>JAGXCT010037213.1:57642-164312 GCA_022495035.1 Philopotamus ludificatus | reverse complement strand
TGCTGGTAAAAAATAGCTGTCTAATACGTATGGACAGTGGAGTACAAAGGGTTAAAACAATAATTTTAAAATCAACGCATTGTTTACGGGGAACGTGAACTCCACAACACATGCATTTGTACGTGTGGCCGGGGCGCGCAATTCACACGCTAGCTGACACTACATGTTTGATCGGCTGTAACTTTAACTTTTTTTATTTAAACGTTTTTTTTCGGTCAAGGTCAGCAAATAGATATATTAGGTAAAATCATAAATAACTTTTTATATTTAAAAGTTATATTTTTTTTAATTTGGTGGGTTCAGACTGAAAGAAAGTGTAAAGGGCCTGATTGACTTGCTCATCATTAATGAGAGAAAAAATGAACAGAAGAGGTTGTAGTCCATGGAGCAAGATCTGAGGAGAAAGGTGGATGTGGCAAAACATACAATGTAACAGGATAACGACTTTTCGATTGACGAGTGCAGGACGCTTTTCCAGTAGTTTTTCATGAACTCTTTAGAGCTGCTGAACGTGTGTATCAGCAGTAATCGTTTCGTTGCGCTTGATCAGCTCGTGGTGGATTATTCCTCGACGATCCACACAATAAAGTTTTCTTGCCATGAATCTTGGCTTTAGGGTCATTTTGGGGACAATATTTTCATAGATGTTCCATTTTTCATCACCAGTTATTGTCCTGTCCAAAAAAGGCTTGATTTTGTGCTGATGGGGTATATTTGGGCCCCAAGTATCTCGAATAACCCCTCGGATAAAAATCATACATGTCACATAATTTTGGACTCGTCTAAAAAGAGTCTAAAGAATAAATATCATATATAATCATTGAATTTTATTGTCAGAAATAGTGAAAAAAACATTAAAACAACAATATTTTCTTCTATTGCCGGTATGATTTTTCTCGCTTGCATCCGGTACGATGAGCTGAATACGTTTGCACGTTCTGCGAGAGCTCAACCTACGGTGAAACATTTCCGAAAGCGTTGTCATTTACACGTCGTATTGATTAGTTAAAAAGAGCAATGAATAATTTATCAATATGCTTGGGGTCTATTTCCCTATATCAATAGACCCAATAAAAAATTCCTTATTAATATCATTTATCAAATATATTTTTTAATATTGAAAGTCTTCATAAATTCATCAATTCTTATATAAAAATAAAGATTTACGATTTTTGCTGAGAGTGAATAAAATAATAAAGTTTTTAATACCATTTCTTGGGACAAAAATAGATTTTATCCATTCGACCGGTCGTGAAAAAGAATCTGAGAATAACACGAATGGACATAATGGAAATCGAGGGTCTTTAAATATTACACAGTCCGATGATTCACGTTGCATAAATGCAAAAAAAGATCGAAAACAAAATTATGCGTGCAGTGCAGTTGCGAGGTGCGCGACCGGGCCCCAAATGTGAGGGGCGAACCTGTCATTATGCGCACGCGATTTTGCCAAAACCACGTGCCGATCCGTATCGCAGTGTTGCCAGGTGGCGGTGGGGAGCTCCGCTTCTCGGAATCTCATTGTGTTTTGTGGCACAACATGTAATTTTGTGCCATTTCCTATGGTGAAAAAAAATTATGTTTATTTAACCCTATCGTGGCGTGCGCACTGCAGCCGCTCTACCCCTCAAACTGCATTAGAAAATGCAACTTTAGAAAATTGTTAGGTAATTTTTTATTGCAGATTATTATTTTAGATAAACAAATGCATGTGTGCTATTTTTAATATAATGCTAAACATTAAACTAATAATTTAATTTACTATGATTTTGTATTATTAAAACTATTAACAGAAATACATCAATTAAGTACAGTAGTCCCCCCCGGTAATGCTAAAGTTGAGACCGCGTTATTAGAACAACGCGTTATCGGGATAATGAAGCACAATACCTAATTTAGGGTTACGGGTATATCGCAAAAAAAATACAAATTATGAATCTTAGCGTTCGCCTTCTAATAATACGCTCGTGTTATTAGTGGGACTGCCGCGATTTTTTCTGAAATTCGCGTTATCGAAAGACGCGTTATTGGGGGAATTATGTAGTGTGTTTTGGGGGGAAAAAATTAAATATATAGTAAACTATCAAGCAACACAATGTTTTTAAGTTCCTAGCAAAAAAATAACGTAAAACCTCGTAAAATGAGCACATCATCCTTCGCAAGACCAAACTATAGCCTTTTGCAGACCATCATGAAGAGCAAAGTGGATAGTAAACGTTTTTTGCAATAAAAAAGCTGTCTTGGCTCTGCAACATTCCAAAATGAAACGGATCGGATCGAAAAATCCTCAATTGTATTTATAGCCCAAGTTTAAAAATAGAAAAAGCACCTGAAAAAGATAAAAATATGATTAGCTATATTATTTTTTGATACAAAATTAGTTTATAATTGAATAAATTGAATATCTGAAAATAAAAAACGTTAATAAGTATTTCTTTTTGTTTTACAGTAAAAGAGTCAACAAAAAAATCAAATTGCAAAATGATTTTTAATGAAATTAAATATAGCCTACAATCACGACAGCTCGTAAACATCCGCTTCATCCTAAGGGGGTCTCTCAGAGACCCCACGCATTTCTTGTCATAATATTATTGAATTCTTCATCAATATTTTGACATTTTTTTTAAGAATGGATTATTTTACGAATAAAAATGGTTATTCATAATTTGGTCGATATTTTGGATTTTGAACTTAATCAATATGACGTGTTGTGCTGAGCTCTCTTAGCACGTGTCACTCGTATGTTTCACTTGCACTTGGCACATCGATGCGAGCAAAAAAAAAAACATCGCGCCCGTGGCAACAGAAGCGAATATAATTGTTTTTCGCATTTTTTTCTCAATTGCAGACGAAAGAATAATTATAGCGAAGCAATAATTATTTATAAATATTCATTCTTTAGACTTTTTTTACATAAATACAAAAATAATTCGAGAAAAATAAAAAACTTGGGGTCCTAAATCTGCACTGTTAGGTTAAAAAATAGAAAAATCTAAATGATGATCATTCTATTGTAAGAAACACGAGCGAAAAAGCTTTATTTTGTGAAAATAAACATAATGTTTAAACTAAATAGGAATATTTTTGTAAATTCCATAACATCACTTTTTTGTGTAATTTTTTTAATAAAGAATAGGATAACTACCACAGAATCTATACCTACTTTTAATAATACAAACTTCCTTTGAATATCAACATCATATTTGATTTAATAGCAAAGCAGCATATTTATAATCGCATTTGCTAACTATCGAGGTATCTGCAATTGATATTAATGATCCAACATATTAACAAAGTTACTAGTGCTTAATATAAAGCATGATTTAATTTGGAGAGCTTTCTGGATTTTTCTTTAAAAATCAATATGTGTATTTCTAATAAAATAGCAATTTAATGTTATTAAATGAAAATAAAAAGCAATAATTAATTGTTGAAGTTTGTAATAATATTATTAATTCTTGATTATGATACTGTGGAGTATACTTTACTTTATCTCCCAGACACAATAAATTCAGCTGAGTTTCGATCCAAAGGATACATGAGGGCCACACAAGTTTACCTTTTGCCGTCTACACTTTCTAGACGCATACATTTTAATTATTTTCATTAATAGAAGCGTGCACATGTGAGCGCATTTACGTGCGGGGCGAAACACGACGTCTGGCCCGCTTTACATGTCGGAAAAGGGCCTTAACAAGAGAAAAAGAGGCCATAAAAGAAGAGGAAAAAGGGAATTTACACAACAGGGCCCTGCTCGTAAAATTAATAGGCTAAATTTAATTTTGCCCATGTGTTGGTCGGCTGTGCGGGCGCGAGAGCGAGAGGGGGCGAGAGCGACGCCCGCTGCGCCAGACAAATATTTTTGTTAGCGCCGCTCTCGACGCCGAAAAATCTTTTCCTTCCCAGCCAACTTTTTCAATAAGGCCAAACTTGGCCGAATAACACATGCTCCTGTTTCAATGCAAACATTTTTGCTTACAACCTGTGCCCGAGATAAAGTTGTTAGCGCTTGGCGGGTGGCTGGGAAGATTCTCGCACAGTGCACAACTTTTTGCACAATTGAATTGTAGCCGGGCGAAATGACATTTGCGAAAGTTAAAGCGATACCACTTTACGCTCTTGCATATGCCGGCAATAATTCTTGAAAATATTTTGCAGTAAACGACTTGATTAATCCAACAATATCAACATACGTCAAGTTTACATTTTAAATCACACATACATACTTCATTATCAATAAAATTTTCACACTAATCCGTTCCCATAAAACATTTTCCACCGTCTGATATACAGAGGCTAATATTAGGTGGAGTCACATAAATGACTTCCGATTTTTTATTTGGTGGGTTAAGACTTAAATAAAGTATTAAGGGCCTGATTGACTTGCTGAACGTTAATGACAGTTTTTCCATTCAAAAACGTCTGCAAGGAACAGAAATGGTGGTAATCTTTAGTGGCGAGATCTGGGGAGAAGGGTGGATGTGGCAAAACAGATCAGTTGAGTTCCAGAATTTTTTCTAGAGTCTCTTTTGCCGTGTGTGGTCTGGCGTTATCGTGTAACATGATAACGCCTTTCCGATTTTCTTTTGTACACAGGATGAAGCTGTGTCAGACCGGTCCGACACAGTTTCATCCATTGCCATCCACCCACATCCCATATGCAGTTTTTTTCTTAAAACGCGTGATGTTAATATATAATGCTAGATTTTTTTAAGAGAAGGGAGATGAAAAGTGGCTTTGCACAACTCTCCGAAAGTCGAATCAAAGCGAGCAAGTGTCCATTACTAAATTACACCGCTGACTAGATTCATGTGTCCAATAGGGTCCTCCACCGAGAGGGATATGCCGCATCGGACAGCATACAGTAGGTCGTGACGGGCAGCGTTCAGGTAAGGGCAGGACCACAGAATATGACTGTAATCTTGACAGACATACCCACAACAGAAATGTAAAGATTCTAATAGGTTAAACTCTTTAAGTTTACCCTTGAAATTACCGTGGCTAGTCAGGAGTTGACTGACTCATAGGAAGAACCAGCTACAATTCAGCCTGATATCGCGATAGAAGAGATAGATAGTCCACCCTTTGGAGGAGAAATCCCACCTCGTCTGCCACTGATTAACAGCCGATTCGTGAACGTGTGATTTTAGATTTGCGAAAGATCCCACTCACTTGGGCAAATGGCATATTTACCAAGTCAGGCCGTCGTTGTTTTTACGTAATGAAGTTTTTTATATTAAAAAAGAATGCCAAAATTTACACTGCTGAGTAGTGAGCAGAAAAGTCAGATAAAAATCACATTTCGCAGGGATGTCTAGTAGAGAAATGAAAAGAGCAGTTGTTTGCTCCAACGCAACGTTCAGCATATTCAGGTGATACGGGTCGCCTGAAAAATAGCAGAGCACTACGTAAAATGACTGCGGCAGACGATTGGTTACTGGCGCAGTTGTGTCTGCAATATCGATTCCTAATACTAGTGGATATTCGAGAGGAATTTATAGCAGGCGGTGGAATAGAAGTTGGGGTACACACTATCCGGAGAAGATTGCGGAAAGGTAGTTTAATCACCGACCGGTCAGCAAAAGAAATTTTATAATAACTAGACCAAATCAATTAGCGAAAAATCATATCCTTCGATTAAATCAAATTTAATTTATTTTAATCAGATGGAATCCAGTCAGTGAGGCGTATATCTAGAGAGCGGATGCACCAAAATGACTCCGAACGACTGTGAAGGACCTAGATGCATAAGTAATTTGGGGTTGCTTCCCATATTTTAGCATTGATCAATATAACAGTTAACTCTGCGGTGTATAAATCAATACTGCAAACCCATATTATTTTTTATGCAAATAACTTTCTAAATTATTTTTAAATAATTACCAAGTCACTCTTAAAGATTATCAGTAAAAGATAAAAAAAAATGAAACATAGGTATAATTTTATAAACTTAAAATTAGGATTTTTTATAACTTTTAAAACTAACTGGAATAAGAGACTCCGGCGTAGAAACAACTCAGCTGTCAGCTGATAATGAGAGCGGCAATTGGTAAGGGACTAAGTTATAAGACTAAGACAAAATACATGCTCATATGCCAGGGACGAATTTTCTTCAACCCCTTAGAGTCGAAAAGTACAGCATCAAGGCCTTCCAAGATTTCACATATCTCGGCTCATTTTTTACAAATAACACTGAAATCAATTTGAAAGTACGAATATAAACCATGCTGGCAAACCGATATTACGTTGAACTTCGAAAACATCTAGGGTCAAGACTAGTCTCTAAAAGACCCTCATCAGATCCGTCCTAACATACGGATCTAAATATTAGGCTTTGACAAAACAAGATAAACCACAATTGAATATCCTGAATAGGATAATTTTGAGACGTATATTTGGAGCCGAGTTTGACGACGGGGAATGACGTATCCGAAGCAATGAGGAGCTGAACCGACTATACATGGATATGCCAGTAACAGTTGTCAACAGAATGGCCTGGGGACACGTGTAAAAAATACCAGACAGTCTTCCGTCGAAAAGGCTCATGGTTAACAAGCCTTTCTTCCCCAGAGGAAAGGACAAGGCTGAGGAGGTAAAACTGTGTACAGAGGGACACTGAATCAATGAAACTTACCCGGAAATGGAGTGACGTAGCGGCAGACCGCATAAAATGGAAAAAAATGTTGTATGAAGCTAGGGCTTTATAATAGGGCTGAATAACTAAAAAATAATTTTCCGTGAAGAGTACATTTAAAAAAAATAATTCAGCTCTGCTTAATCGATAAAGGATTGATTTCTCCATTTTTCTTTAAAAGCTTTCATTGATGAAATCCACGACAAACTGAAATCAAAAATGTTTTTTTATATATCTTATTTAAAGAATATATTTTATCATAATTAATGCATTCAAAATTTGATAGAAAAAAATAGAATAACAGAAAAACTACTTTTGTCCATATTTAAATCCTCTCTAGTAGACAATGTGGATAAGAATAATGCAATAATAAATATTATTATAAACAAAAATTATATTACAACTTAATAAACACCCACACATTCACAATATGGGTCAACACGTGCCACGGTGCGGTTTTAAATATCAAAAGCTTAAATTGTGTAATCTCCATTATTAACCGGATGTTGTTATTTCCGTTTCATTTCCTATACATATTTTCTAGGGCCGCTTTCCATGCACTACATACACTCTCCGTAATCTGTGCACAGCGAACGTAGCATATTATTTAAGTGAAAATAACTGCTTTGGAAATTGGCTTAGTTTAGATTATAAAACTGCTAATTAGCAGCGGGCAAGGATGAGAGGGTGGGGGCACAGTTTTTCCTCCATTTTCACATTGCCGGCTTTTCCAGCCCCACCTACCATTTTTCTGTCTTCGTTCGCAGGGAAATGTGAATTTGTGTGTTTGTGTGCACAAAACGAGTAATGGAACAAATAATTTATTGTGATTTTAATTACTTATGGCAACATTAATGCTCGACAGAGAACGCGAATGAAGTCGTACACGGCGAATGTTTACAAGAAGAAAATTGCAATTAAATTCTAAATATAAAAATTATATATGATATAAATTTGAATATAAAAAAAAATATTAAAATTCATGCTGTGATATTTATGATTATTACTTATTTTTTTCTACAACTTTAACAATTCTAGTAGAATAAAATTTTTCGTATCATGTGTTTCGGGGATCGCGTGCCACAAAACAATAACAGTAAAAATATATACCAAAATTGAATATTCCATATAAGTCATTCGGCAACATGTTACATTTTAATCGTATCCCGAACAAAAAAAAATATATTTTTATTAATAGTGAAAAATTTTTATTCCCCTAATTGAACATACATATTTATGGGCGGTTTTCCTATTTGAAAATACGGCCTTAGATCGACACGAATGTGTTTTATTACGTTTTTGCGCGAAAGAAATTTGACGTCGCGAATCGATATCCATTAATATTTATTTTGTAATACGTGTCGGAAATTATGAGGCAAATGGGCCGAAATTTTCCTTACGGAAAATTGGTTTTCCTTTCAATTTTCCGAATCGCCCGGTGTGTGTTACATTGTATATTTTTAGCAATGAATGACAAAAATATGTATACACGGTAATCGTATAAATATCGATGTCCTGTCGTAATATCACAAAATGTGTAGATTCTTTATTTTGATAAGGCATGACATGAAATAAACATATCGAGAAATGGAAATTTATATATCGAATCGAATACATATTATTCGTATATAAATTGTTGAATATTTTCATGTTTAGCCTCTAATTTAACCTAACAGATCTTGATTGTAATTTTAGGTACTTGCATAAATATATTTTCTAAAAAACCAGGTAATATCAGTAAAATATAATAAAATTTGTTATAATTATTAAAAAATGGATTATTGCCATAAAAATTCAAATGCATAATGTTAAATAATACATCACACATTTTATAATCCCTTATTTTATCAGAGCTGGATCGCTACCAACTAGGACAGTGCTTTTCCATCCCCCCTGGGGGGCCGCAGGATTTCTCGCGAGAGCCGCGAAAATATTCAGTACAAAGTAAAAATATTCATTTTTAAATATTTTTCCACATAGCATATTTAAGGAATGTATATATTTAAGTCTGTTAAATAATAATACATATGAAAACATGTTTATATATACCGAGAAGATAATGTAAGCGCATGCATTGCATGCATGTGCATTCCACTGTAGGTGTGCATTCCACTGTAGGTATGCATTCCACTGTAGGTATGCATTCCATTGTAGGTGTGTATTTTTTTTTGGGCGGGGGGCGGGAATTAATTCTTTCAGATTTAGGGGGCCGTGACATGAAAGTAATTGGGAAGCACTGAACTAGGATATTAGAGTATTTAGATGTAAATTTTGTTTTAATGATATAAATCAGGCGATAACAATTTAAATAATAAGTTAAAATCAAGGTAATCTTAATAAAATAATAATAACCATATCTAAGGCTTAAAATAAACTCAAAAGAAATCGACTTAGGATGATATGTGATTATTCCAGGATAAAAAATTGATATACTTAAAACACGTGAATTTAATATATATATTAGTAAAAAAGTCTATGTATATTTTATTACCGCTGCATTTTTTCGATTTTCTAATAAAAAAAAATAATAACATTTTTATAAGATGAAATAATATTGATATAAAGATGTGTGAATGTATTATAATTCAAAATAAATATTGAATCTTATAAATTATTAGTTGTGGATTAAAAAAAGATATTTCGCTTATATTATATTTAAAATATAAAAAAGTAAGGTTAGTTAAAATTACTAAATAATATTAACAATAACAAAATAATTACGTATGGCACATGGCTCTAAGAAGTATGACAGTACGCTACAGTTAGTCAGTAGAACTGCACCTAGTCGCAGTGCGACACGGCGCTTAACGCCAGACCCCCCCCCCTCGCACTCTGCTACCGGCCCGCATTCATCCAATACACGACGCCGGTAATAGGCAGCGTTACACTGCCCACCGAACAGTTATAAATTATATTTATATTTTATTATACATGATACATAATCAATAGACACACGGTGGCCTAGCCGCGTTAAATACCCTTAGCCCGAATGCACTACAATGGCTGGCGGTCCGCGCCGCTATAGGCCTCCCGCACGTGAACATGATCATCATCTAACTTGACCAACGCATCATTACACCCCGATATCCTGCCATCCCATCACCTCCTAATTACTATTTTCACAATTACTATTACTATTATTATTATTATTATTATTAGTATTATTATTATTATTATTATTATTAATATAGATTATTGTTATTATTATTATTATTGTTTATTATTATACGACTGTTGATTATAAATAAAACCATGTATTCTGTATTCATACGACAAATAAATAAATAGACACATACATATTAATATATAGAAATATATTTTTCCTCAATTTACTTGGGGGTGCTGCAGCTCCCCAGTGTATATGGACGAGCCAGCCCCCACATAAACAAAAAAACTATTTTATATAGATTATTCATAAGATTTTACATATTTATTTAATTAATAAATCGAGTAGAGTGTCGGGATTGAACGTGGCGGATATGGCGGTTGGGCACAATCATGGTTTCATAGATTCCACAGAGCTATGGGGAGCCAGGCCGCTATCCAGGCCAATTCGATGGCAGCGCGTTGCCAGCTCGACTTCCAGGCTTATAGCTGACGACTTGACCTAACTTCAAAGAGCCAAGATAACCTGGAGGACGACCGTCACAGTCCTGCCATCAGGGTTGGGATGGACGTGTCTCTGCTGGAGATCGCGTAGTGTCCTCCAGGTGCCAAAGACCCGCCTCAGGGTTAGATGGCCACTTAAATAATAATATTAATAACAAATAAAATTAATAAAAAATAAAAATAGGTATAATATGTCAGATTTTTAAAATCTCAACAAATAAGACGAGCAGGGCAGATCCTGTCAAGTGGATGAATGAGTACCTTCCAGCAGAAATGTTTCAGTTGACGGGTACGCTATGAAGAGTGACCGAAGGGAAGGTTTAAAAAAATATATGTGATGCAATCGTATAACATTAATATATAATAGAAACAATTTGAAATTAAGCCTTTTTTATTTGTTATTATTCGAGCAACAATTCAATTATATAATAAAAAATGTTAATATACATTGAAACTTTCCAAAAAATATGGAATTAGTACCTAAAGTATTCGCGAATGCTTTTCAAACTTGCTTAAAAACCGAGGTCAAATTATAGGAACAAAAATAAAAATCTTCCTGCTGATTATATCAGGCAAAAAGGAATAATACAAATAATATAATAAACATAGTTGGATAATAAAATCGTTGCAGATGTCAGAGATATTATAAGTATTTATTAAAACTTTATAAGAACTCTTTGTAAATAAAATGAAGGCTTGAATAAATTCGATACGTCACGTAATTCTATGTTACTTCGTGGATAAAAATTATACTCTATGTAGAAAGATTTTTTTAATGATATATAAAATATGTGAGCTGATGACAAATAAGCGACGCAGATATTATTTCAAATCGCAAGAGAAAAAGAAGATGGGGATGCAAGGGCAGAAGCTGGAATTATTAATCGTATTAGTCACAATACATCAGTGACTATTGCTTATATAACACTTCAATACATCGACCAATGGGTATTTAAATATAAGGATAAAATGGATTAAGGTAAATTCTAAATTATATTAAAAATTATTAATTTGTAAACGAAATAATAATAGTTCGGATTATTTGTCCAGCCTCTCTCCACCATTAGCGCGTATAATCGGGTTTGTGTTCTTTATTAATTTTCCTAATTATTTCATCCAGTGCACGATTTATTTTAATTTTCCACAAGCAGTAAGTTCGCAGTGTTACAGCTCCAAAGTTGACACAGCTTCCTTGTTTTTCTTGTTTTATACGCCGCGTATAATCTCGCATATGTCGGAACAAACCATATTAACGTCTACTATAATTTAAGCTCTGTGTTATTACATTTGATAAATGTATATAAGTCAGTTAGGGCTACATTAGTTATATTCATTATAACATAATTAAACGTACATTTTACTAGAGTTGATTGTTGTAATTGTTGTATTTATGTCAGATCTTTTTATGACGTTAGAAGGCATTCTAGGTTAAAATCTTTACTATCGCATTAAAATCCTTCATAAACTTTGCCTTTATATCCTCATTGTTGCCAAAACTGCGCCCTTTCTTATTTTGTTTCATTTTCATTGATCTTTATGGTCCTCATCTTTCTTAAATCTTATCCTAAAGAATAAATTTCAGTATTTGGTATGTTCGGAAATGTTCCATTTTGTGAATGAGTCTTTCTATTTTGATGGTTTTTATATCGTCACGATCTTGTTTCAGTGACAATTAGAAAGCTTCTTGCTATAGAAAACACATAGTATTTCACTAATCTTATTTTCAAAGTTCCATTCAAATCATGTCCACAAAGTATTTTTTTATTTGCATAAAGGGCAAGTTAAGTCGTCTAAAAAGTTTTTACAATCATACATATTAGGGATACCTAAAAGAAATCGCATAAATAGGGTGAATTTCCGAAACCAAAATTGATAAAAGATCAGAAATTGCGTTTTCCTTTTTTCCAACCATGGCTTCAATGCTAGCAATTTGACATTACGCCATACCATTCTAAGATTGCAATTTTTTGTTGTGAAGGCAAAAAATTCAAGTATTTTTACACCAAATCGTAACTGCAGATAAGAAATCGATCATTCACGAAAAACATAAGTCAAAGGTTTGCTTTAAATAAAACTCCCGTTCCGACCTTTAAGCCTAATATTTTTTTTTAATCTGATGTCATATCAAACCCTTGTTGTTTTTATTCATTTTCCCAATAAATATCTCTTAATAAATTTGTAATAAAAATATAATGAAAGTAGCACATAGATTCGTATAAAAGTGAACAGAGTGGAAAGAGGTTAAGAGAAACACGTTTTGAAATATAGCCGAAATCTAATACCACACGAACGAGAAAACTACAAGAAAAATGAAAAACAGTTTTCATTAATTATGGGAATAATGTTTATAAAAAAATATGAAAAAACATATATTTTACAATCATACGATTGCGTTTTTTTAGGTCTCCCTAATAATTTACGTTTGTTACCATTAAATTTAAAACCATAATTTTTGTTACTTGCTTATTAAGTCCATGCAATCCCTTTCAACTTCGTCTCGTGGTGTATTTTAATTATTGCTTTTTGTTGCCAGTATAAATTTGCAATCAGTCTGAGATCTTTGTCATCTATCATATAGTTTTATTACTTTAATCATTTTATTATGTAGGACTCGGCCGAAAGCCTTTTTAAATTCAATGTAATCTTTGTGGACGTCCACATTGACATCTCGACGATGCTGTTCCAAAATTTGAATCCTAAAAAGAGCCTACCCGATTTATCCTAAATAATTATAAATAATCATTCAACGAGGTTTCTGCGGGCTATGGGTAACAATAATACTTATTAACAGTTGTATTTATTATATTTTCATACTTTTATTTTATTTGATTATTTATTTATTTATTTACGTGGCCTTATAAACCTGAGGCGGGTCTTTGTCACTCAGAGGACACCTCCGTCTTAACCATGATGTCATGACTGTGATGGACGTTCTCCAAGTTATCTTGGCTCTTCAAATACAGGTTAGGCCGCCAACCAAAGCCCGGAAGTCGAGCTGTCATGCGCGGATTGTAACAATAATAATTAGACGAGGTTAGGGCTAATTCGTATTTAATTCACGATCTGATCGGGTGCTACGGGCTCCTTCCGTAGCGCACACGTCACTGAATTGGCCTGAATAGCGGCCTGGCTCCTCAAGACTTCGTAGAAACCACGAATCCATGATTGTGACCAATCGCCATTATCACCACGTCTGATACCGATACAAAGACTACCGTGAAAAAAGAATAAGGTGCAGAAATAAAAATGGTAATTATTAGGTTGTATCATAAATAATTTTTGCTTTATAAAGTTTACAATCTTTTTTGTATTCACCACTGTTAAATATAACTTTCTCTCATTTCTTAGCAACTTATCGATCCCTTGCTCATAAAATTTAGTGGGTTTGGACTGAAAGAAAGTATCGAGGGCCTCATTGACTTGCTCATCAATAATAAAAGTTTTTTCATTCAAAAAATTCTGTAAGGAACAGGAAAGGTGATATCCGTAGGAGCGAGATCTGGAGAGTAGGATGGATGTGGCAAAACAGACCAGTTGAGCTCTAGAATTATTGTTTATGACATTTTTCCATTGATAAGTGCATGACGCTTTTCCCGTAGTTTTTCATGAACTCCTTACAGCTGCTGAACGTGTGTATCGGCAGTACACTTTTCGATGTGTTTTGTCACCTGGTGGTGGATTATTCTTCGATGATCCTACAATACCCACAATAAAGTTTTTATGCCATTAAGGGGTGGTTGATCTCTATCCAACCATTGTCGTTGTGGATAATATTTTTATAGTTATTAACCTGTCCAAAAAAGGCTCGATTTTATGCCGTAAGAGGAGACTTGTGAAAAAAAGATATTCGCTCTGCTTTATTTCGGCCACTGAGATTTTGTGGTATCCATACGCCTAATTTGCTGACTTTGCCTAAATTTTCCAGGTGGCGATAAATTGTAAATTATGACGTATTAAGTCTTTCTGCCAACTCCCTTGGAATTTGACGTGGATTTTGTTTCAATATCGCCATCGAAGTCGAAAGGGCGATCCGCCCTAGGATCATCTTTCAAAGACTGACCTCCGGAACGAAATTTCAGAAACCAATTTCTAACTGCCTGATTGGTTTTCGGGCTATTACCGTTTACCCTGAATAACTTTTCGGCCGTCGCCCTAGCATTAGGGCCTTGTTTAAATGTCCAAAGCATCACATGACGAATAACACCACTGTAACGTACACCACTTGTCGGGTGACTCACTTCGAGTGAATCCAAATAATAGAAACTGTCTACCTGAATCGGAAGTTATATATGACTCAACCCGAGTATTAATCAGATTCAGACGATTAGGAAAATCGAGGAAACTCGTCGTTACAGACGTTTTGGGGATGAAATTCGTGTCTTCAGCTGAAATTTTGGCCGGAAAAACTTTGAGGCAGCTTCCGTATGGCGACGCAACAATAGGGCCGACGATCATATGGTGGCTGGCGATGACGTAGCCGGCGCGAGTTGGGGTAGAGAAGGGGCGTCGCCTCCGCCGAGGGGCTGCTGGGGGGCGGGGAGGGGCAGGGGGAGGTGGCGGCTAGAAGGCGGCCCGGCGGCGGCTCCACGGCCCAGTAGGTCCGCGTCCTCTCGGCTGACCGCATGCCTCGGTGTATCGCTTCGTCGCTATTCTCGTCTCTGTAACTCTCTGCGAACGCGACCCCCCCGCGCTCCGCCCTCCAGGCCGCTTCCGCCCCTGACCCTCGCTTCCGACGTCGCGGGATCGACTTCCGAGTGTTGCTAATTATTTGAAAGTTGCGCCGATTCGCGCCAGCAGTATTGCGGAAGTGTACGGCGAGGAAGTTTCCCGAAGTTTTCTGCGGAAGCTCGCGGCAGACGCGGGTCAGAGCGAGACGCCGACCGATCAGCTGTCGATTGACGAGACGCTGAGACCTACGACCACCAGGTACTGTCTCGACTAAATTCCTAGCGAAGGACGCCCTTTCCTTCCCGAATCGGGCGTCGTTCGCCGGGAAAAAAAATGCAAAACCCTCCAAATTAATTCCGAAGACGTCTAATTGTAATTTTGGATATATTTCTTGCCGGATTTATCGGCGGTAAATTTTCGGTGCGATATCAAAGTCGGCCCGGTTAATATTTGACACTTGTTGAATACCGTCTTTAATTTAATATTAATACTTTGGCGAATAATTTTACCGCCGGGTTAATCGTATTATTTCGGGCTCGGAAAATGTTTAAATATTTATAAATACAAATTATGCTCGATCATTGAATTAATTATTCAAAATTCTTCATATAAACTCGCGCATTAAAATTTATTATCCAGAGTTATAATTAAAATTATATATAACGCGATATGTATTTTGATTTTTTTTATTAAATTTAAGCATTTTGGCATAATAAAATATTTAATACTGAAAATCGATTTCCCCTAATCGAAATTCAGAAGTATAAAAATAAAATTCTTTGAAAGATTTTTTATATACATAAATTCCGTGATTTTACTTAGATTTTAATCGTACCTTTAAAAAATCCCTTATATTACGCAATCAAAGCCTTCCTCTTTTTTCATCCTTATTTTATAATATACGCTTTCATAATAAAAATAAAATCACTTCTCTCTGCATATTATTATTAAATCGTATATTAAAATTTGATATTTTAAAATATTACATAACTAAAAAGACCTATTACTAAAATATATAGATATTTTAAATAGGTAATACATTTTTATCATTTTTATTTAACTTATATTACTTCTCTGAGATTAAAATGCAAAATTAAGCTAAGGGTAGTTTTTTCATAATTTATTACATCATTTTTTTATCATTCAATTATGATGATAAATAAATTAATGGCCTCGGAAAATGGTAGTCGACGCGTATAAGCTATCGAAGACATGAAGAAAAAGCTTATTATAATTTGTATTATTATTATCTATATATAAGATAAAAATTAGAAAATGTTCACTAAATTGGCAGCTGATTTTTTTTAATAAAAGTGTTTAAACTTTATTATAAAGAAAAAAATTGTACAAAAATTTAATGACGTTTTTAATTAGATGATTTTCATCATCCCTTATTTTTTTTATATAGATAAGTGTCAATAATATGCTTTAACTGGTTGTAAATGAACCGCAAAAGCT
This sequence comes from Philopotamus ludificatus, assembly GCA_022495035.1. Taxonomy (NCBI): domain Eukaryota; kingdom Metazoa; phylum Arthropoda; class Insecta; order Trichoptera; family Philopotamidae; genus Philopotamus; species Philopotamus ludificatus. Next base: position 147,943 of record JAGXCT010037213.1, on the reverse strand, counting down.
TTCTAATATGATAGTTATTAGCTTAAGTTCTTAAAATTTAGTTTCATACACATAAAAAATGTTTTTAGTTGACATTGTCTTGGAAAATTTATTATGATATAATAAAAAAAAGCAAATTATTGATGTTTTATTGCTGACTAGGTATAAATTTAATATTAATAAGAGAAAAATCTATTTAGATATTTATGAACATAAATATTTTTCAGCATGTATTTTAAGATGAAAATCGTCTTAATTTTTTTATTAATTCTGATGTATTTTAGAAAGAATATTTAAATTTAAAAATATGATATAAATTATATATGTCGCTTAATTTGGATCACATAATTGTGGTTGTGATAAATGACTATCCATAAATTCAATATATTGTACGGGATCATTACACGTATCGTTTTACGAGCGGTCATTCTACACCATTTTATGGCCTAGTTCATATTAAATTTCATGAATATCATACTACACACACATCAAGCCTAACGCACACATCCAGCAAATGGTTAAATAATTAATATTTATATCGAATTAATAATAATCCATTAAATATTATTCGAATATAGTGAGTTATACAAATTCATAGCGCGGTCCAGGGCTAGCCACGGCCGGGCCAGGATGGCCGGCTCCGCTGACTCTAAGCCTGTTACACGGTTCGAAATAGCGGATAAGCCTTGCAAATGGTCTCCCAAGGGTTGCGAACCCGACATTCATCCCCCCACGCCGGGACCACCCCGGGCCAAAACTATATTTTTTCGTAAATGGTCCGAACGTTCCAGGGATTCGGTTGAAGGTCGGCCATATTCGGCCCCATCAAATGCTAAGTCGAGGAATTTCTGACGGCAGCCGGTTCCAGTTGCTTCTGATGTAATACGGTCCGGAGACGAGGGCGGGTTAATTTTTTTCAAATTTATTTTCCCAACGAAAATATGAAAAAAAAAAAAACCCAACAACGGAAAAGAGATGATTTATCATAACGCGCACGGGAACAACAATTGATTGTTCTATTATTCAAATATTTTTCCTGCGCTGCGAAATCAAAATTAAATTTTGCACTCTATCCGGCAAATCAAAACGGCAAACATGAATATTTTCGAGTAGTTTTATTGGACGAACAAAATTGGAATTAAATATACACATCGGACCCCGGCGGCATGTGGGTCGAAAATAACAAATAATCGCTTTTTCGTTTGAATAAATACTATTTTTATCGAAAATATATATTTTTTTTGATATGCTGAAGAACAATTTTTTCATAGCATAATGCGATGTATTTGTCGGCTCACTGGCAACACCGGTGCAGTCGTTTCACTGTTCAGTTTGCGTCGTTTCCAACAGGGATTGTCAATTTAACGGCGTTTTTTTTAATATTCACAATGAAAAATATACGGATGAAATTCGCAGCGTGATAAATGGACCTGCATACATCAGCTATACGCGTCGAAAAATGAATAAATCGGTCCTATGGATTTATAGGGGGAAAGTTTGACTCAAATTTTTCAGCACGTCTATGATTAAATGTATATTGATTTTAGTAAATATTGTTTATTCTAAATATATTGTTTTATTTTGATATGCTTTTAGTTTTATTTTAATAATCGTTAAATATATAATAGACTCTTGCTAGAGACCTGATTCTTTTTTTACACGATTTCGAAATAAACGGCTGGTAGTAAGTTTGATAGAGTTTCAAAAAATATTTTTAATCGGGCACATTACATAAAAGTATTTTTAAATGTGTAATCCTTTACTTAAAATACACCTGCTTCTTTTTTGGTATCCCATATTCCAAAGACGACTGTTATTGTTATATTCCCAAAATTGCGATGATCCTTTCTCGCATCATCGCAATTTTGGGAACGGAGAGATTGGGGTAAAGTTGGCAATCAGTATTTTACCGTGCTACAGTTCCCCGATTAAGCTTATGAGTGTAATACCCTTTATTAAAAAAAAGAAAAACTATATAAATCTGAATCTACATATATCCTAAAATCTATTTTAAAAATATTTTTAGTTATATTATATTTAAATATGTATATATCTTGTTTTCCTATATTAAAACAGGCATATTAGACTATTTAAATATTATATTACTTTATTTAATATGTTATTATTTATTACATAAATAAGACTTATTTTCAATAATGTAATAAAAACATATTTATATTATATCATTTTGTTTAATATAATATTTTGGATCGAAATAACCGCTATAAATTTGAATAATAATATATTTTTAGAAAATTTGCTGTATTTTGACACTGGTTAATGAATTAATAATTAAAATAATTCTCAAGTAATAAAAATCTCTTAATTAATTTGGTCGTATTCAGTGTTGTAATAAAATAAATGCAATTTTATTTAACGATTATTCTAATTTGAAATGCTTTTTAATTAAAGAATTTCCTAACTTTTGGTTGATCGGAAAAATAATATAAAAATCACCCTAATATTAAATAATTAACATCTTTCCCTGTATAATCTAATATATTACACCCATAATATTTAAAAGTCTAATTCCGAAAAACTCTAAACTTAATTGTCTCTAGGTTTATGTTTTCACTCCTTTCTTTAATGTCTTAACATAAAAGTAACGCGAAGGCTAAAACACTTTTTGAAACGTTTAAAAAAAATACTTTCGAATGAGCTTGGCGCAATTTAAGACAACGTAGATTTTGCATATTCTAATTTGGATATGCAATGACGAAATATGTATATATTAAATCGTTAAAGCCATTTGAAGCGATTAACAACAAAACAAAATCGATGAAAATTTTATTGAAAATAAAAATAATTAAATAAAATTATTTTCTTAGGAAAATTCGGCTTATCAGATTGGTATATATTTTTATTTTTTAAAATATAATAAAGCTTTTTCAATGCTGTAAATCTATTAAAATGTTTCTGTTGATACGTTTTTAAAATATCTTTTAGGCCACTCAATATGAAATATCTTCTTTTGTTGAAATTATAAGGATCGAGATTATCTCCTCTTCAACAGAAAGTTTTCCTTTGGATAGTTTTCGTGAATATGACTGGGCAACTCGTGACTTTAATAACGTGTGGGGCATGATGAGATTAAAGTGCCTCCCTTTTTTTAAAAAAAGTGAGCAGTATACATATTTAGTACAGTGAGATCAAACTAAGAAAATAAAAAGAATCATCGATTTTTTTATTGCCAATTAAACGAAAATTGCATCTGAAATAAATACCTTAACATTTTTGGGATCTTCTCACTAATTTAAATAATAATATATATACCAAATTTTTGCGGTAGTAATGTTTAAAGCTCAGATTATTCCCAATTGGGATGGGATGAAGGCTGACGACCTTCATTTCACAAAAAATAATTGTCAAAAATATAAGCTGGGAAGCGGACAGCAGCGCTCTTCAGTAATAAAAAAATTATTGCGATGCAGAAGGCAACGGGAAACCACTGCACTATATATTCCCATGAAAGCCATGTCCATGGTCCTCCATAAGGGAAATCATGCACATGGTCACGATCCTCAGAAATGAGGGAAAGTGGATTAATATCTTATAAAAAAATATAATAACATGTAATCGCTTCACGACTCAAAAAAAAATTTCCCAATTATAATGGTTGCAGATTACAGATAGTGCAATTTAGAAGGGGAAAACACTAATTTAATATTCCTCAGTATTAAATTTGTTGGATGAGCAAGGCATCTATCTAGGTATAAGATAGTTTTTCATTTCTTAGCTCCCATCAAACCATCCAAGCTTAGAAGTTGTTTTTCAAATAATTCTGAAGTTATCATTCACATTCTTTTATTAGCTTCGAATTTTCGATAATCCTATTCATCATATATTTATAATAAACTGAATCCTAAAAGCCCTAACAATAAATGCAAAATACAAAGCAACGTACTAAATGTACTAAATCGTACAAGTTAATAAATATTGTTACAAATAACTGAAAAAAAACGTTCTACTGTATAGGTTTACTTGATAATAAGCATATTGCTTAAAAAAAATATCTGTATATGTTTTTTTAATTGTATAAATATTTTTATTGATAAAATGGTTAAAAATATTTTGCGCATTTTTTTTATGTTTGCTTTAATGATGACGCTATCGTTGGCTATCGCACTATATTAGGAACATATTAATATATAGACAGCGATGGGTAGTTTCGGTATCCCAATATGGGCCCGGCTGGCCCACTTCTGGATTATTGGTTGGCGATAACGCGGCCCGCGGTCCCTCCAGCACATATCCGCCACGTGAAAAATGAATATTTGTGCCCGGGCCAGATATTTGATCTGATCATATTGGATTCAGGCAAAAAATAATATTTGCCAATGGTGTTTTTGTCGAACTAAGCCTGATTGAATTGCGGCCCGATTCACAGCCCCGACGCAGATTGTGTGCGGCGACGCTTAGTAATTTATCAAATTAGAAAATTTCACAAAAAATCCAATGTTTTGAAAACACGTGAATTTATTTAACTAGAATTTTGTATCACCTGTTTGAATTCCTTCGTATATCGTCACTTGGACATAATCCAATATTTTTGACATCTGAAATATTCGCAAAATTCTCGATAAATTGTTTGCGATATAAATCGTTTTTCGCGCAAGACGCTCAATATTTTACCTGCGTTTAAATTCCGAGTATATCTCGGCTATTTATGTGTTTATATCTAGGGTACCGTTTACCAGAAGCGAATGGTGACCCAGGGGTTCAAAAATAAATATTTATCTCCGAGGCACAATACAGGATTGGTCTTTTTGGTGGTCTCCGTTTAGTTCACGGTTAACTTAATCGAGGATTAAGATCCCAAATCAAAGCGGCTTATAAAAGGTCCTGGGGGGCGGAGTCGCTCTGTCGCAACTTTCGCCTTTTCGGCTTTTCGGTATATTAATATTTCTAAATCGGTGACATTCCAGTCACTGGTCCCAGCTGGCTAATGATTAATCATGACTGCAGCAAGATGCAAATAGCCAAGTGCAAGGTGCAGAGCGGATTCGGGTAATGGCGTCCATCCAGTGGCGTGCGTGTGATTTATGTGCGACGCTCAATTTCCGGTCAATGTGACATAGGGGAGATGCTTTTCCTCTAGTAATCATCGTCCGACACTGGAATCTTGTCGCATTGATCTATCGTGACTAGCTGGCACGAGTCAGAAATGTCTCTCGTGTGACATGTTGCAATTATTTTTGTTAACACAGCAAAGAATAGTGAAATTACTTTGTATCAAGAGGAAATGAATACGTTTGATATAGTCGTACAAGACTTCTAAGAAAAAATATTAAATATATCTATTTCTTATTCAACAAAGATACTGTATCTGAAATTAATTCCCTCAGTTCAAACAGGCATGAAAGATTTTTTCTATAGATAACCATTCCACTTTCGCATGAAGAAAGAGATTTTGGTGATTTAATGCTATACTCAATAATAATTTAAATATTGCCCAAATATTAGACATAGCTTTTTATTATTATACAAGAGAGGCGATACATTTTTTACATATTTTTTTTTTTTTTTAAACCCATATGTCACGGCGGCTAGAAAACAACCGCGTCGTCCGAAGGGGTATCTCAGATACCCCAAACATTTTAAATCAAGTTCTTGAATTCTTTTTGAATATCTTGACATTTTTTAAAAAAAAAATAGATTATACTAAGAATAAAAATAGCTTTTCATAATATGCTTAATAATTTAGTCGATATTTTGGATTTTTAAACTAATTAATATGACACGTAAATAGCATCGCTATCGGCAATGTCTCTCCGCGACTGAGCACTCGCAGCACGTGTCACTCGCACGATTTACTCGCACTCGCCAATTATTATTTATAATATCCATTCTTAAGACTTTAAAAAAGAATTAGGTGTAGATATTTAGATTAAATAAAATAAGAGTAAGTGTAAATAATAGTAGAGAAGAGGCGCCCTAAGGGCGAAAGCTTTCGCGGAATGGCAATATGTTTTTGCAGACCACTGGTTGAAGACCGCTGATATGAATATTATAAAAAGATAAAGCGTTTATAAGAAAACAATTTTTACATGATTCACTGAAAATATTATCAATTATTTTAATTAAATCTTAAGTATTCTACTAATGATTAATAATAAAAACAATCGATTTACATTCCAGTATTAATAAAATATAAAAATAATATTAGAGCTTTAAATTATATTTATTTTAGGTAAGTATACAAATTTAAAAAGGTAATAATTCATTTTTTATTTAAAATTCCATAGCATTTTCTTGGAAATAATACTGTACTTGATCACTTCAACGCCATATAATTAATTTTTCTAATGAAATATTATTATAACTATCTACTGTAACTACGTTTTTGTGTTAGAAGCTAAATAGAATATTTCTATGTAATAAATATCGATAAAACGACTTTCGTACAAATTTTATATTTTTCTTACAGAATCATTATTTATTCTACGTTTTTATTTCTAAAATTAAAAACCACATAAAAATCTTCTCGGTAGCAATAATAATAAAAAAAAAATAGGAAAATTTCTCACATAAATCTCTTTATTTTAGAAAAAAGCATAAAAAATAATAATTCATAACTTTTCAAATAATAGTCGAAGCTGACGTTGAAATTTTATCATAATTCTTAATAGATAATTAAAATCTTAGGAAACATTTTGTACTTAGTATTTAAACCATTTTCCTCTATATTTTAATAGCTGGAATATTTGTATTAGAGATGATTTAAAATGTATGAGTATTTAATTTTTAGCTCATTATTTAATTTTATATTTAATACATATTAGCATGATTAAAAAAAATCTGTCAATTTAAAGTTTTCATTAGTAAGATAACATTTTGTCTACAAAAAAATATTTTATTAATTTCTTGCTTATTTTATTAAATTTATAAAAGTTATATATTTAATTTAAGCATGTAGATTGGATTTTATAAATTTTTCAAAATTCTATACGTATGAAGAGTAATGATTTTTATTAATCATCTACGATTGTGGAGAACGATAGCATTTCTGTTCTTGTTGTCGTTTAATAGTGATAATTAATTTTGACGTTGGTTGTCTTTGTACAATTCGAACAAACTTTGCATAGACAATCCATTCACAAAACAAACAGTTCCAAGAACTATTAAAGTATTAACTAGTCATGGATTCTGGAAAAGGGACGATTTCACGGATGAACAAACGAGATTAACTCGTGTCATCACAGAACAGATTCGAACCGATGATTGGTATAACAAAGCGGCGAAAAATATTTTTTTAATAAATAAAATAATACGTAAGCCGTCACATTATTCGACTGAGTAACATATTTATTTATATATATTTTTTGCTCATAATAAATTTGTTGAATAAATTCGGACGCGTAAGTACAGAGCTAATATTTTCAAAACGAAAGCGGAATTTATAGTCAAACAAACTTAATATATAAAAGTGTCAGCGGAGTGATTCATTGCTGGCAAAGTTTTTCATGAAACTCGTGTAGGGTCTTAAATTATAAAATTACATATATAACAATCACGATGTTATTTTTTGTTTCGGGTAAATATACGCAAAATAATATTAGCGAAATTTTAATCAGAAGCGAAAACACATTTTTTTGATATATTATATTTGTTTGCCATATTTTGCACATAAACTATGACTTGATTAAATTCGTTCATTGTTCGATTCCACGTATAAATCATGTACGTGCATCTTATTCGGGGATGAAGATTAATTCCCCCTAATATCTTGATATGAAGGGTGGATATTTAATTCACCATATATGTAATTCCCCTAATAATTCGGGGATAATAAAAAATCATTACAATAAATATTTGATACAAATTATGGTAAATATATATAAATTCTTTTAATAATTATGCATTAATATATATTTTTTTTACATTATCAATTTTGAAAACTAAAAAAAATGTAATAATAATAAAATAAATATATAAAATATTTGTTCAAACATTATAACATAACAGATTATGTTTTCAACTCTTTATCTTTTTGTCTACTGTTTAAAATCCTTGTTTAATTAATCCTAATTTTGTTTTAAATTCTGTTATGTAACAACCTCGTTAAAAAATACAAATAGGTGAAACAAAAAATCTCCAGTCATATTCTATTTAACAGTCCTGTTTTCGGAATTTATCTCTTAATGATGCAATTATAAAAGCCAAATTAAATCGATAACAAACTACTATTCTAGAAAAAAACGGATGCAAGCCATCAACTTACGTTTTTATTGATCCATCTTTCTAGAATATGAAGCTATGCCTATTGTCCTATTTACCTAAAATGATATCGGATTTTATACTGTAATATTATTGTTTATATTGATTTTGCGATAAAGGATTAGGTAAATAAGCTAGAAGATATTTCCTTATTCTATTTAAAAATAATTAACTGGAAGTTAATTTAAAATCTTTGAATTATGAAAGAGAATAACTTACTGCCAGGAGATTCAATATCATTAGTTAACTATTTAGATGCGAGGTGCAGATAATTCCATTATAGTATATTAAAATAAAAAAAAGACCCTTGATTTTCTCACATTCTACTTTCACATTATTTTAAAAATACACTTTTAGATAATTGTATTGCATTATTGCAACAATTATTTGCTTACGAGCTGTCGAAAGATCTTTGTCATCTTAAAATGATGATCAATATCAAAACTTTTTTTTAATTATTCAAGCTAAGGCTCTTAATTTTCATAAGGTTTTAAAGACTAGTTTAGAAGAATATTCTAACATATATCATAGCTTGTTCAACAAATTTAAAATAAGGTATTCTTCACATAATATTAAATTGCCACTAAAAAAATAATGTCTTCATTATCTTAAATTATTTTAAATATAAATTATTCTCCTAGCCAAAAGCTCAATGTAGATGAGAATGATTTTCTTTAAAAACAGGCTAATATAACACTACTTTTCGAAGGAGTAATTTGTGGCTCTGGACAAAAACCTCAAAAAAACAGATGACAATGATTCTTAGTTAAAAGTTTAGCTGAGAATTTAAAACTAAATCCCATAACATTGAAAAGGGGAGATGAAGAAACGATTTTAGTCATTTGTAAATCAAATAAAATAGTCTGCGTTTATTAACGTTAATAATTAAAGATTTTTTCAATTTATATTAAGTGTCGACAGTTAAGCAATATTGTATTGTAAAGGATGTGGAAAGGATTCGTGACTCGGACCATGGCGAGCCTTTACTCACACAGTACGTTTATTGAACACATCGACACATTTATTAAATAAAAAAAGAACTATTACGAGGCAGCACATTGCTACGGAATAAACATGTGATCGAGCGATCGTCCTGGTGCGCTCTCTTCGTCGCGACCTCTGCGTTGGCAATGATTTGGCAATCCTGGCGTCGAGAGTCCAGAGGTCGAGGCACCCTTTCCTTCTGGTCCTCGACGAGGGGCCGGCTGGGGCAAATGGAGTAGCTCGACGAAGCATGCCAGTCTGCGGTCCCAAGTCGTGGAAGCTGAGGCGGAGTCCTACGACCACGGCTGCGCTGATTATATATGGTGTCGGGAATAAATGGTAATATACGAAGGACGAGAGAGGAGAGTCTCCAGAATCATGGCGAAGAACGCAGGAGCGTGTTCACGCTTAAACTGGTGGGCGGAGGTCTGGGAAGCGTGGTAGATTTCGGAGCCGCGTATTACAACATAACGTTATTCAAACACGGAATAACCACCACAGAGGTTCTGTGCGTCGGCGAACCTTGGTACGTCGACACGAAAGAGTGTGGTTATTTTCAATAATAATAAAAAATGTTAGCAATAAACTGTAGGTTTGACATTTCGGGTCCGAGTCGAATCACGTCGGGTCACCAATTGTAAAGGATGTGGAAAAGGATTCGTGACTCGGACCATGGCGAGCCTTTACCCTCGCCGGTAATGGAAATGTAAACACAGTTACGTCGAACAGATCGACACATTTATTACATAAAAGAATTCATTACGAGCAATACGTTGCCGAATAAACATGTGATCGAGCTGACGTCCTGGTGCGCGCTCTCTGTCGCGACCTCTGGCAATGACGCAACCCGCGTCGAGTCCAGAGGCCGTGAGCACCCTTCCTTCCTGGCTATCCCGACGAGGGGCTTCCTATTGGGGCACGGAGTAGCTCGATTTTGTTACGTCTGCGGTCCCAAGTCGTGCAGCTGAGGCGGAGTCCTGGTTGATCTGGTTGGCTGCGCTGATTATATGGTGTCGGAATAAATGGCCATACGAAGGACGAGAGGAGATTCCAGGAACGTCATCATGGCGAAGTAACGCAGGAGCGTGTTCACGCTGCAACTGCGGGCGGAGGTCTGCGTAAAGCGTGGTAGATTTCCGGAGCCGCGTATTGTTGCCAACATAACGTTGGCCCAAACACGTGGAATAACCACCACAGTATAAATAAGAATATAAAAATTATTAATAAATGATTATTAGTCTACGACAAAGCTCCAAGTCATCCAAAACATTTACAAAATTTATTCCCAGAAAAACATAGTGTAGTTCTTCCTTCTAATACATAAAAACATTTAAAATAATTTTCAGTATTAATAAATAAATATTTTTAAATACAATTTAATGTATTTCGATCCCCTATTTTCGAACATTTCCACACATTTTCAGGCACCAATTATTTGCGAAAGTCAAGAGCCGCCTGTCCTTTATTTTAAAATAAATTATTGACACCTCTCTTAGAAATTAAACTCACTTCAGGAGTAAATGATCTAATTTTAAAATTGATACGTATCTTGGATGCTGATTACTTTGCTTTGAATTTGAAAATTAGACTGAATTCATCAAAACTTATGAAAAAATTGTCATGTTAATTATTTTAACACTGAATCGGCTAGTAATCGAATTTTTTAGTGATATTAATTTACCTTTACTTATTTATTTTTGACGAAATGGGTATTTCTGTCTGTGAGAGTTTCGTCATGTCTTTGAGTAAATATTTGCGGCTGATTACGTGTTAAAATATCTTAAGACATATGTTGGAAATATTCTTAAAGCTCCCCATTCTAGGTCAACATGACATGTTACCGAAACCCGTGTCGACTATTATACCTATAAGATCACGATCTGTAACAAGTGAATAAAAATATGTTGTATTAATTAATAGTAAATCAAAAATGATACTTCTATACTAGCCCTGCCTCACTTAGAAGGAAAACTACATGTAAACTGAGTAGGGAAATATTAGGGATTTGGTTTATTACTATCAAATAAAATAATAAACTTTATTAAGTGTTAGAAGCTTAAGTAATCTTAAAGTATTTTTTTTGTTGCCTGATTTACAAGACTATTTTAATTTCAGAATCTACATGCTTTTAATCAGATTTTATAAAAAATATTCATCCGAATTTCCTAATTTATTGTGTCGATACATAAAAAGGTTTACAAACACTGTCATTTTTATCTATATTTTACATCTATTGTTGTGGAAAAATTTTAAAATTTATAAAAATTGTGTATGCTATTCAAAAAAATATTTATTTTCAAGAAAATTTGTACACGAAAATGTGGAAAATGATTAAATTTTCCATTTTTTTTACAGCCATGATTATGTAATACGTCTAAAATTCAAATTACGTTTTTGCTTTCGAATTCCGCTCTATTTTGATACCGCAATGAATTTTAACTGCGTGTCGTTAAAACAAATATCCACGTTGGAAAAAAAATATTATGGCGGAGAGTAGAAAAAAGTTTAACTTGTTATTTCGCTCGGACGTGTTTGTTGTGGCCGGTGAGTTCAGGGCAGTCCAACCCTGTTATCATAATTAAATTATCGAAACTTTCATGCCATATTTTCATTATGGCCGTACACATAAATATATTTATATTAAAAAACACGCCGTATACGCGATCGCATATTTTTTTAATTTAAATTAATTGCCGCAATTAAAAATGGAATCGTTTCAGCATTCGGAATTCATTCATAAGCTTCAGATTAGAAAATGACATTAGATACGGTAGTCAATTAGGAGGCAGGGCCGGTTGAGGGCCACTGGCCGCGATGGACCACTCGCCCTTACCCAGCTTCGATCGTAAAGGGGGGAGGTTCAGTAGTTAAATGAATAAGTAATTCCTAATTCACTTAGGCGGCGCCCTGCCCCCATATTCGCAAATAAAACTCGCATATTCGCACGCCCAGCCTGCTTTTATTTCCCAAGATGGACCAGGGAAGAATCCTCTCCTCTATTATGGATCGAATTTTCATATCAATATACCCCAACGCCGTAAGACCCTCGGTAGCTAGAAGACCCTACACCTATCATACAATCCCCATCTCCCCGTACATGTATCAAGTATAGAGATAGATATTCCTGAAAAAAAAATACGCAACACTCGATTTTATTTAGACGCAAGAAAAAAATCGCAATCAGTGGATCGAGCGTAAAATTGACCATCCTCGCAAATATTTGATTTATGCTGTGAAAATATTTTAATCTCCATGATTGAATAACACATTTTCAGCAATCGCTCATGAATTTATGCCGACAATTTTCCATATTTTTTGCCAATGCCACATTTGACCCGGGCCAAAATAAAATTGATGACATTAATTGAGATGTACTCGTGTTTTTATTTACGACGGCGGCAAACATCGATCACGGCCATTACAAAAAAAAGCAGGGGCGGCCAACAGGTCTATCAATTATTCCCGCGTGTAAATGATTACCACCCCGGATATATATATTTGATCGCCAATTTTCAGTATGAACAGAAACACAGAGTTGCCGGTATTAGAGCAGGCTATTAATTTTGTTGTGAGGAGAGGTCAATATTGACGTCGGTGTTTGGGTAAGCGCGCCCTCGTTGACTCGGGAGTCGTTTGTGATCGGCTCTGAGGGGCGTGGCCTGTCCATAAATTAGCCTAATTGGTATAATTCTGTTTTTTTATAGCAAATTCACTCAGAAAGCTAACATTTGCCAAGATTAGTGAAAGAAATAAAACAGACTTATCGAAAATTGCATTTGTTAAAATTATAAAAATGCACAATACGAAGGATTTCCAAGAAAATTGCGTTAAAACCCAATAGGTTGATACATAAAGTATTGACATTTCTCAGCAAAATTATTTTCGTAAATCATTATTACCCTGTACTATCTATTTACCTGGCCCTAACTCATTTAACCTTTGCCTATCTTTTGATTTTAAGGGAAAAAATCATAAAGACATTTTTTTATTAGGAACTTGTTTTTCATAACTGAAAAATTTAAACAACGATGTAAAACGATAGTAAAAGTCAAGAAAAAAAATATGTACAGTTAAACCTGTTTTTGTGCGCTCTCTTTTCTACTATTTTTTTATGCGGTTTATAAAAAACAAATTGCAGTAAATTTCATCATTACTTTGCATATGTATTTCACTATATCAATGATCGTGAACCTAAGTTTATTTTTAGCTTTTTTACTTTAATACTAGTAAGTATATCTTCATCTAATTTTTTAAGCTTTTTTAAGCGTTTTATTTTATATGGTTTCTATTCATCGCGCAAAAACAAGTTTGACTGTATTTTATTATATATGATGTAGGGTGTTTTTTTTTATTAAATTAATCTCTTTTCATTTTTTTCTTAAAGCTATTGAAAGCCACCTAATTTAAGAACTCTTCTAGTTTTAAAAATATTTATCTACCATTTTATTTTTCTAAAGCAATGCTTCTCAAACTATTTTATATCACGACCCATGAAATATAAAAAAAATCAGCTACATAATAAAATAAAACTATATTCGTCATCAATATTTACAATATAATAAATATTGATTTAAACTTAGATTTCTATACAATTTAGGTATAAAATCTGTAGATAAATTATAATGTTGAATATATCCCAGATCTCTTGTAGATAATCAAAGGTTACTAGTTTGAAAAGTAATGGCATAAATGCCTGTAAATATATTATTATTATATAAATGCATTATAGTATCTAAATTTAGCTAGGTGTCCTTTCTTTAATTTTTAATACAGTCCAATCTGTATTTGTGTGGTGGATGAAGACCACATAAGATAAACTGCATTAAAAAATCTTACAAATATTCACGAGTAGCTGTAAAATATATAATTACTTAGAAAATTATATTTTAATATAAAAAATAATAAATTAATATTTTCTTAATGGTCCAGGGGTATGTAAGCACATTGAAGGACGGTTGTTAACGAATGTGATTATATAGTGCAGTGATGGCGAACCTATGACCTGCGGGTCAGACACTGACCCACGAAGCTTTTTAAATCCACTCGTTTATTTTTATAAACTTATTTATTCTAAAGTTTTTAATCGGTTACTAAATATATTAGAAGAAATAAAGCTTTTTTATTAAAAAATACAAAGGTTTTAACACTTTTTTTGAAACTATTTAATTATTTATGACGAATCTTGACATATTCACTAAAGATTTAGAAATAAAATTCCATAACCCCCCACTGCCTCTCCGAGTGATGCCACTGATTTGGCTTACGAGCTAGTAATAAAAAAATAAATAAACAAAATTTGACCCACTTCTCAAAAAGGTTCGCCATGACTAATATAGTGCGATTCATATGCGTAATTGGCTGACACAATACATATGTTATATGATAATGAAATACTGCTTTTTTAAAATGAAAAAAAAAAATGTTATTATTTTATTTAAGAAATAAATGTCAAAAAAGTAATTCATCAGATATAACATCCGAATAATTCTGCAACTAAATTCACTTCATTAAAAAAAAATACTATTACTATTTTTGCTTTATGGCTATTTTCACTACGTATTTTATTTCATTATTATTGATATGTGATAATATTCACTATTATGCCATAATCATCGTTTGCAGCACAGTTTCGGGTCAGCCATTCGTCATTATTAACCGTGAAAGTACCGACCGGGGTCTAAAAACATAGAGTAGACGCGTGCAGTCTGCACATTTCTGTTGATACGAGCGTCAATTAACCAATTTTAAATGTCCACTTAGTCATACGGCGGCAAAGTGGGCTGTTAAAACGGCATAATGACGTCATTAAGAGTCGGACGGGGCCGGTGGCATTCCCACGGGGCGGCTCCCGGCCGCTTTATTGCGTTTATCCAGTATTTAGGCGGACGTTTTATGAGGAGCTCTCGCGGGACGGAAGTGTTCCTGTTACGTCTACCGGCCGACGGGCACGGGCTCGTTGTCATAGTGCGCAATTCCGGTGTTTCGTGGACAATGGCCGAGAATATGTTGCGCTATCTGGTGTCGCTATTTTTGGTGATTTATTTGCGCCATTCAGGGGATTTGGGGGTGCCGTAATTGATGGTGATGCCGCTCTTTATTCGGCCGAAAAAAGTGCACAAACATCCAGATGATGGCATATTGCACATCCAATAAAAAAACAAGTTATTTTCCTATTATACCAAAAAAATATATATTTATGCTAATAAATCCAATACTTCCTCATTTAACCGTTGAGTTATCTACGATATTACATCATGGCGCACACACACTCATGACACTCTCATATATCCACAAGAGCCGAGTGTTATGAGCATGTTTTTTTTCTCTGCACTCATATTAGATATTGAACCCCCCCTAGCCATGCCTCATTCCCCACTCGAGCTCCAAATTGCTTTCTTTATTTCGGCCGTGAATTCATAATTTGGGAATATTCCTTTTGTAGCCGGGGACAGAGACGTCGGTCTCTGTGCCGGCTTTACGGCCCGGGGTCGGAATGGCCCCGCCACGGTACGCCGGGGGTTGAGTGCTTCATCCCGCCTAGAGTGTTCTAGCGTTTCATTACGTGTCCCACACCGGTGGATTGATACTCCCAATTGCTCCCCACGTATTTTTTTGCACAAAGAAATATTGCATTTTTCATGCACATTTTTTCGTGAACATTCTAGAAAACATAATATGATATAAATAAAAATAGATGTATTTTTTAATTAAATAAATAACATAGTTTGACATTTTGTTAAATGATAAATTTAAAACCTGGCCACATTCCTTGTATCTTAATTATATTCAATTATTAATTTAAAATAGTTTTGACAATTTTGGTTGTTTTTTCGAACAATACTGGAGCTTCCAATCCGGTCCAGTTGCAAATATTGCAAAGCAATGACAGCTTCTTTCTTTCCAACCACAGTTTACCTTCCATTTTATTCTCTATCTACAGAGAGCGATATTTTGATCCATAAATTATGTGTCCAAAGTTCTAAATTTTACGAGTTTTTAAGTTGTCCCGCTTCTACTTCTTGTGAAGAAGTTAAAGAAATTTGTTTATTTGTAATAAAAAGTTTTAAGAAAAAAGTGGAATCAGAAAGATTGACTTATAAAAGGTTTTAGAAGTCCAATTTAAATTAAGCTATATTAAAAAAAACACCTCAAGGTCGACTGTCGTAGCTCTGACATCAGGGTTGACATCTACATGCCTTTGCTGGTGCTTGGGAGGTAGATAGGAGAAGCTAGAGATGCGTAAAGTCATCCAGGTGGTAAAGACCCGCTTTAGATTAGAAGACCATTTAAATAATAATAATATTGTTCTCTTAAATTACAATATATATTTTTTTAACATTGTTCTAAATTTTTGATTTTTCTCTACTTTTGTGTCACAAACTTTTTGTAATGATCTAAAAATATTCAAAGAATAAATATTATAAATAATCATTGTTCTTTATCGTCTGCAATTGCAAATAAAATATGAAAGCCGACAATATTCACTGCTGTTGAGACTGCAGTCTGTGGCGAGATATCGCCGAGTGCACGTGTCATTTATGCGTCATATTGATTAGTTAAAAATCCAAAATATCGACCAAGTTATGAAGCAAATCATTAATAAATATTCATAAAATAAACCATTTTTTTTAATATTGATAACGAATTCATCAATATCTTGACTTGAAAAGGTTGGGGTCTCTCCGAGACCCCAAAATAGATTGGTTGAACAAGATTAGTTTAAGCTCAATAATTACTAGGTTATGTAAAATTAGCAAGATTTATTCATTGATAATATTTTCTAAATATATAATTAATCGTGAATCGATAAAAATATTATTAGATAAATATTATAAATTTTAATTGCTAATAAAAGATAATCGTTTTTTATTCAAAAAAATGAGGAAAAAGTAATGAGAGAATGACTTTTTGCTAATATTCAAGAGATAAAGTATTAACGAACAAAACAATATTTCCGCGATTATTTTTTATTAAACCTCATGGTAATATACAGATTATATTATTATGTAAATGATTTAAACACATATTTAAAATCATACTAATATTTATTTTGCGATTTTAATTGTTTTTGGACCCATCAGTACCAAAATTTTATTATCCTAATGAATTTAAATAAATATGAAAATCTTTTATTATAAATATGTATTTCAATGAATTTAAAGCGTGAACAAGCGCATATTTCCCGGACACGATAAAAATATTTTCAGTTGCCGAATACCATCGTGTTGCAATATTTTTTGCCGCATTCTGCAAACCGCGCAATACTGTTTTTCGATCGATTTCAGATTGGATTTAGGACGGGCGCGTTATCACTGCCATTATTCAGTGCACCGTGAAATCTATCTCTTCAGTATTACGTTATAAATTATTTTATAAACATGGCATCACGCTTGAAATCCAATTTTCCGGAGCGCAATCATAGCGGGCCGTAGTGGGGGCACGTCGCAGGGGAGAGGGGAGGGGCGCAGGGTTGCCTACTTGCGTCGAATTTTCCGCGCCGTGACATTTTCGCGACGTTGCAATATCGAATTTGGCCCATCCCTGCTATTAGATGAAGTGCAAAACAAAACTATGCAATAATTGTAAGCCAATTTAATTGATAATATTTTCTTTATATATTAGGTTGAGTCATAAATAAATTCCGATTCAGTATATGAAAGATGAACCAATGGTGGGTCGCCCTTTCGACTTCCAAAACGATATTTTAAATGCGATATTGGATCGAAATCCTCTTCTAACAATGGAGACTCAATACGTCACAATCTACAGTTTAACACCACCTGAAAAATTTGGGGAAAGTCAGCAAATTACAGAGACCTAAAAAATGCAAAGCGAATGTTTATTGTCATAAGTATCCTCTCACGACATAAAATCGAGTCTTTTTTGACAGGACAAAAACAGGCGATGAAAAATGGATCACCTATAAAAATATTGTCCGCAAAAGGCAATGGTTGGATCAACTACCCCTCCCGGACCCTAAAGCCAATATTCATGGCAAGAAAACTTTATTGTGTGTATGGTGGGATCGTCGATGAATAATCCACCACGAGCTGATAAAGCGCATCGAAACGATTACTATCAAAGCATACGTTCAGTAGATGCAAAGAGTTCATGAAAAACTACTGGAAAAGCGTCCTGTAATAGGAAAGGCGTTATCCTATTACGGCAAAAGTGACTTAAGAAAAAATTCTGGAGCTCAACTGGTCTGTTTTGCCATATCCCCAGATCTTGCTTTTACCGACTATCACCTTTTCTGTTACTTACAAAAATTTTTGAATGAAAAAACTTTCATTATATTTGGTAAGTCAGTCAGATCTCGATTCTTTGTTTTAGTCCAAACCCACCAAATTTTATGAGGAGATGATCAATAAGTTGCCAATAAGATGGGAGAAGGTTATATTTAACAGTGGTGAATACATAATAGATAAATATAATTTTGTATTTTTTTTAAAGCAAAAGTTATTTATGATACAACCTAATATTTACCATTTTTAATTCTGCATCTTATCCATTTCACACGGTAGTCTTTGTATATAAATGTACAAATATTTTTCAATGAATCGATGATACAATGAACTCTATTATTCGATTTTTTTTCCCGTTTCGGTTATAATATACGACGTAAGATTTAACCATTTTTTCGTCTCCTCCTCGGCGCAAAATCTCGGTTAACCGAATCACAATAAACGTCACCCGACAAATCCGCACCGATTTTTATACATCCGTAATATAAATCAGCAGTTCGGTTATGGCGGGGGATGAGGGCTGGTGGTCCGGGGCTTTACATTCGGCGTCGGGGGTGCCCATTATCGGATTCAATGATGACTTTTTATGGAGTGGTAAAAATGTGATGTATGGCTCCATCAGCGCGGATAAATTCGGCTGTCAATTGTATCGGAATCGGCCGCCGGGGATTCACGACCATGTCGGACATGTACGGACTTGGTTATGTATGGATTTCGACTATTATCGGTGGCTTTTTTTTTGCATACAAAATATTGTCGATGTTTGTTAGCGATGCGACACGTGGGGTGTGTGATGAATCGCTGTCGCGTGACATTTTCAGCGAATATGTCAGAGGTCGATTAAATATATGATTGACATTTACATCTAATACATTTAATTGGCAAAATTAGCATCAAAACCTTAAGAAAATCTTTTTTTTTAGATCTAAAACAAATATGTTTTGCTTAAAACTGGGTCAGTACTATAAGCACCATTAAAAATCGTGATTTTTTTAACGTCTTACTATCATCATATTATTTTTAATATTTCTAGATCATTTTTATTTTTATTTTAAACTTGAATAAATGTCAAGAATATGGCAAAAATATTTTTTCGCCAATACAGTTAATTTAATTATAAAAAAAATCAAAGTGATATTTAAAACGACACTACTAATCTGTAAAAAATCGAATACACTAGCTCTATAAATATTGTTATTACTTTATTTACTATAATAAAAATACGATATACAATAAAATAATATAGTTTTTTATCTATTCCTGAAGATGAAAAGATGACTTTATGCTAATATTCAGGAGATACAGAATTTATAAACACAACGAAAATTCAGCGCCCTATTTTATTGATTAAATCTCATGTTAATGCTGTTTATCTCAAAATATTTTTATTAAAAATCATAGTGATAAAAAGTAATTGAAGAAAATTCGAGAAATTTATTGACGCTTGCTGCTTCACTTTACGACTCTATATTTTTTGTTTTAAAATTTCCTACCTTAATAATTGAAAATGTGAAAAAATTAAAACTCTCGAAATTTGTATTTGTTTTAAGTTATTTAACTATTATTCAAATAATTTTAGAATTTGTGGGCTAATATTGTATTTTTTTCCTTAAAACTACTTTTTAAATATATTCAATTTGCAACTAATTTTAAGTAGAGTATTATAGCCTACTAAACTTAAAATATTTACGATAAGGATCTATTCAAAAGAGGTTTTCCGACCCTTTACAATTTTTTATTATTAAATGTATACTTAGTAAAGTGTATTTCTTATCAATACATAATAAATAACAAGTTCTTTGAGGGTCAATTTTTCTTAACTGCATAAACATAAATCATTATATTTCAATTATGCTCTCGGTAAGGAGTTCCTAACCTTTTCCCTACGTAAACTACTTTTAAATAGATAATTTTCTTCATAGATCCTTTACATTTTGTTCTCCAATCTTAACAAAAAAAAATATTGAAAATTGTACTAAACTTTTAGGTAAAAAAATGCAGTTTTTGATTAAATTTGAACTAAATTCATCATTATTACTTTTGCATAATTAAGCAAAAATGCGATCATTCAAAGCCTTAAAGCTTTTATTGCGTTTATTGCTTTGATACACAAATCCAAAACAGAATGAAGATTTTCTTGAAAATTGTTGGCAATTAAAGGTTGCCTCTACAACACCCACTATACCAGAATAGCGGGAATTCTTTTTTAGAAACGCTAAACATCCTCGATATTTTTCTCCCATTAGGTAATATTAGTATTGAGAATTTAAAAATAAATGAATTATTGGAAAAAATTATCATCGACCTTCAATAGACCCCAGGACTACTAAAGACTCTTTTTAAACTTCCATAGACCCCCAGGAGGTTCACTTAGATCTCTTTGGGATATTATATAAATTACTGTATTCTAATTATATAGATCATTGGTCACCAAACAGCAGCTCACGAGCTACCGGTCGCTCGCGATCGGCATTTAGGTAGCTCACGTAGGCTATTTTAACATATTTATAAATTTGTATTTTATATTTTATTATTAAACATTAAAATAAAATATTTATCTAACTAAATTTCGATAAAATGCTGAACAAGTCGCGGTTGTAAATTGTTCTAAGTAAAATAGAATAGCAATCTTGTCAAGGCTCTGACAGATAATCAACGAATTTCCGAAAATCAGAGTAAATTTCCCAAGAAAATGAGAATATGCAAAACTATCTCAGCAGACAATTTATACTACCGAAAGTAACTCAGTTTTTTATATTACTTATCAGCTCTATCGGACTATCTTATGCTCTAAAGTAATATGTAGTTGTATTGTATTTTTTATCGATAAAAAGTACAGACAGTGATCGATTCGTATCTTGCAACTGATCCTCAAACATTTAATATTTATTAAAAATATTTTTATTGTATTATTTGATACAGAGCTATATAAGCAATGTGCAGCTTCGTTTTGATTGAATGTATTCTGTGTACGCCACAAATTGCAGTGACCATGATTGAATACCCCAAGAGAGACAGTTTCATCCCCTTGTATTACCCGAAACATGGTTTAAGCTCATTCCGTATTTTTTTCCCTCGGCAATAACGCATGTACACATTCGCATCGCAAATAATGCGACACGTATACATTTTAGGGTTATAAATTTGAACGACGAGCGCTTGTATTCGCAAAACTACAACCATCTTCCAGGATGGCCAACACGGAAACAGGAAAAGTTGGCTCCCCTGTAACAAGCACACGTGATATACACACATAACAGTTTAACGGCCACGTGTGCAAATAAACGTATTGCGAATGAGAGATGTCGTCGTAAATTGCATTTTTCTCTCAAAATATCGTATCGCATGCCGTATATGCAATAAATTTAATGCCGCATAAATAAAATCATGGTCACCCTGTCCCATATACCTAATAGGGTCGCGTTGAATATATGATCATTTG
This sequence comes from Philopotamus ludificatus, assembly GCA_022495035.1. Lineage (NCBI taxonomy): Eukaryota > Metazoa > Arthropoda > Insecta > Trichoptera > Philopotamidae > Philopotamus > Philopotamus ludificatus. The sequence continues at coordinate 126,076 of JAGXCT010037213.1, read as the reverse complement.
AAGTTTTCTCATCCCGCGTAAAGGATTGCAATCGCTTATTTATCATTACTCTTCCGATACATATATAGTTTCGGGTGTTTCGCTCGCGCGCCTTTGATCTGACGGGAGTGTGCGAGAGAGGCGGTTCTGGTCCATTTTAGAAGAAAGTTTCTCATGTTTGGCAGACCGTTATATTGGAAATGGTGGGTCGGAGAGGAGAGAGCCGTGGAGTGGGATTGCGGGGAGAGAGACAATAAGATCGGATGAGAGATTATTAAAAATATTGCCTTTTATTATTGTGGAAGGGTTAATTGGAACTCAAAGCTCGACGGCGTGAGAGGGTTTCAAGTGGGCTGGCCCGCGGCTTAAAAGGGTTAGCAACTGTGAACAATATCTAATTAGCGAAAAGTAATGATTCTCTAAGTAATTAAAAAAAAAATGGTTACGGACATAAAATCAAATTGCTGAAAAAATATATTCAACAGACTAAAATGCTTAAAAATACAAATGGAGCCAGTTTTAATAAAATAAAAAAATAATAAAGCACATCCTAACTACTGGTGACATTTAACTATAGTTTGTATACTAATAAATCAATTAAATTATTTCCTAAAATTATTTTATAGACAAAATATGCAATTACTACATAATAATCAGTGGTAGCTCGTGTGTAAAATATGTAGGTGTGCTGCACTCAGAGTAGCCAGTGCGGGACTACTACGAGTTACAGCACATCGCTTACAGGCTGGACCCCCCACCCCGCTGCCACCCCGCATCTATCCAATACACGACGCTAATAGCGCTAACGAACACTAAATATATTTTTTATTTATATTTTCACATACATAATATATAATCAATAGATACATATTAATATATAAGCATATATTTTTCCTTGAACTTGTTTGGGGATGCTGCAACTCCGCAGTATATATCGACGGAGCCCCCTTCTAAATAAATCTAAAAATAATATTGCTAATGATATAGTTATATTAATATTACGTAGAATCTATAAAACAATTATTAACCTTTTTCAGAACGATGTATATGATTTAATTTATAAAACATCTTAGAAATATATTATTGAAGAAATATTACCTTTGGGCAAAGTAAAAGCTGGTTTTTAAATACATATTTCTTTACTTTATCAATATTGCTGTATTTTTTTCCTTAATATAAGTTTTCGAATCTAAAAACATGATGATCTTAAGATAAAAGATCGATCAAGCTTTTGTTTTTATTAATAAAGTAGATCACAATAGATTATTGGTGTAAATAAATAAATAATAATGAAAAGAAATGATATGAAATTCCAATAATATATTAAAAATTAACCCATTTAGTTCATTCGTCTTATCCCTCTTCATTGAAGTCATCTAAGTATGTAAAAATAAAAAAAAATATGAAATACAACATGATCGATGTGATCTTTGATTAAAAAAAAATAAATACATGAACGTAGCCTTGCTTAACAAAATAATATGATGCTATTTGATCAGATCAGTAAATATTTAGACAAATCATAACTAAGAATAGCTAGAAAAGAATTTTCTAAAAAACAAATCCTGCTTTTACTATTCTGAAACTTTTTTTATTAAAATTTAATTTATTTTTTTGGTAAATTTTAATTTATTTATTTGACTACGATGGATAGATGGCATATCAGAATAATCCCATTCACCAATGTAAAGATTCTAAAGATGCAAGGAGAATGAGTCTCTCACACATATATTCCCCCGAGTGTCAAACCACGACACTGGGGGGAATACATTCAGTTTAATTAAAATTGTTATTATTTATTTAACGAAGGATAGATCGCGTTAAATTAATTAACTCCAATGCGGCCAAACTACCTACATGGACATTTTTATAAAACATGCTGAAGTAATGGGACTTTTTCACTTACAAACTCCCTGGGCAGTGTTTTAAAGAATTCCCTAAATTAAGAGCTTTCGACGGAAAACTATCTGAATACTAACTTAGCTTAGAAATAAATTTACAAATGTGGAATAGTAATAACATACTAAGATCTCGGAAAATGCGGAATTTTATCAAATAAACCTGAGCTTTATTTAAAGTAAGATTTATTAAGATCCTAGATAAATTAGTTTTACAAATGCGTTTTTCATGATTATTAATTTAAATATAATATCTTAAATTTAATATTTCTCGGATTAAATTCAAAGAACGATTAATAAAAGCTTTATAACTAAATTAATTTGTAAGGGTGGGTACTCGTCGCTACGAATATTTTATGCAACGGGTCTTAATCCGTTTAGAAAAGAATCGTCTGTCGCATTCTTAAAATCAGCATCCCGGAAAATTTTACAGTAATTACTCGGACTGCAGCGCGTTTTCCACAAGCGTCTGCTAAGCCCCGTTTCATGTTTCGCCGGAGATTTTTATTTGCCAAGTGCCGGTTGTAAGAGCGTCGTTTATCCGGCGTCGGATTTATGAATTTAAAATTGACACATTCGGTCGTTTCGCGGCGGGTGGGGCCCGAGTCAAGGGCCCGATAAAAAAATAACTGCCGGCATAAATCTGCCACTGTTATCTAGGTCAAAAACCGGGCATAAAAAGCAGGGGCCGCTCCGTTGCCCTTTTCCGACTAAAACACTAAACTATTCCAGAAAATGTAGCAAATCGTGGATTTATGACGGCATTTGTCTTAATCGGCGTGATCGCACTCTGTTGTCGTTTTAATCCTGAAGGAAAACAGGCGTCATGTGCGATATATCATTCCGATGTCACATCAACTTGTTGAGCGACATTGTCTCGACTTGTTGAACGTGGTCGACACGTCAACGTCCACAAAAATCCAATGACTAATGTCAATTATATTTATTTAAATATTGAAATATATATCACAGCAATTTTAAGCAAAAATCACAATATTTTCCGGGAAAATATGATATCAGAGTGTCTATGACTAAGTTGATAAAAATATCTCTGTAATGTTTATTCTTATTATATAATTATTCTTATATCTATTGAACAAATATATTTTTTCCTAAAGAAACAAATCTATCGTGGAAGTCGATGGATTGGCGTGTTTTCAAAAATTCAGTGGCCCACTTAGAAAGAAAACATGTTGATTAAATAATGAAGATACAGTATGCATGAAATCGCTTCTTAGGTAAAATAAATATAACCTATTAATATTATATTAGACATGAATAATAATTATCCATTGCAGTTAAGAAATTATTTATCTGATTTACTTTTAATGGTGTATATTTTTAATAATCATTTTGATATTATTTCTTTATGTTGTTCTTATAGACAAATTTCGATTATAATAATATCAAGGAATTATAATGCCTTGGTCAATAATGTAGAATATTTATAACCCATCTGGAAAATATATAGAACCGTTATTTGGTTGGTGTATTTATTTTTCATCATGATACAGCAAAAATGACTCATGATAAAATTCAGAGGCTGTATTGGGGGATTTTACTACGCCCTCCCAATTCGCCATACATTGCTCTAGCGGATTATTATCTCTACAGATCAATGGAACACATCTTGAGGAATAAAAAAATCAGAAAGTGAACGAAATAAATATTCATTTGAATAAAATTAATTCACATTAGTTCAATTTAATATAAAATCAGAATTTTCTGCTTTTAAACGTTCTGTCCATAATAATAAAACTACATTTATAATATATAAATAAAGCCGAAGAACATAATAAGTGAATAAATTACCTTTCCCATCCTGGAAAATCTTAATTTAATTTTAATAAATAATATTAATTTAGAGTAAAGCTCCGTATTATTAATTGTTTGGTTATAATAAGCCAAATGCTGAGGTAATTGTGGTAAAATAAGACTAATAGACTTCATTTATTAAACTTATTCTATAAAATATAATTGTTATTAAATAATATTAGGATGATTTCTCTGCAAAATTAGATTTATTTATATATTGGACGAAAATATTAATAAAACAGCTTAATTAGTTTATCACCAGTGGAAGTTAAATGCCTTATTAAAATACGTTACTCTTAAATGTGTACAAATAGATTTATAAAATCCAAACATAAAAATGTTTATAAAGTCCTTGGACATGATTTTAGGCCATTATTTATTTATTTATTTCAATTATCATATGGGGCTTATGCTAATCTCTCTAAATTTATTCAAATCCTAACACTGTTATAAAAAAAAAAAAGATTTTTTTTAATGGTGTAATTCAATTAAGGATATTTTTAGGGTCGAAAACACGATACTTTTCGTGTAATAGCAAATCGCGTTATAAAAAATTAAATTGCATTATCAGACGAATTAATATAAATATGTCTCTAAATATAACTAAAATAAAATATAAATAATTTTATAAAATAAGGATGCATTTTAATTGTTATTTTAAAATAAAACAAGCCATTTTGTATAAAAGTGTTAATAAAAACTATATCAAATAGAGAATACTTCTTAAACGTTATCATCATATTAATTTATTAAGGCACTATTCGTCTAATAAAATAAATCTCTATATTTCATTTATTAATTTTCATCTATAAATAAATTTGAAAAATTACATCTCTAAATTTTACCTCGATCATTATTATATTGATAGAAAGTAAAAGATTTATTTAAACATGTACAATCGTATTTCATACATCTAAGGTTTTCATTTGGAAAATGTATATTTTTTTCCAGATCAAGGCATTATATTATACATCAAACGAGAGATGTATCTATTTTTGCATTTATATTATATTTTAGTCTAAAAATAACTGACCTAGACCGAATGAAAATGTATGAAAATATATTTTCATCCCTTTGAAACGTTTCAAAATAAAATTGTATTTTTTCTAAGAAATGATTCCGCGAGTATATTAACCTGGTGGTATTGGCCGAGTCAATATTTGTCCTACATTCCCAAGATAAAGAAATGTTTTATTCATAAAATGCTTAAACGACCTAAAAGGAGGCGGGATGAAAATGTGGGCGAGGGGTGGCGGGCCCATTGCAGAATAAGGTGGCTTTTTCCGAAAAATCTTTTTTAATCTTTCCTCCCGCTTCCTGTTTCCTTTTATTAGGTGTGTATGGCGCTGGCCTTATCCAATTTGGCGTCGGGTTTACTGGCTGGTTGCGGACGGGAAGGAAGCTGTCTTGGCCGAGTGTCGGGGGCTGCGCCCCACGAGCCCCCGCCCCGCTGTCCAAGTGTCTAAGGGGACCAACTGCGCCCCCTCTTCCTGCTAATTACCATAATAAAACGTATTGCAAGTTAATTATGAAAAGTTTCCTTTGAGCCACAGTGGCGGCGTGCTCGTTTACTGAATTATGTAACGGGGACGAATCTTCTTGATTATGCCGGGGAAAAACCTCAGCGTGTGCCCGGGACGCCATTGGTTTTAATAATTCAAGGTGTTTTACAACATTTTTGCATTTGCATGTTTTCTTCAGAAGAAAACTCTCTAATAAAAACACGAAAAAATTACTCGATTAACTTTTAAAAAAAAATATGATAAATCTCATCAATTATTTTGATACGCCGCCAATGGATTTCGCGAGGGCCGAATGCAAGCCGTGCATTTTAAACGAAGGGAATTTGCATAAATATATTATTTATATTTAACAGCCGATGGTGTCAGCTTTTGCGAAATGAAAAACTTATTCGGTAAAAATTTTCCATACGGAAAATTTATTTATTTTCGCCCGTTTTGTTTTCGAATTGTTCGTTTCGAATACGTAATTTTTGCAATTGTCTTGCTGCTATTTTTGAGCGTCTGACAAAATTATTATTCGGAACGTTCTTCGGCGCCATAATTAATAGTTGAAAAGTTGTATCAGAGCGCCTAGATTTAATAAAGCAATGAACAGTGGCAAATTTAATTTTTATGAATATACATGAAGTGTAAATGAATTTTTCTAGATAAAAATCTGATGTTAATTATTAGCATACGTTTTTTTCTTTATATATTTAAAAACAATAATTTAATATTGCTTGTAATATCCATGTTTTTTAATTTATTTATCCATGTATATTATTTGTATAAGCTTTTAATAATCATACTCTAGCTTATGATTCCTTTAATATAAATATAATCATAAATTAGACACTTTTCTGAATACATCAACATAGTAAAAAATTTGCGGAATCTATACTTAGCACGATATCCAACAACACGGTTTAACTTTAACACGCAAAAAAACTATATTTTTTTTAAAGCAGACATATCCGCTGAAAGAAGCCAAAAATTTAAAAGAGAGCTGAAAACTACTCGTCTTTATAGAAGTAGAAGCAGAAGATCTACAACGAGCTTTTAAAAAATAACAAAAATCAAAATGACATACTTTTTTAAAGAATGCAGGAGACCCTTCAAATGATAAATTAATGTAAAAAAATGGTTACGTTTAATTGCATAACGCAAAAAAATGAATAAATTAAGGGTTGAACCATTAAATATAATTAAATTTTGATCTTACTCTCAGTTTTCGGTCTCATGTATAACAGGGCATTTTTTTAAAACTTATCTACCGTGTTATAAAAGGATTAACTGTATTGTATATTAAGAAAAACATATTTATATTAAGTTTGTAACTAATCTGAAAGCTTAGGACTTTGCAGACTTTATTCTATATTTTTGCCTTTTATCAATTGATTTAACTTCGATGCGTTTTTTGAAGCCAAAAACTCTCTGGTTTAATTAAATAATATAATAAATTGATATTTAGAATCTAATATATATTATTAATTAATTTTGAGAGTACTAGATATTTTACACAGCTTTGTATTAAAATCCATCGTTATTTTTTTAATATATCGTTATCACATCAACGTTCTTAGACATAAATGTTTACCTAGAGATCCTTTAAAATTTATTGAATTATCATGCATTAAAAAAAGTTAATCATTAATGGCATTCCCCAAAAAAATAGAAATATAAAGTTTTAATATATTTTAAATAATAAATAAATTAGGAATATTTTAACACATGGCCTACGGGGTTAATCGCGGTCAAGCATACGATGGGGCGGGGCCCATTCGCCAGAATTTGATTGAACGTCGTTTTTTACAGAAAAAAATCATATTGATGAGATATTGAGCCGAAAATTAAATTGCTTGAACCTCAACATTTATTGAATAGTTGATGCAAAAAAACTATTTGGAAACGATTGAAATTATTATAAAATATAGTCTTTTGAATATTGAACATTTATATAAAAGGTTTATGTAAAATCAAGGCTTTTAGCAGTTGGGTTATTAGGAAGAGTCATTAATTAAATTATCCATAACAGCTGCTTTTATAGCTCGAATGTTGAGGACCGTCATAAATAAAAGAGAACAATTATGATTATGAAAAGAACGTTATAATAGATACAGCAGATCAAAGTGCATTGTATTGGCTGACGAAAAAAACAATGATTATAAGAGGATAATAAATAAATATTTTATAACATTAAATAATTAAAGACAAATGACGACAATTTCTAAACACACTCTTTATGAAAGATTTTTTTTTGTATTGCTACAACTATCAAGTATCTAACCAAAAAAATATTAAGTAAAAAACATAACGTTGTAATAGTTATAGACGATTAAACGAGTAGTGTCGGCTAGCGTGTGATATGCGCGCCCCGGAGGTACACCAAAATGGGTTTGACGCGAAATCCACAACCCCCGTAGGCAATGAGTTAGGATGTTATTGATAAAATGACTCATAAAAATATAAATACGCTATTTTAATGATCATATTGGTTTAAATCGCATGACTTTCCTATTATATTTTAAGTGAGTGCTTTGTTTTACTAACAAAATCGCATAAATTTCTGAAAAAAATATTGCTAAAACAATTCAAGAGATAGCGTAAGCGCAATATCATTACTCATATACCTAATGGATCAGAAAATTCCTTCTAGTCATTGTATTAATAGTTGATATATTTATATGCTTAGTTTTATAAAATATGAGAGAGATGTTTGCTGATTTTTTGAATAAAAAAAAATGTTATTAGATTATTTCAAGCACTTACTTATCGTAGAGCTTTTTAATGTCAGCAATTTATTGAAGTTTATTTTGGCCCGCCGTACCATTCTGTACAGACAGTGCCTATTCTTTGTCTTAACCAAAACCACGGTTCCGTCCTACTAATGGGATTAATATTCGGTAATGGCGTTCGGCTGCCATTTATTTAACCTTTTGAAAGCCGAGCGCAAAGTTATGACTGTTATGACATGTTTATTAGTTGCTATTTCAAATCTGTGTCAGCATAATAATTCTGGCACAAGCACGGCCCGGCTCCGGTTCCACTATGACACACGCCGGCTAATTGGAATTTTGATTGGAAACGTCAAAAGTTTTCCGGGAAAAGCACCCTCGCCGAACTATTGGATATATGGGCAGTGACCGTCATTTTTTTATTTTGCTACCGGTTTTTATTTAATAAGTAAATATTGGCATTGACAACGCACGTGGTGGCTTAGTTTGCCGAAATTTAGATTGGTGTACCGGGAAAGACAGTCTGCAGCAGCCGGCTAAGCTACCACGTCTCGCCAGTCATATTTCATGGGGCTTACCCGTCCTCTCTTGTTCTGGGACTTACCCCACTGTCCTACCCCTCAGTGTGCCCCAGCTAGATGTACTGCTCGTATGTAAATTTCAATGGATAAAAATGTCACTTGCTCAAAAAATAATATAAAAGCAAAAACATTTTTTGACAGAATATTTTATATAAAAATTAATAATAATGTGTTAATATTATTTGTCGACCACTGCTATTATTAATTTATATTCTTTATGTTATTATTCGGATGTGTCTACATCAAGGAAGTTATAAAACAAATTTTAAAGCCTCAAATTGAGCCTTCTCTTACAATATTCCACATAGTACAGTGTTATCAGTACACGATACGCGGACTTACTGCTAACGCCAGGATAATAATGATACTTAGCCCCCGAAAATCCTGTTTTCCACCCCCCAACCCCACTTCCATCAGCCTCTAAGACGTCGTGTTCCCCCCACCCATGCACCACATATCATTTTTGTGAGTTGATAAATGTCTTGGGAGGATAATTCGTGAGGCTGGCGGATAGAGATAGGAAGGGTGGCTCCTGAACCGCAAGGATAATAAGACTTCGATGAAAACTTTCACGGCCACCGGACCCGGAAAATTACTAAGAGGCCGTTGGGCGATCGGCTCGGAGATGGGGAAAATATCAATAAAACAACCTGTCAAATAGAATTATATATATATAATTATTACAAATTGCCATTATTAAATAATAAGAAAAAAAACTAATATATTTTTTTGACAGATTCAATTAATTAGTGTAATTTATGGTTTCAGATCACGAACCTGAATATTTCATCGTGTCAAGGTAAGATATTTTAAACTATGTCTATGCGAATCGTGGCACTATGTTATGTCTGAATTTTTTTTCGGATTTATATAATATAAATGACGTCTATAAATCTTAAAGATCAATACAAAATGGTCGCCTGACGTGATTGCGGCCCACAGTTTAATGTCGCGTTCATAAAAGCCGACATATTGAAAATCCCATAAAGTTTTATACGGCGTTGCGAAAGTGAAACTGTTGCCTACCTCTGGGACACAATAAATGTCGACGAGATGATAAAGGCCGTTCAGATTTCTGGTCAGAAAATGTCAGATTGTCCTATGGAAACTTCGTATATTTTATATTATTGTTTTACAAAAATAATTTGTAAAAAATTCATATATGATTTTTTTGCAGTATTATTCTGAGCCCAGTGTTCCTAAAATTAATCATCCTAAAATGATCGTTTTATCATCAACCTAACTATTTTCATTATTCTAATATCCATATTTATTAAAATCTATTGTTTTGCTATTATTTTTATTCGAACATAAAATGATCCATGTAAAAAAACAACTCTGATATTTAAATTTCGCAAAATATATTAGCTGCTTTTGGAACGCGCGTTTTGTTTTTTCTCTCTCGCATTCGGTATGATATGCCGAGTGTGAGTGAAATATGCGAGTGGCACGTGCTGCGAGGGCTTAGTGAAGATTAGTCAAAAAATTCAAAATATCGACAAAATTATGAAGCATATCATGAATAATTATTTTTATTCTTGATGATAAATTCATCAATATTTTTATATGAAATGCTTGGGGTCCTTGGGATGACTCCGTTGTTTTCGAGCCGCCGTGATGGATCACTTAATATATAAAAATACATGCTTCCTTAATTTCCCTTACTTTCTTCAATGATCCCCTGAATTATAATAATTGAAGGTTACTCTCTAATTGCTATTATTTTTCTTAATGATTTTATCTATATTAAGATTTGTATTTGAATAATTTATAAATATGTTTAGAGATTTATTTCCCACCTTATTAAATATTTATCAGTGTTGTTAGGTGAACAAAAAAAAAGGTTTGCCATAACACGGAAGATTGTATTGAAGCTTTGTCTTCATAAACACCTCACCTTATATTCCATTTCGGGGATCATTAGCAGGGGAGGCGAACCCCACGTCCGCGGACTTAATATTCCCGGCGCACAGAAAGACCGTAAACTTTCCGGGGGCGAGACAACAAGAAGTGGAAGCAAAAGCAGAAGAAGGAAAAGCGGAATACAGCCTTCCCCAATAATGTAACTTATTTTCCAATAATCTTGTCATGTCGACGGCACTGGATCCCGCTCGGCCTAACAAATGGGTCCGCTCCCAACAGTATCCTGTAAAAATTCTCGTCGCACCGTCACTGGGAGAAGCACACGTCCCGGGACCGGGACGGGGATGGGATAGGAGACAGGGGGAGCTGCTCAGGATTCCCGAGACGAACCAAATTTATCTTTCATCCCTGATGCTCTGTATGGCTCCGCATGCGAGGACGACACGGGACAGGGGCCTATAAACGAACTTATTACGTTATGGCCGTATAATCTCGCGGGCCAAATCTCTGTTTATTGGCCGCATTATGGGCCGATATAAATCGGTTTTTGATTTTTTTTTCTATTCCATGACTTTGTACCGCAGTACGCCTAGCACACGTAACTGTGCCATGGATGCAATCAATAATGCGAAGCGTTGAAAGGTGGAGAGGTGGCGTAAGTCAACATGGCGTGATTGTGAGAAAATGCAACGTTTGCATTTCGAATCGATAATAAAATTTCGAACGTGCTGAAACGTGTTATTGTCTCGATAAATATTAATAATAATAATATTAGCCTAAGAATTTATAAATAAATATAACACGAAGATACTTTCCTGGCTTATTTTATTCATAAAGATAATCGATATACGACAAACTTGATTGAGATTAAAGGTTATTTTTTTTATCAATAAAATTCAATATATAAACTCACTAATAATTTACATATTGTAATATAATCTCTTAATTAAGACACAAAAATGAATAAAAAACATTTCTAGAACTGTACTCCTAAATCCATGTCATAAGCATTAAAACTAACGACTGGACATAATAACGAACATAGATAATAATGTGTGTTGCATAGTTTCTACGAAATATTAAATTAGAAATTGACATTTAACCAGAACATGTTTTGAATTCTAAGAACGTGTTCATTTTATCATCAAATACATCAGTGGTAATCAACTTAGTTAGGTTTTTTTTAATTAAATATATCGACAAAATTCTGATGCTTTTAATTACAAAAAAATTTAATAAATAGGAAATTAGACGAATTATTTTATTTATCTAAATTTTATTAAGGCCATTTACTTATTTTTTAAATTTAATCTTTAATTATAGTAAAAGCTCACAATAAAAAGCTTTTTGTGTTACTATTATTTTTTTCAAATTGTCATTAAATATTTAATATATTTTAGAAGTTGTGATTTATGATTTTAATAATTAGCACATTTATTCCTCGATTTACGCGGTCGATACGCTCCATAAAAACCAGCGTAAATGAAAACCCCACAAAGAATACATGGAACTCATACAAAATCGTGGGATACGTAACTGGATATAATAAACCGCGAAATAAAAACATGGAGTTCATACAAAATATAAGGACGTGTTTCAGAAGAGGAAAACGTGTAAAACGTGATATTCAAGTCAGTAAATTTTTCATCTTTAAGAGAAAAATATTTACCGCAATAATAGTTATAATACATCTGTTTTAAAAGCCCTCAAATCGAGGAACGAATATATTTAATTCCATTTTCATATACCCACAACTTTACCCTTTTTAATCAAAGTTTTAAAATTTAAATTCTATATAATTAATTTAACTTTTTTGGAAGAATTTTGGACTCTTTTAAGATGAATCCTACACAACACAAACTTTTTGTATTTGTCTAAAAAAGTGTAAAGAATAAATATTCATTGTTCATTGTTCATTATAATCATTGTTCTTTATTGTCTGCAATTATGAAGAAATAAAAACAACAATATTCGCTACTGTTGCCACGCGCGCAATGTTTTTTCGCGCTCGCATCCCGTACAATATACCAAATTATGAAGCCTATTATAAATAACTGCTTTAATACTTAGAATAATTGATTTTTTCAAAAAATATCACCATATTGATGGAAAATTTATCAATATCTTGACTTAAAATATTTGGAGTCCCTAAGAGACCCCCTTCGGAGAAACACGGCTGTTTCCGAGCGGTTATGAGGGATGAAACATTACTTTTGATAACTGTTTTTATTGAACTAAATATCAATAAAATGTATGCATATTTTAAATTAAAAAATATGGTTATGTATCTTTTTAATTATTAGGTATTTATTAAACAAAATATACCTGTCAGTAAATATTAGTTTTTAATTTTTAAATAATATTTTTTGTCTATATTATTACACACATATATTTTTAACAGTATATTTAAGACAAAGGTTATATTCTTTGATTCGATTTAGCGAAGGAAAAAAAAATAGAGCGTCTCAAAGGTCCAGCATTGTTTCGGCCAAGTTGTCAAATTAGAGTTGATCGTGCAGTACGTGTGGGCTGAAGCTAAAACGTAAAAAAAGCAAATATTTGCCGTCCATCGGATGGCGAAAGTCGTGACTTATATGGCAATTGCGGGCGTAATCCCCAGCCGGGGGCTCCTCGGGCGGCCTCGGCCTCCCCACATGTCAGGAGTTAACATTAACTCGGTTAGAAGTTGGGCGGGCCGGCTCGTTAGACTCCGGCTGCAACAAAATATTTCCCACTTTACAAGTTGGGAGCTCCGCCCACCGGGGGCCCCTGGCCGAGTCTCGCCGCTGTTTGGGCCAAACATCGCCAACATCTAACACCCCATCCCCCATCCGTCCGCCCCCGCCCCCATCCACCCAAGATCTTGCTTTAACGCTTCATTAGCCAATTATTTCGCATCAGCAGTGAACACTTACGATAAACTGCACGTATGATTGTTTTGGGTGAACGCTTCAAATTGAGTAGTAGCAGACTCCGGAGTATATCTCGCTCATTATCGCCGCCATAACATAAACATATGAGATTTTCAGCTCGGATAGCCGAATAATGATAGTTAATTTTAATGGCGTGCCACAGGGGCGAAGCGTGATCTGAAAACATGAAAGCCCCGAAGGCGGGGTGCGGGTTGCAGACTGCATCCACTTGGTATGCAGAGCGTATTCTCTGGAGGAGCCCAGCTCCTGGCTGCTGACTCTGAGGACCTCCACGTCTGGACAACGAGCGGGCTTTCAGCCGATGTCTGCGATGGCCCTAATGCTCTCCTCTTGCATTACTTAAAAATGAAATTTTACCCGGTGCCACGGGATCGTTGATACTCTTGTGAATGGCAAATGTTTGCCTTATGGCCGAGACATGGTCGAGTCTCATTTTGAACTTTAAAAGAGATCCTTTTTATATTAGATTGAGCTCTTCAGTGATATTCAGCTTATATTTTTTTTAATAATCTGAGAATATTATATATTTTTTTTTAATAAAACAAGCACTCATTAAGTGAGAATTTATTTAAAAAATAGTTCAAAAGAGATTAGCTATTGGAATATTTTTATATCAACGTTAAACCCATATAAAAGCTCCTTTGCTGAAAAACTTTATCATGATGAACAGATGCTTATCATAAATAATTCTTAAAATTCAAGTTTATATTTTGTTATAAAATCTCAGATATAAATATGTTTTTTTGGATTACAAAATTTTTTGAAACCCTCAGTGAGTATTTAATTAATTTAAAAAGGCAAGAGAGCAATTAATAATGACTTATTCAATTAAAATGTTATTTGAAAACCACTAAATTCATTTTCCAATTATTCCACTAAAGCAGGGGTTTCCAATGGGTCCAAATAGACCCCTTGGAGGTCGACGGAGGTTTAAAAATAATCTATAGTATTCCAGGATAAAATATTTGGGGGAGCTGCGGAAGATTATAAGAAAAGTATATTTCAAAAGTGACTCGGTAGGAACGGCGCGGGACTGCTCCGAGTCGCAGTGTAACACAGCGCCTAGCGACGAAGCCCCCCTCCCACCACACCGCTGCCGCCCCGCATCCATCCAATACACGACGCTAGTAGCGCTCACAAGCAAACAGTGCTCTTGCTCATCACCACGTGGCATAACAATAATATAACTTTAATTTATATTTTATATACATTAACAGAATTTATATAATATAATCAAAAAAAATATATACAAAAATTAGCTTAGGGGTGCTGCAGCTCCGCAGTGTATATATACGAGCCGTCCCTGATTATAAATCTATTTGTATGCTACAGCAACAATATTGAATATTCGCTACAAGTATAATAACATTGAAAAACCATTTAGAATATAAAATCAATTTTCAAAGAAGTGCTTAAGGCATTTTTTTAAATTGTAAGTTGTGCAGAAAATACGTAAAATTAACTCACCGAAACTTTTTTTTAGCCCACCATGTTGAGGCAAGATTTATTTTCAGTCAACAATTTAATAAGAGAAACAGAAATCGAATAAATATTACAAAATGCGGTAATATACAATTATTATTGACTAATTTGACACATACTATAAAAAGTATTATAGCATAGCATTAATTACATCCAATGGATTCTTTTTTCTTACATTGTATGGTGTATAATATAAAAAAATATGTAAGGGGGTTGATGTATGGAAAAGTTTGAAAATCCCTACACTAAAGTCTTCAGCAGGGTATTATCTAACTTTGAGGATAGTCTTGACTTATTTAGGCTTTTATTCGGTTTTATTGAATGGCTATATAAATAAAAAATAAGATATATTGTCCGACATATTCTTTACAATTTTCTTATGTAAACATTCTTAACCCTAAAATTATTATACAATATAGAAAATAGAGCTAAATAACAGTATTATAATTAAAAATACTATAAAATTGATTTACTTATTGTACTACTAATAAAGTGGTTGCAAACTTTATTTAAATAATTATATTATTATTTTTACTGTATTAACAAGAGGTTAGATAATATTTTTTATTGCAAATGTATTAGTAAATACTTTTAAAAAAATGCTTAGAATTTCTGTTAAATACAGCAGCAATGCATAAATAATTACTGAAAGACACGGCACGTATGCAGTTTTAGTATTCCGTGTGAATTTCAATTCGGTTTCTTGTTGAATTTGAATTTTTCTACGACTGAAAGTTTCCCCAGACGCGGACCAAGCTCCTTTCAGCGCTAAGAAGCAGTAGCAGAAGTAGATGGCTCTATGGGAATACGGTCTGTGGCTCATGTCGTATCAGATTATAGAGCGAGGTCGACACACCAGAGCCCCAGTCTGAATTATTTAATGCGATGCGGACGTGAGACGAAATCGCTTGTAGTTCTCTTATTTCAAAGATCACTCCTACGATGCGATGGTTCATTTCACTCGCGGTGGTATAGAGAATCTATTTTTAAAAAAATCTGCAAAAGCACGTCGTATATTTCATTCGTATCAAAGAAATTGAGCGTCATGTCAAACCGGGCGCCCTTCAACCCTTTGAGGATTAAAAGCGTTGTTGCCGGCTCAAGGTAACTTCATTACATCGGGGAAAACAAAGCAGGGTTTACACGAGGCCCTATGCAAACTTATTACTGGTGTCTGCGGACAATGCCAATATAAACTGTTCGCCATTTTCCGAACGATCCACCCTTTTTGAAAATGTATTTGACGTTTAACCATTTTTCAAGATTATTCGAGGGCCGCTGAAAAACTTTTTCAATCGCCACAACATTCTTGAAAGGTCATAAAAATTCATTCCTGCTCTGAAGCCTTGTTTAATAGTTGCGGTCCGATGAAAGAGCGCAGGGAGCCCCGCTTCCGTTCAACAATTTCTACCCAATTGAATTCCACTTCAATTGGATTTAATTTCAGCTGAAATACCAACACGATATTAAATGGTAATACGGCGAACGGCGGCTTTAACACTTCTTCTTTATGTGCGCCTTAATAAATATTCTAAAAATGATAATACGCGGGCGGAAACTCTTAGCTCGGGAGATGTGTGAGTGAAGGTAGACAGGACGAATAATGGTAGTTCATGACTTATTCATTTGGTTTTCTAGTCCACTATTATTTGATTTAAGCAATCGTCATTTTCTATTTTTAGTAAATATATATTCAAATATTATTGATCGCCACGATTGTATATTTTTTAATTATTAATAATAAACCTCAATGCTGTAACTCAGTTCGTAGCTGAAATGAAAATTATAATCAAAGTAATAATGAAAGTATAATCTATAGTATATATAATCTTTAATAATAACAATAAACAACATAATTAACGATGTAATAATTTTATTCCATTTACAAAAAAAAATAAAAGGCCCTTTCCCCAAATTTTGTATGGACGCCTTGACTTCTATAACGTGGTTCCGATTTATTTGTATTAGAAGGGGTGACTGTATAATGAAAAACACATTTTTTTAGAAAAAGATAGTATAATTATCATTTTCAGTTATTATTATATTATACTTCAAAATGTATATCAGTGGTAGCCAACTTTTTTTACGTTCGCTTACCAAAAATTCCGAAATATTATTTATCGACTGTCTGACGTGACGAGAGTTTTTTTTATATACTTATTGAAATAACTACAGTTAAAAACATAATAAAATTAATTGTTTACTTAGAAATATGAGGCATACGTCTAGGTTTCTTCCTACTGGTCTATATCAATGCTCCATATCTAGTGGGCAAGATCTTGAAGAGTCTTCGAAAGTGTAATCCTATTGCTCATCTTTATCCAGTTTCTCATTATTACATATTCATAAATTCTATAAGGAGAGAACCTGACTTGATTTGATTAGATAAGCGTAATTTCAAAGGCTTATCTTAAAATTCCTAATAACCATTGATTACATGTGCCCGTCTAAATGAACCTTTTTGTAATATGTTGTAAAGGCGTGGCAAAATATTACAAAATGATTCATAACTCGGACACATTTTTGTAAATGCAAACACACTTTTTTAGACGATGGTAAACTGGAAATCTCCCAACCTGGACCAACAGGGTCTCTTAGTAGTGTGGGGGGGGGGTCAATGGGGGTCCGGTGCCTGAGGACCTACAGGGTCTTCCTTTTTGGGTCGACTGATATTTACTTATGGAGTCATATGTCCGTCAATAGTTTGACGATATGGTTTGCGGGAAGATAAGCGGATATATCCAGAGTCGCCATGGCGGCATCCGTGTGTAGCGCAACAAGATGGCGACTACATCTTACGACAGAGTCGGGAGACATACGGGAAAGTCTTGACGTTTCTACCGACGTGGGCAATGAAAAAGAGAGGTTGGTCGATCCACCTTGGAAGTGGAGCTGATGATCATTTTGTTTGAGGGTACGACCCCGTTTGATCCCGCTAGGGGCGCTATATATACCCTTAACATATTCAAATTAAAATACAAAAATTTATCTTGTATCTCGTGAAATAAGCTTAGAATCTGAAGAAAATATAAAGATACTAAGGATTAAACCAGGGATTTATAATTGATACTCCTATTAAGGAATATTGCAATAAATCTTTATTTTTTTTTGATTAGGCTTATCCTAACGTAAGAGTCTAAATGTTAAGACGAGGGACAAATGGGCATCCTAAAGAAAAAGATCTTCTAGAGATTGAAGTTCTTCTTTCCTCTAGTCTTCAGTACCACATCTCGATCAATGTTAAACTATCATGTTATATTTTTAAACTTATTTTATGAACGCAAGAAATGTGTATTTTTACCTATCACCGTCACAGCCCTGGAGCATTTGCCTTTCAAGCCTGGACCATGAATGCTTTTCCTTTGAAGATATATGCCTTATATGTAGTCTCTGTCGGTTTATAGCAGAGCCCATTGTCAGTACGTCGCCGACGACACTTCCGTCGTATCGCGTGTCCCGATACCTACACCACCCGACCACCATCAGACTATTTTACGCCGATCTGCATTTACAACCAAGCTTGTGTACCCGCCGGCTCAAAAATTCATGACAACTTGATTATATTCCGAATCTAGAAAATATTTTGAAAATGTCCTTAAATAATTCAGCACGAATGGGGCAGGGGGAGCAGCGGGGATGGCTGAGGGGTGCCGAGCTGCTCGAAGTCAACACGGAAAATTGAATTATTTCGCTGGTGTTTTGTTTGGGCGATAAAGGCGCCGAATGAATGCCATAAGGGCGGGGTCCCTTTTTAATAAAAGGACGTACGTGGAAACATGTAAACAATTTTCGGCGGCAGTCTCGGGGGCCAGGTGAGTGCGATGGCCAGGTGCGATAGGGGGAGGAGCCTCGGTGACTCGTGGATGGGGGGGGAGAGGGGCTCACAAAAGGGCCCCCCGGTGGCGAAGGCGCTCCATTCAATACCAAATCGGTATTCAAAATAAGGCTTTCACGCCCAAAGCGATTTTAACACGTGTATCATCTCTGGCTACATAGATAGCTACGCAGAGTCTCGGCTCGAGTGAGCCAGGTCATGGCTATCAAAGGAGCGGCGAGGTGTAGGGGCTGATCCGCCCCGGGCTATGTCTGCTTTGTATAAATGTTGAGCTCGTTGAAACCAACCAATAAAGTCTAATGAAGAGTGAAATGTTACTCGAGCTGTGATAGCATGTATGATTAAGTACCCTGTAATTGATATTAAGCTCGCACTGGCTTCGTTCAGATTCGCGCAAAATTATCTTAAACGGTTTAAAATTCATGCAAATTTTATTCAAATGCAAATCGGTGTATATTTAAAAATAATCTTTTATTTGATAAAATATATTAGGTCGTTATTAAATTTGTAAAAAAGTTTGTTTAACAAGGAATAACTTTATTCCTTCATTCTACTTTCGCGCTAGTTATTTTAGTCCGTTAGTGTAAAAGCCTGACAATCGAGAGGTAACGAAATATAGTAAGGTCTGTTTTACATCATTGTCGGTATTAAATTGTTTAAAGTGGCCTTCTAACCCTGAGGCGGGTCTTTGCCACCTGGAGGACACTAAGCGATCTACAGCAGAGAGAAGTACGTCCCAACCCTGATTCCAAAACTGTGACGGTCGTCCACTAGGTTATCTAGGCTCTTCAAATACGAGTCAGGTCCACCAAGTACTCACCATCAATTCTTTTGATAATTATGATGCTTAAATCTGTGTTTTTTAATTTATTTATTAATTAGACCACGAATGATGGATGGCATAACAGAAAGATTCATAAACGCTGTTCACCCATATAAAGATTCAATTAGGATTCTAAAGATGCAAGGGGAATTAGTCTCTTGCACTAATATTAGCCATACAGTCAAGTATGTGAATTTTCACATACTAAAAAGAAAATATGTCCATAGACTAGTCTTTCGTTTATTAAATCACCGACTGTCTTTAATTATATTAAATTTGGTATTTTATTTATATATATAAATATATGTTTTTATAACTTTTCCTGGTTAATTTTATCATCGTTTATAGCTTAATTATATTTTATTCGCAATGCGACCACCGCGATACAGATTATGGTAATAAAATTAACTTTAACGCCGGCCGAACGACGAGGGCCCGATGGGAATAAACCACATAGTTTGCTGGATTTCGTGACGTCACAGGGACCCCATCCGTAAGATGAGATCCGACCCTCATAAACCTCGATCCGGGGGGCCAAAACGACGGTGTGCGTTGTTCAAAATTGAAGCGGCTCCAGAAGAATCGTTCACGTGTCAATATTTCAGGTCCGATCAGATAGACACGTCTGTCCGACTGTTCAATTCGGGAATACGCCGAGGTGCTCCCGGTTTGGGGACAGGGAGCCGAGCAATACTCCATCGGATAAGATTGGCTGGCGAATGATATTATTTCAATTGGTTTGGCCGGATGTGGCCGCGAACAATCGCCCGGCGATCCGGATCGTTCTGTTCTGATTGCATTTTCCGTTTTTCCAAAGAAAACTTCATAAAGCGATTGTGCCGTTTTCATTCTATTAAGTCCGTTATCGGCCCCGGCGATATGGAGTCAGGTAATTTAAACTGGAACCAATCCCGGATAAAGAGCGAGACAAACCTCATTGTTGTAGAACGTTTTTCATACAATGCCGTTGTGCAAGAATTGAAAAATACGTATGATCTTATTTAAAAAAAAATGGTACTAATGGTTTACAAATTCGGTAGTTTTTAGAAAAATAGTTTTCATGGACGGAACACGTCAAGAATATAGCCGTCCTTCGACTCTGCAGTCCATCGTTGAGGGAAAAGTAGAAGATGAACGGTGGTTGGATATAAAGAAGCTATCGTGGTTCCTCATTATTCCTAGATACACCGGATTGGGAGGTCTAGAATTATTCCATCTCTCCAAAAACAGACAATTATATAGAGGAAATATGTGTTTCGATATTCATTACATTTAAGTGACAAAAAATTATTTCACAATTAAATTATAAAATAAAATACTAGAATTTAGTGCTTGGTCCAATAGCTTAACTAAGTATTTATTAACAGCTGCGACGTCTATAAATTCAAAACATTTTTCTCTACGTTTCTGGTTTTGGACAAACATTCTGTTTTTTCCACTAGGTTGTCAAAAGTAAATAGATTATTTATATTACAAAGTTTGTATTAAAAAGAAGAATCTCAGATTTCTTAGACCTTTTATTTTAATCATTTATTCGACCCCCTTCTCTGATCCAGAAGTGGCTTAATCGTGCTGTGCATGGTAACTCTCCAATAAAAGATAGTCTATTGTGAGATTTTAGTCCATTTTTAAATAAATAAAATCATTAACTTGTTTTTATTGTTGAGTTTATAGGGTTTTTTGTTCATAATTCTTTGTAATACTTGCCGAACGTTTTCGATGGCGTTCACATCTGGAAATTATCCAGGCTAAGGCAAAATATGGAAACCTTTGATCGTCTTTCTTGAGTAGTTCTTTTACTGAACTTATGGCGAGGAGTTCAATCTTCCATAAATGTGTATAGATTTTTCTAGACTGTGTTATCAAACAACATCAACCGTACATACAAGTATAAACCCATATTCTAAAACACTCATGCATTTTTCTGAATTTAAAATTCCATCTTATTCTTCTCCGGTTGCTTTTTACATTTCTATTTTCGGATGTAGGCGATCTATCTCCGTATAATTGTGGATTTTTGGAAAGCTCAAACTATTCTCGAACTACTGATCCGGTTCAGTTACGATTATTGCGGAGCAGTGATCTGCTCCATGATGGTCTGCAGAAGGTGATAGAACTCAATTTTACGAATTTTGTCAATGTCCAGAAGGTCCCACTCCTTGTAAAGAAGTTTAATGATGGTTTTATCCAAATTGCACTCATTCCTCACACTTATTCTTTCAAATTTTACAGTACATTGCAGATATGTATCCTACTTCTGTAGAGATTCATCATCTCTGCGACCTTATATAGAATTTTTTTTGGTAACTAACTACTGATCGACAGAGTATTGCTCTGTACAGTCCAACCACCTCAGTCTTCATTTTCTTCGGGAACAGAAAGGTTTTTTAACCATAAGCAGTTGCAGCGGGCCTACTGAGGGTCTTGTAGAGCTTGACTTTGGTCTTCTTTGAGAGGAGTCTCGACCGTAGATGCTTTTGAAGCTCAAATTAGCACCGGTTTGCTAGCATGGTTCTTCTTCGTACTTCCAAATTGGTTTCATTGTTGTTCATAATAAGTGGGCCGAGATATGCGAAGTGATGGGAGGCCTCGTAGCTGTACTCTTCGAATCTCAGAGGTTCAAGGGTTTCCACGCCGAAGTCTCTAATTACACCTTCGACTGCTTTGTTAGACAACAAACATGCTTGACTCAGTCTGAATATATGAAAATAGAATATTAAAACAAATATATTTAAAAAACAAATTAAACAGATTTCTACTAAAATCTTTTTGTCCTAATTAGGACCTAAACTGGCATTTACAATTAATTTATTCATATGGATTATTAATAAATATAAATATATATTTATTAGTAGCTATGACTGTTTGCATTTAATCCCGTATGGTCTAGTGGCTAGGATACCTGGCTCTCACCCAGGAGGCTCGGGTTCGATTCCCGGTACGGGAATATTTTTTTTGCATAATATAATTTATATTACGCATGCGCATTTCGATTTTATATATTAATATCAGAAGAGTAAACATAGAGGATTTTCAATTGTATGAATTTTTAATACAATGACATTGGAATTGGCAGTCTACAGCTCGACGTTCTTGAATGAAAAGTTAGGGATTTTCTGTTGCAAAAAAATGTTTGCACTGCGGGGAGTGGCAGTCTGTAATATGCCTCAGCTGTTTGTCCCGGTCCTGCAGCCGGAGCAAAATGCTTTAGGCAAACAAGCCGGCTCAAGTGCTATCTGCATTAATACTTTTGTGAATTTTATACCGCCAGACTCTTCTGCGGATAAAACGTTGGGGGTTTCGCCGCGACGTTGCCATCGGTCGACCCGATCGTTTTCCACAAATTTTCCGACAAATATTTCGCTCCGCTCTATTTGTTTATCATAATAAGATAATGCAGATTTCTGAAATGCTTAAAGGTTTATGCAAAACACGGTCCCATTTGCAGATAAAAGCCACGGTCTGGAGATATCTCTCGCAGATAAGAACTCACCTTAGAACAGGGGGGGAAACTTTGCATCCCCGGCTATGTTCTCGCATACATAATACGGCGGCAAAAATAAATGTTATTAAATATGCAAAGGTTGACAAACTCTGGCGACGTTGTTGCCGATCTGCAAATAAACGCGTGTGACTACGTCCACAAAAATGTTATCGGCTTATTTTAAGGTCACGCGTCTGATTCATACAAATTATTATTTTTATCAAAATAAATAATATGTATCAACATAATATTCATTGATTTCGTAATAAAAAAATATTTCCCGTACCGGGAATCGAACCCGAGCCTCCTGGGTGAAAGCCAGGTATCCTAGCCACTAGACCATACGGGATTGTACTTTATTGTTCAATCAATTGAAAATCATTAAATAATTAATTTCATAATATTATTAATAAATTTTATTATAAGTTTTGACAGATGTCACTTTTATAAACTATATATTTATTGAGTATCTCAATATTTTTATGCAAATTTATTTATTAATAAAATATAATCTCATGATTAATGGCTTTTCAACACAATTATTGATTAGTTAATATTTAATAATAAATAATATACCGTATCAGACGTATAATTTCATAATGGCAATAATTATAACCTTGCTTATTTTATATTTAATAAAAAAAATACTAATTAATAAAGACATATTTAGATTTAAAACGTTATAATATAATAACTAAGATAAAGCTAAAAAATATAATTCTAATCCTATTAATGCACAAACTTTTATAACTGAAAGAGACAAAGAATTACTACTACCATAAAAAAATATTAGGTCTAATTATACCTTATTAAGACTACAGATTGATATTAACCGATCCGTCATTACGGGATGGAAACAACCGATTCGTCCGAAGGGGGTCTATCAGAGACCCCAAGCATTTTAAGTCAAGATATTGATAAATTCTTCATCTATATTTTTTTTAAAAATAAATTACTGACACGGCTTTAAATGACTAACATAAGTGATAGCATAAAAAATGTTTGAAAACTACTGTCTACAAAATATCTTATGAAATTCCCTGCCTATCAGTAGTTCTTCAGATCACTAAATGAAATGAGAGAATCGCTTTTTACAATTTTTTGTTTAACTAAGTAATATTAACACATGAAAATAATAATCACATGTTGACTTTAATCATTATTTATTTATTAAATGAGATTTTATTATCAAAAGCACTAATATTTATTGGTATTATGTTTAAGTAATAAAATTAAATTAAAATAGGGACACTTTCAATATTATGAGGTGTATTGAGTTCGTTAATAAAGATTTAAATATGAATATTTAAATTAAATACATTTTTTCTATTTTAAATCCTTAAGAATAGAACGTATATTCTTTGGGTAGTGTGTATATTATAAGGATTATTAATATTCTTCGGGCGATATAATACTCGATCTAAACTAACGCAAAGTTTTCTGTCCTTTAATATTTAATTAACATAATATAATATTTATGGTATTTTTTATTTTAAAATTAAATATTTACATTTAGAACTCATTAAATAATTATTTAAATAAAGTGTACTAGTACTTCTTGGACAATACTATATTTATTGTATATTTATCACAAAAACGAATTATCGTCGCCCGCCTTTATATTAACAATACAGATGACGCATTTCTGCGCTCCCCGATGTTAACGTATTAAAAACCTAGTAATTTTATTAACCCATTAGCACAATTTTTTACACAGTTTTAAAATAGCATGAGTGGACCACTCATAAGAACTAATACTATTATTATTTTTTAATAAAATATTTATATATGTATCTTTAATTTTGCGCGTTGTTGCGTCTCGATGGTTATTGGCAAAAAATTACATATTTTATTTGTTTAGCTAAGATTGTACACATTCTCACATATGATCCTAACTGATAACAGATTGTTTAATAATAAAAAAATCAATAATACAGAACAGCAAAGACAAAAAAGAAGGTTTATAAGATTATAACACATTAGACTTGTCGTAGGTATTATTTTTTTCTTATATAAAATAATGAATAATTGTATTATTTTGATAATTTTTTGATTGAGTTTTCATTATTAATGTTTTTTTTTATTTAAGGAACCAATTATCATTTTACGTGGTTTTTAGTAAAACGTATCTACTGTGTAAAAAAGAGTTGAGTGTATAGGGATTATTAATAATCATCAGGAAACACAATACTCAGTCATAAATCTTAGTATTTTCCTTCGTTTACCATTACTTAAGATGAGATTTATACTTTAAAAATATAGGTCGAAAATTATACGCGCACCGTCGTGACTTTAAAATAATTTAACATTTTATTAATACGAACAATATTGGGCGGGCGCACGAACTTTTTTAAGGGTTGTTTTCTTCCCTTCCGGATTATACTTTAGAACCGTTCTTTTTTTAACTTCCGCTTAATTTGATAAGCCCGCGGTAAGCGGATTGCACACCCCAAAGTTTTGCGCCCCCCAGCAGACGCTTCCATCACGTTCCATCATCCCCCGGAACTGAATCAGCTGAAAAAATCTACTTTTATTTTACGGCCTCGGATAATATGAGCCGCTCACAAACACAACCACCTGCACCCCCGCCCTCCTAAACCGCCGAAACCACCTCTACATATAATTGGGGGTAATTCTTCCGTTTGCAATTTGCCCCGCAAGGCGGCGTCTATAAATCCGCACCGATGCAAATTGCATTGTGGCGGGAAACCGAACCGGAAGGGGGCGTGGTCCGATCTGTTAAATCGCGATTGAAAATATTATTTGTTCGTTCACCTTGCGATTTATTAATCTGAGAAATAAGTTTGTGGCCGCAATCGCTAATTCGGCGAGTCGCTCAAGTGTCCAAAGACTTTGCGAACTTGCCGCCGGCTCTTGCCAACGTAACACTTTATGCGAGTCTTACCCGAAGACAGTTTCGGTAATAGATGGCCCAAATTACAGGTAATTGCACAACAATTGGGCGTCCCTAGCACGGCGTCGCCTGTCGCAGGTGAGCCCTGAAAGATTTATTGGGCGCCCCCGAGGAAAATTTGCGACACACAATCCGTTGCTGCACGATAAGGACCCGCCTCGTAATCTACGGTTCAACTTTAATTAATATTTTAAAAGTACTTACAGTATATATTTAAATATTTTAATAATAAAAAATCTTATATCCAGATTGATACTTTATAAAATACATATTAATTTAATTTTCCGGAAGAAAATTACGTTCATTTTCATACTGTAACTATCAGTTGACAACTTAAAAACGTAATTAAAATGAATACATTTTTTTAACCTGACTAAAGCCGGAAAATTATGTATCTAGAATCTCTAACTGTCTAGCAATTTCATAGGTGATTTATATATTTTTTTGAATAAATTTAAAAACGAAGACATTATGAATGATTATTAGTCTATCAACTAGCAGAGTATTTTTAAAAAATATAATAAATTTTTAAGCACCTCGAATATATATCTTTTTACTGTTTTTGTATCCCATAAATCAGAGATGACTGAAATAAAAATAAGCAGCTTGAATGACGCACCATTTTTTATCCACTGTATAGCCCTGACTATGCTTTTTCAGATTATTAATTATTTAGTTTAATGCAATATGGTTTACTTTATTAAAACATTAAAATATAAAGGCAGCAAGCTATGGGTCTTTAATACGTTTCAGATTCTTGCACTTAAACCATATAGGACGTAAACCAATTGAAATTTCCTTATAGGAAAATGATCAATCTGTTTCTATAAAAAATAATCCTATTGTTTCTATGTTTTCCCTACTTAAGTAAGGATCTAGTTAAAAATCGTTAAATTGTTACACGTTAATTTACTAAAAATTCGTAGAAGAACGTTGCTGCTTTCTTCTTTCTAGGATATTTGTTTAGGACTTTGTTGGAGTGGTACTTCTCTGCAAATTGTGAACATCTACCTATTTGACATAGACTTCTACGATTAGTAAAGGGGATTTTTATTTGGGAAAGTTCCTGCAGCTCTTTGGTGGTCGACTCCTCAATGCACCCTTCCAATAATTCCTCCACATCAATATCACTTACAATCCAGACCGATAGAACGGCAGAGAAAGACAATATCCTCAATGGACACAGTCTTAAATTTCTTTTCAAGTCCTGATTCTGATCACAAATTTATTTTTAATGCATTATAGCAAACTTCCACTCAGGATTTATCAATGAAAGATTTAAAACGGAGGAGCATCGTAAGGAGATCTTTCCATAACTTTCGTAGGGTTAATTCTGGGTCAAAAGTCACTTTAAAGTACCTATGAAATTCATTCCATAGGGGATGAAAACGCTCACTATTTTACGCACTTCAGTTGTATACTAAACAAAGGTCGTATACCAAACAGTTTTTTTACTTTTCCGAATAAAACTTATATCAAGTTAGGGTTATTTCAACTAATATACACGTATACCAAGATACTGCAACGAATACTTATTGTATTCTTTCTCTATATATACTGAAGGCATCATACATCCGTTAATATTCAGTAAGCGTTTATATAGCGCTCCTTGCTATGTCATGTTTTTTTATAACGTGTTCGACACTCCCTTCTATTACGCCCTCTTCCAGAGCGCAAATATTCAAGATTAAATTTCATCCTTACAACTTACTAAAAATATAATAAACTCATTGAAAGTATGCTATAAATAGAATAGTATATCAAAAAGCTCATATAATGTGGTCTTGATTTCTTCGTTATACGAGGGCTGAATGTATTAAAATATAAAAACATTGAGAATATCTATTAAAATAAAATAAGAAACGATGATTTCGTTCAGACAATCTAATATTATTTTATTTAGGATATTTAAATAAATTAATTGATTCTCAAAACTATGGCATGTAATTTTAAAACAATTTCAAACCTAAATAAATTTCAATTTATGATTGTGAAATCAAAAAGGCAATATTTTAAATGTTAAATAATATAACAACGTTTAAAGCTCGATAAATAATTAATTAAATAGTGAATTCAACGTCTTAATAATTCGACGCAATTTCGCGTTCTCCGGTGTTAACATGTTTAAAATACAATACAATAAATAAATGTACGTTTAAATTACTCAAAGCTTGCAATTCTCTTATAATTTTCATTATTACCATATATTAAGTGTGTGTATTTTAATGTAATAATCGAAAGATAATAAATCACTGGGTATCTCCAGATTTAATCAATGTCGACTATTGAATTAACAGCGTAAAAGTTCAAAGACGTTTACAATTCCACGAAAAATAAATTCCGTATAATTTGTAGCTAAATCTTAGCAAAAACTTTGCATTTAAATTCGTATTAGCTTTCAAAGATTTATCCCGGACTATTATTCATTAGCTGGATATTACTAGCAGAAAATGTAATTAGCGTCTGCGTTGCTGAGCAAAGTAAGTGGCTATGGGCCGATAGCGTTCACTTAGAGTAATGGGAATGCTATACATTACAAAGTGTATTGAAATAAAATAATGCCAACTAAGCAAATGTTGGAAAGTTGAAGGCGAGTGCGTCCATCAAATTCCATTAATATGAGATTTAATATTTTTTATATATTAAAGTTTCAGATGTAAAGGGGGATGGGGATTTCTTGGGGTGTTCAATGTAAAGAGGCTAATGGATGCGAAAAGAAGTGTTCATTGAACAGGCTTTTGTTGAAGTGGAAAATCATCAATCATGGCCATTGTTGGGGCCGCTGTGTTTGTATCCGGTTATTAGACATGGCAACTGCTAGTAATTTATGCAAAATAAAGATTACACTATCTTCTATATAGAAAGATACATCTATGAATATTTCAAAAAAATAATGAATAACAAGTTCTTTCGAGTTATTCTAATAAAAATTAAAAAAAAATTGGTTCATGACTTATATAAAATCATGAAAATGATTATAGCTTCACTCAGGAGCATAAAGGGAATCATAAGTCTTTCGTCAGGATAGAACGTTATGTTAGGTAGGCTAGGGGTTATTAATCTTTTCCCACTTAGATCCCTTTCAACTAAATAATTTTCTTCATAGACCCCTTACATTTTTTTCTATAACATAACGAGCTTTTACACTCATCTGCTATAAAATATCAAGTAAAAAAATGAAAATTGTACTAAGGTTTCTTCTGTTTTTGATTAAATTATTGCCAAAATTTTAACTATTTCAAGTAGTGAGTATAGATTTAAATATTATCAACATTATCTTTCTCCTTTCAACGACAGAAAGCTGCAATAAAAATTTGGGCGGTTATTCAAGGGTGTGAGATAATTTCCTGGGATCAAGTAGCGTCATCTCCTCCAACAAAATGCCATCATCAGTGCCACTGGCGGGGAGTTCTGCTCCCGGCGGTCGAACAGTTAAGACGCTCCTGCAATTTCGTTATGTCGTAAGATGTAGTCGCCATCTTGTTGCGCTTCACATGGATGCCACCATGACGACTCTAGATATATCCTCTCGTCTTCCCCATGACAAACCAATCAACAGACAAACAGACTAATATAATCGCTACCGTACGGGAATTTGCCTTAACATACCTGACACTGACTGTGCACTGTCACAAATACCCTTAACCGGACGTTCCTCAGAATCATTAGTGGAGTACTACTCTCGGTACTAGAGATGAGTCCATGTGTTTGCATATCTATCACAGGTGAGACTAAAGGCTGATCATGGTCCGAACCATGAATCCTTAAATATTTTACCACGTTATCAAACTTTTACTCATTCAAAGAATCTCCCTATGCGAAATTAGATTATATTTATACAAAAATACAATTTTAAAATATATCATGAACCTCTAGTAGACCACTGGAGTACTATAGACCCATTTTAAACTTTCATAGACCACGAGGAGGTCTACTTGGTCCTCGTTCATAAATTCTTTTAAAATTGAATAGAAGCACTATTAAAAAAAAAAAAAAGGTTTATAATAATAATAGGTTTAACATTATTATTATTTTAGCATATAAATAATAGATATTGAGATCGTTAAAGGGTCCAAAGGAAAAGCCATTACTGGAAGGTCTTTAGAAGTTAAAAGGTTAAAGTACTCTGTCTAATACACTGAGAAATAAGTTTTCAAATTAAATTTCATTGAAAACAGTGCGGTTTATTGTTATTAAATTTACAAGCGAAAAATAAAATATGAAAGTTAATAAAAACCAATATTTTGATTCACTTTGTATCGCTGTATACGTGCCGTAAAATTTAAAATTGAATTTAAGTGCCCCTCAACAATTTACGATGCACTAAACACTATGATATACAACGTTGCATAGTTTTTTTCTAACTAACCCATTGTAAAGGTATCATTTTTGTATGCATTTTATATGCAACCATTACAGAGCAAACTCTCCCCGTTACTCTGATTACTGGCTTTATGACCACGAAGCTGGTTATTGGTAACTAGAAATTATATAATGCAAGAATGATGTACAATTTTTGTTAGGCATTTTTTATTCATATTCTCGAAAGATAATTAAAATTAACCAAGGCCACGACGAAAACCGCCATTAATATTTCGAGTCGTACACGATAACATTTAATACGGGCCGAGACACGACTCGTTTTAATAAATGTGATAAATTAAGTGCGGTATTAACGGGCACGCGATGAGTCGGAATTTAATCCCACTTTTCGTCCAGGGTTTTATCAATTTTATATCATCTCATCACGCGCCGCCAGGGCCGGCCGGAGGCGCGGGACTCCGGGCCCCTCTCTTCGCGGGGCCTTATCTCGCAAATGGAATTCAGAATTTCGCTTTGTCACTGTAAATAATGCAGCGCCTTCTTTTTGCGCCATACCTCCATCTTTTCTCTTTTTTTTAGTCGACTTTTCTTGTTGAATTTGTTGCTAAGACCTCTGCGAGAAGAGAACGGACAATTAGTCTCGATTACGGTTTTTAAATAATTATAAAAAAAAATCTGAAATAATAAATCAAGACATATTTGATAAACATGATAATGTTTTCTTAATGGTGTTGTTGCACAAAGAAAAAAGTTTTTTTTTCTGTTGAATTACTTTGCTAAATCTATAAGACGTTCTATTTCGTGCACTTTTTCTGCCAAATAAGCGCTTCTGTTTTCATATGTCAGACGATTTTATTGATTTTTATAATATTCAACCCCCAGAAAGATCTCAGAAAGGTCTCACCAACGTAACCAGAAGGAAAATTTGTGAATAAAGCCATTACTAGATTTCAATAAGCTAAAAATGTGCGATTATAAGTTTCAAATAAATACATTCGTATGACAATCCTACATGAGAACTCTGAGTATTTTTTTTTAATAACACTTTTTATATTAATCCTAAACGTATTTTTTTTTGTATTTATCTAAAAAAGTCTGAAGAATAAATATTATTAAAAAATCCTTTATTGTCTGCGCTCATTCTGCGGCGAGACATCGCCGAGAGCAATGTCATTTACGCGTCATATTGATTAGTTGAAAAATCCAAAATATCAACTAAATTATAAAGCATATGAATAATTATTTGTATGCTTAGAATAATCCAATTAAAAAAAAGCGATAACGAATTCATCAATATATTGACTTAAAATGCTTGGGGTCGCTGAGAGACCCCCTTCGGACGATGCGGTAGTTTTTAAACCGCCGTAACGGATGGAAAGGGACAATTAATGATACATTAAGAGACATAAAGTCGTATTTTAATACAAAACTGATTTAACGGCATTTTTTAACGCATTACGATTTATAGAAAAGAAATCCTATTACTGTTCTTAATATGTAGAAAGTATATAGAGTAAAGAGAAAAAAAATCATGTTCAAATTTATGACTGAGCCATAATTTTTAAACTACAGCGTGGAGAATTGTGGTTGAAAGATTTTTTAACATTATTTTTATGTTTCTAAAAAGATGATAATGATGTTTATAAGATAAGAACGAATCGAGAAGGCTTCATGAGTGTTTGGACCGCAGAGCATAGGTTTTCCATCATTGCACTATATAATGATTCTTTAATCCACATAAAATTAGTTTGAGGGATCAAATAAGGGGGCGCTATAGGAGGGATTGTTTAACTTATTATAGAAAACCGCAGCATAGTAGCAAGCGTTATAGAATGGTTGACTATATTATTAAAAATAATATCATAAACCAAGTAGTTCAGATTTTTATTAATATAATATATATTTTACTACAAAAATGTATACATCCTTGGATTAGATGTTTAATGCAGGAATTGTCCACCTCATGAATTATGTCAAAATATTAAAACGTTATCACTGCGGCTGTGCAAACTTTCGAGTTGGCGAGCTTCAAAAATAAATTAACCCCGTTAAGAAACCTAAAGGGCCGAAAAACAAAAGTTTGTATCAATTAGCCGGCCATTGAAACATTCAGGCGCTACCCTTGTCTCCTCGCAAGACAACGCCGCGTCAATTATTCAGCAGTGCCCCACCCTCGGGACGGCGAATTCCCGAAATATAATTAATAATTAAGCGACTTATTATGCCGGATATTGGCAAACAACAAATCACGGAGGCCGGAGCGCCCAACATTTGCCAAACACTCGTAAACGCTTGTTCCCGCCGGTCATATTTCTCTATTAGCCGGCGGGAGGGTCCACGGGAGGCAATTGCGGGGGTCGCCGGACCTCCGCAACAACCTCCTGCCCTTTGGCCTGCCCTTCCAATCACACTGGCTGCACCCACGACCCGCCGGACGGTAATGGCACTCGCCTTCCGGACTCGCCAGATGCTACCTGATAATGTCTGAAATATCATATATTTCAGTTAGCGGCTTTCGGTGGTTAACTATGCCCGGGTAAAACGGTAACGCTCCCGCGGGATGGTTGTGTCTTGTCGTGTCACTTTGGCTTATTGCGGCAAGACGTGGGGTCGGATCATTTCTAACGGGAAGAAAATATATTAATTGCGGTCTGGTAAGGATATCTTGACACAATGAGGACATAGCATCGGTCAGTGCGTTTCTAATTGAAGAAGTTTGTAATTAAATATCTTTGTTTTGACATTTTTATCGATCAGCTAACTCTTATTGTTTCGACGCTTTATCTTAGTTACTAGGGACCAAATTTATATACTAAATACTACTATTAATAGTTCCACAGACTGATTTCCGTGTACTTTTCCATAATACACGCCTACGCGAGTCTCAGAGCTTTTCCGAATCTTATCATGGATTGATTCCACTTTTATACTTTCTCGTATGTACTAGGTTAGAATATTGTCCTTGGTAGTAATGCCCACGTTTAAAGCTTTTACACATATGCTTTTATCAACGCCCACGACTCTCTGTGCCTTACAGCAACACCAAAAATATCAGAGTAAATATTATCATGCTAATATTCAAGCGATGCTAAAAAAATATATTAATAATTTTAAATTATTCATAGTATAACTTTCATTTTTGAATATTTTTTGTGTATAAAATTAAACGTTGAAGAACAAAAAAGAATATTCTTAACTTTTTTGTACACGTTTTATAATATTTGACTAATATTATACATATTTTTGACAAAATTTTGTTTTTCTCATTGGATATACTTTATAGATCTAAAAAATTAAGGTTAAGGTCTTGCAAATCAAGGATCTCCTAATTTTTTCGATTGAGCATTATAGTTTTACATATATTATTGCTAACTTCAAGTGGTTTAAACGCCATCATTTTTATAAATCGTTATTATATAGAGATTTTCTTCCCCCCTTAGACTGGGTAAATTATTCTTAACCTAGCTGTGCCGATGGGGTCTATTTGGGACCTCAGATTTAGATTTTTCTCGAATAAATCTTTTGTTATAAATCCTACATGTATACAATCCAAAATATAAAATCAACAATATTTAGATAAAACAAATATGTAATATCAATTTCTTTAAAATATTTATCGAATCTTTATAAAAAAATCTTTATATGTATAAAAGGCGCTTTGTAATCTTTATGTTATGCCATTCATCCATCGTAGTAAAAAAAAAATATTAATAAATTTACGCGTCACAGTAATTAGTAGAAAAATTCAAAATTGAGTCGAGATTTTAAATTTTTATACTAATATATATCATGAATAACTATTTTTATTTTTAGAATAATCCATTTTTTAAAAAAGTCAAAATATCTTGACTTGAAACGCTTGGGGTCTATTCTCACATATTCATTTTATACTAAATAGAACCCATCGGGCCACGCCGTTACTTTCGAGCCGGCATGACGGATAGGTTAATAAAATAATATATAAAATAAAATATTCTTATTTATGTGACTTGTACAAGAGTAGTTATATATTATTCGTTTGGCATATCATAAATTTTTCTATCCGTTCAACTGAAAAACAAATTTGCGATGCTTCTCATCTCGTTCTGGGGAGCGAGCGAGCGAGACACAACAAACGTAGAGTGGATACATTCATTCTTTCGTGAATATTGCAATTGTTTGAGATTATTAACAATTCACGAAGCAATCGGGGGATTACAGACTGATTTACGGTGCATTTGTCAGCCTTGCAAGGGGAGGGGGTAGAAGCGAGGAGAGGGACGGGCGGGGGGAGCGAACTGCAATGCCTGTGAGTGTCTCGCTACTAGACGAACGAACGTATTAATAGAGAGTCGGATTAATCTTTGAATAGAGAGAAAGTAGCGATACTGAATGGGGGAGGATTTTCCTATTTTTCCTATCTCCCCGATCTCATTGTTGGATTTGCAATTCGCCGGATTAGCATTATTTTGAAAACACAAAGATGCACAGCTCTGTTCGTTAGCGTAAATCGGCTATGTGCCATCGAGTGGATCAGATAGACTTATGCTGCACAGTCACATAGATTGAACAGCGGTGCATTAACAAGGCGATCGACTATTCATCCTCCGGAGAGACGTCATTCACGGTACCTCGTGCCCAATGTATTTTGACGATAATCCAATTATGATGTTCTCTCGGATTTACGTCAGCATTTACCCCAGTCGTCGGATGCAACTGCGCTTTGACCCAGATGCGTCTAGCTGTCATAGTTCGCTCTTGGGACAGTTGCATCGCAACTCAGGCAAGATCATGCCTAATGGATCGCGGTAATGGACGACAATGAATTCATAGGCCGTGTCAAAGTTACATGAGTAAGGAATTAGTCTGGTTCGGAGCAAGAGAATGGATCGAGTCAATGGTATACAAATGTACGCGATTTGTGAAACAGTCGCTGTACAGACGGAGATTCAATTAATTATTCAAGAAAGTCGGATAGTCTTTCCCTTTGCTGATTATGCGTTATGTTTGAATATTCAAATCGATCCAATGAATATTCAAACTTATGAAAGCTGATATCGATAATACTAAAGGGCATCTAGACGTTTATTTAGAGGATATTTATATTTCCTTAACCAAAAAATACACTAAATTGAAAGTATTAAAAAAAATGCATTGTGCTATTATATCGTAGGATATATTATTTAATTAATATATTTTTTCCTTGCAATGTAAATTTTTATTATCTAAAAATATTAGAGGGACCTAAAAGTAATTACAATGTCTTCAATATCCTGAAGGCGATGGTGGGTTTAGATCCTCGTCAAACAATTAAGGAATTATCATTGAAGATTGGCTGTCCATGATCTACAGTTCAGGATTATCTTCTTCACATAGGAAAATTGTACAGGCAAGGGATTTGGGTTCCTCGTGAATTGGCGGAGATGGCTATCGATTAACGACGTACCGTCTGCGCGTCTCTTTTGTCTCGGTATGAAACCGATCTGATTTTGCCTCGAATTGTAACTGGAGATATGAAGAGGTGCTATACAATAATCCTTTAACAAAAAATCAAAGGGTTTCTTCCGGAGAAGTACCTGTTCTGACCCCTAGACCATCACTTGGTGGTTTGTGTTTTCCTTATTTGTGTGTGGTGGGATTTTCCTGGAATTATTGGTTCAAGCAATACACTATGAATTGCTTAAACCCGGTCAGACCATTACAGCGACTGTGTATTGTGAACATCTCGAGCGAATGAAACAAGAGCTCATAAAAAATAGTCTGTTTGGGCCAATAACAAAAAGCATCCTTCGGCATGATAACGCGAGGCCTCAGGCTGCAAAAAAACACAGAAAAAAATAAGGGAGCTTGGATTGGAAATATTAACTCATCCACCCTATTCGCCAGATCTCGTGCCTTCGGATTACCACCTTTTTAGATCGTTAGAGCATACATTAAGAGGCTTTTTTTTTAATAATGTTGGAGAAGTGAAAACGCATTTGAAAAAGTTTTTCAATAAAAAATAGAAGGACTTTTTCAAAAAGGTCAAACAGTCTTTACACTGGCAAAAAGTGTTAGAGAATGTTAAAATTTATTTTGTTGATTAGTATTTAAGATTTTTCAAATAAATATATATAAAAAGTTATATTATTTTATAAAAATTAAATATGTATAAGAAGTTATATAAGTTATATTATTTTATTTGAAATATTAAGTAAAATAAAATATAGCTTTCAAATTAGATTATATAATTTAGTTTGAATGAAATAATTCTAAAATTCATTTTTTTTATAATATGAATATTTAAAATTAGTTTTAATTAAGATAGATCTAGAGCAATGCAATTTTATGTACATATTTAATAACAAATCAATATTTTTAAATGATAGAATAATTCATAAGTATCACGAATTAAAATAGAATTATTATTATTTGTTTTCGGCTGTTATTTAATTCCTTTTTTTAATAAACCTTAATGATTATAAACAAATTACTCTTTCTTTTCAACTAGAACAGAATTTCTTAAACGTTTTTCTTATAGGTAATTTTTTCTGAACTAAAAATTTTATAATAAGGTATTATCAAAAGGCTCCAGGTTATTCAATATGAGTTTATTGGGGGTCGATGATAATTTTTTCTAACTTGAAATGTTATTTAATTTTTATATTCCTACAAATAATATTACTGCTGCATCTTCTGATGGTACACCATCAATAGTGGGACGATTATCTGATATTATGATGCCGCTGTATGTGTATCACAATGAAAAAAAAAATTATGCAGGAAACTATATAGATAATAAACTATGTAGATAAAAGCTCTGGAACCCTTAGATTTTACAATAAAATTTTTTCACATATTATTGCTATCTAAACGTAGTTCAAACGTCATCATATTTTAAAAATCGTCATTCCATGGAGATTTTCTTCCCTCAAGTCTGGCTAATTTACATCCTTAAAAGCAAAATTAACATTTGTGTACCGTTAGCACTAAATTAGGGGTCGGCATTTTTTTATTATTAGAAGGGCATATTTTAGAAATGCATGGAAACACTGTGATATAATAAAAAGAGAAGGGGAAGGGCAATATTAATACCTAGAATTTTCCATTCAATTTAATTAAACATATTATTATATTTAAGATATAAACAAAGTAAATAAAATATAAACTTTTTTTTAAATCAAGTGTATTTTCAAACACACCTAAAAAGCAATAACAAAATTGGTAGATACATATATGGTATACGTTTCATCGTATACATGGTATGCCATTGTATTCAATTTATGATAATAGACAACATAAAAATTATTTATTCGTTGGCGCTCGTTATTTCGTGTTCATAATGCTATATAAGAATTGTGGAAGTCAGGCCGGATTATGCATCGATTTGTTCGGAGTTTCAGCTGAAACAATGGCGCGGTATCACGCTTTACACAGAGTGCGCAGATTTGTTACTTGAACTACGTAGCAACAATAGCTTTGTCGACTCCACGCCGCCTTATACCTAGCAACACACGACGCGGCTAACTTTTCTAATTAATTAATTATTCAGGCCCGTGCGAAATTTACGACAATGCCCGATCAAAATTTTCCAAACGGGTTTACCCCGTCGATGGAGTCGGGCCGTGGATTAAATGGGAATGAAAACCGTCTTTTTTCGCTTTAGCCGACGACGACAAAGGCGGCCATTATGATAGTCGAGAGCGTGCCCTGAGCCATCATACACTGCGAGCTTTCATAATTACAACTTTTGTTCTGCAGCTTCTGATTGTGCTTTTTGAGTCGCTGCTGCGATGATAATGAGTTTTTGTTCAGAAATAACATTTCCTAATCATTGCAGCGAGAAGGAGCCTGTTGCCGCGTCCTGCTCACGTAATTAGGATACTTTTTGTCGGAGGTTTTTCATATTTAAATTTTGCCGTGTCCCACTTTTAAATTCTTTTAATCTCGCTATGCAAATGGGAAATGCCACATTGTATATGAGTTAATTTTCACCACAAGTCTTCGTGATAATACTTGCAAATTAAACCAACAATGGTTAAATAATCGAATTAAATACTAGTTTATTATTATCGTTTAAATAAAATTAAGATAACACAAATATAGACAATGGAGAACAATTTTTTCCGATAAATCTAACAAAAGCAACTTGGGGCCAAACTGATAATGGTCCAGATCAAAATTGATATTTTGCTTTATTGCATATTTTCATACCATTAAATTGAAGTTTAATTAATAATACTCATGACAAAATCATGCTAAGAAGCTTTAAAGACAAAAAATAATGCCGGAAATTTTGTACAACCCAATAATATTTTATTATCTCTCCTTCAATTTCTTGTTAAAATAAATGATATTTTTCTGGCTTATAGCATTTTATTTTATTTATTTTATTAACCTAACCGTGCCGATGGAGTATATTAAGTATTAGATTATTCTCTATTAACTCTTTTTATTTAAAAAAGTCTAAAGAATAACTATTATAAATAATCATTTTCCTTTATTGTCTGCAATTGTGAAAAAAAATACTATAATAAAGTTCTCGCTCGCATCCGGTACGATATGTCGAGTGCGAGTGACAATTTCTGCGAGAGCACAGTCTGCAGCGAGACGTCACCAAGAGCTTTGTCTCAATTATTAAGCATTTAATGAATTACTATTTTTATGCTTAGAATAATCATTTTTTTTTTAAATATTGAGATATCTATGACTTAACTTGAACCTTATGACAACGGTTAATATCAAAAAATTAATATATTTAAATTACGAAAGAGTAAGTTATCTATATTCATATAAAGAAATACTTTATATCACTGATTCGCTAAATTTGATAGAGCTGAACAAAATATTAGAAATAATTTATTGCACAGTAATCTCATAAACCCGATTCATATGAAAACAGCTACAAAGAAATCAGTTATATAATTAATATGATTCAACTACAATCAGCCCTTGTATAACGAAGAAATCGGGACCACAGTATAGAAATCTCGCGTTTTAGAAACCAAAGGCACTCATATATACGCTATGGGAGGGACTGTCGTTATAGAAGAGTTTACTCTTAGGGTTTACCTAATTTTATTAAGCTTGCTATCAATTGTATCGTGCTATATACAACACAATTGTTAATGGTAGATCAATATATTAACTGCAAAAAAGTTACAAATAATTAAAAGATATCTTACATATTTTTTTTATATTACTAAAAAAATATCTGCGGGTTTAAAAGAATGGTATTTATAAATAAATTATTATCTTTTATTTAAATATTTTTTTTTGTAAATATGCGTGAATTTTATACAGTTTCACGTTTTTAAAAATGTATCCAAACGGCACACAACTTTGTTAAAACCCAAAACCTTTCATTTTTATGCAGCCGGCAAATGGAAGGCGCCCTGGGCCGTATCGTAAAAGTTCAGTGGGGTTTTGTGACCGAAGGGTAACGAACCACCGCCGAAGACTCTGTCTGTCTGTCCGGCCCTGTTTTATGAGAAAATATCTCCCAAGGTCCGGGACACATAAAGACTGGACGTGACTGCGAAGTGTCTCCAGTACGTTTCGGTGACCCCCCGCCCTCCTGAATTTATAAATATTGGACATTTGTCAGTGGAATAAAAAAAAATATGTTTTTAACCCTGCACAAGCCCATCACGTTCTTGCAAGTTTTTACGTCGTTTAAAATTGAACTGCTCTTTGTTTGCCTTTTTTGCGCCTCGCTTTTAACATTCAGTATTCGGCTGAGGTTAATGGTCGTGTCTGACAAAGAACTTTTTAAATAAATAATACTTCTGAACTTTGAAATATTCACTCTTGCATTTTTTATCTTGAGTATTAGCGTCTTTCAAGCTTAACTTCATTTCTTCAAATTCGTTATATAAATGAATTGCTTGTATTATGCTACGTTTTACGTATTTTTTATTATACGGCTCGAACAAAATCAACGCCGATAATAGTAAACAGAGTTATATCTGAACCAAAAATAAAATATTAGATGGAACATTAAGAAATAACAAAATAAAACATCAGCGAAATATACTTTTTTAATTATTAATATTTCGCAGCACCCCCAAATATTTTACCCACGAGCCGCCACTGATTATAAGTAATTATTTCACATATTATTTGTACTTTGTATGCTCTATGCTTTGTATGGATATGAAGAGATTGTAAATCAGAGGGAGCAAGGTCATGGGTATACGAAGAGAGTAGCAGGACCTTCCATATTAACTCCTGATTTTTTGAGGGCGTCCATGGTTTGATAAAGAATTATTTCCTTCGATTTCAATTTTCTTGTTTAATCTTTCTAATTATTGAGCGTCAACATCTGCAGTAATTGTTTTACCCGGTTTAATAATTCCTAATTAATTATTCCTCTTACATCCCATCAAATGCACAAAAAGAACTCTTCAGAGTGTTAAACCAAACAAAGGAGTCGGAACAGAAGTTTGATTTAGCGAAAGCCAATGCATTTTTTGACTTATATTATCGTAAACGATCCATTTCTGATCTTTAGTTACAATTTGTTGTAAAAAGATTCAAATTCTTTTTCTCGCCAACAAAGAATTACGAGCTGTGAGCACTTCACTATATGTTTATTTTATACCTGAAGTAATGTTGCTGGCATTTAAACCTGGGTCGAAAAAAAGTAGTATACCATGTCAAATGTGTCCTTCGACAATTTCTGATTTTGACACTTTACCCGCAACAACAACATATATTTTATTGCTCATAAATAATGCTAAACAATAGTTTTAGGCTAAAAAATACTTACAGACATGCTTTCTTTACCGTGTCTGGACACAAAATACACTCAAATATTAGGTAAATAAAATATGCGATTTCTTTCGGGTCCTCTAACATTATTAATTATTTTTACACATAAAAATATCTTACACAGATAATGTTAAAAAATGTCAAGGCGGAATCGTCGACATAAAATTGTCATGCCATATTGTTGAATATCGAATCGGCGTGGCTCTTTTGTGATATTCCAACAAAAGCGTGAGTGACTTAATAAATTTACGGTCGAATTTTCCATGTCGACCCCATCAGATTATTAATTTTCATGGGCCCCGCACACACATACACACACACGACAATGTTTCCCGCGCGTGATTTATCCGAAACAAAACCGCGCGTAAATGTACAATTACGACTTTAAACCAGAATTATAGTCCGCAATGGGACAGGTGCTAAAAGTGCCACTCCCCCTGCCCCTGGCAACCGACCTTCTCATTTGTCTGGGGTCACATAAAATTGTATCACCGCTCATTTGTGAGCAGGGAAAAAAGTTTTGCCGGCAATTCCGTCACAAAAATAACATCAAAAATCCATTTTTCCATTCCATTGTCGAACGAAGCGCTCCGGGGTGGGGGAAGAGCGCCCTCTCTCCGCCAATGGCCGACTCTTGTTGCCGCCAAATGTCATTTGTACACCTGACGAAGAAGAAAAAGTGCTCGTATCAGCTAGGTCGTCTGTGTGGCCAAAGCGAAAGGAGAACGGCTCCGAATCGGCAGACGTCGGTGGATATGGCCGCCGGCTTCCTTTTGCTGATGGGGGATCTTAAATAGTTTCATAGAGATAGAAAAAACATCTGCAGAAATCGGATTTTTTAAATTTAGACGTAATCTTATATAAAATATTACACTCACTCGCTTAAAATATTATAATATTCGCAGATCAAGCAAATAACCATATAATTTAAGGCATCTCGATTAAAGCCGAGCTCATTTTCTTTTCATTTTTCTAATACAAATTTTCTTTTTAGATAAAATCTATTATAATTTCGTTTGCAGTTTAAAAACGACTCTACAAAAAATCGTATAATTTGACGATTATCTCAAGCATTCCATGCCGTTCCCCTCTCAAAAGAAGCCATATCCTAAGTTTCTTTATATTATTTTTTATAGAATCTGCTAACCGTTGTTCAGCATCTTTCTATTTTACGTTTAATATCACTAAAGGAATATTTATTCAGCCACTCGAAACAGATTTTCCATTTCTTAATCACAAAAATGACATAATTTTTCTTATTCATAATAAATAAATCAACAGAGAAAAATAAAAAAAAAAGAATTAAGAAAAAATGTCTCCAAAACCATAGCCTTATAAAAATAACAGGAAAATATCTGAAAATACCACACATTCCATTGGACTTTGGTAAAAAATTGGGGTTTTATTTTAAACACGACGGAGCACCTAAACACTATCATCATCATGTAAGAGCATATCCTAATAAAAAACTTCCAAACAGATAGCTTGGACGAAGATGTCACATAAAACACTCTGCCTGTTTCCCAGAACCAATGCCACTAGACTTTTCCTTGTAGAGATACCTTAAAGATAAACTCTACACCAGTAAATAAACCGACGAGATTGGAAGAATTAAATGTCGAAATTGAGCAAGAATGCTCACAACGCCAAATTAAATAATTGTTGAGGTTTGTGAATCAATAGCCCGTCGTTATTAACAGTGCATTGACAAGAACAATAATAACTATGAAAAAGAAGGAATGTTCCTATACAAGATCTATGCAAACGTGTGAATTAGAATATGTTCTTTCATCTCAATTAAAAAAATAAACTTGATTCGTTTTATTTTCATAATAATCAATCGAACAAATGATCGAATTGCTCAAACAAATCGCGGCAGCCGGCCGAGACTCACCGATTTACGCACACATGCTCACGTTCCCACGCGCCACTCGCCAGGGCTGGGCAACCTTTATGAGAAGAGCGTTATATTTTTTTTATTATTTTTTACTCTATTATATCGAATTAATATTATCAATCCTCAGAATATTTTAAAGTTTTGTAGATATGTCAGTTTTGGGATATTTTTTTAATAATACAATTTATTCTACACTTATAAACAAAAGATATTTGTATTTTAAGCAGTAGATACTCAAGTACAATTGAATTACAAAATTTTATCACTATTTTCAAAAAAATAACAAGATTTGAAGATACATTTACAATATTTAGAGGAAAAATACTTGAAAATATTTTTTCGAATAAACACCTTTGCTTAACTCCCTCTATTTCACATGTAATGACAAGTTAAAATTTTAAAAAATCTCGAACATGGATGTGATGCGCGTGGCACTGAGGTAACTATTCGTTTGATTTGATCATGTACGTCATGCGCGTAGCACTGAAAGAGTTAACAGGGTTGCCTTGTTACTATGAACGTTAATATTATTAAGATAATAGTTTCGTTTGTATTTTACCGATGTTAGCGGCCATGGATGCATCCAATATTTGCAATGCAATTTATTTTCAGGCGCAAAACTCTCGGTCTAACTTTCGGATAATAATATTGTGATGCAAAGTAGATGTGCGTGGTGCTGGGCTGTCGATCACCAGGCATATCTTTTGAGTCAGCAAAGTTGCTTACACAGGTAAAGTTGGGCACAGCGGCCGCCTACCTCCCCTAGGTGCAGAAGACGGCGATGGCGCCACCGGAATACATGATGGGCCACCCTTAGCCGACCCCTCTTATTGAGTTTAGATTATCTGGCACAATCTGTAACAAGTTTGTCGGCTGCAGCAGCCCTGTTGATGATTATCCTGTTAACGAGTTGAAGGATTACCCGGCCGTGGCCTTTCATCAAACTTTATTCGGTGGTCCACGGCGGAGGGGCGCGTAGAGGTGAGAAGGTTGGGGGAGAGGTGGCTAGTGCCAAGTGTCCGTGCACTGATAATTATCTGACGA
Source organism: Philopotamus ludificatus (assembly GCA_022495035.1). Classification (NCBI taxonomy): domain Eukaryota; kingdom Metazoa; phylum Arthropoda; class Insecta; order Trichoptera; family Philopotamidae; genus Philopotamus; species Philopotamus ludificatus. The sequence continues at coordinate 82,237 of JAGXCT010037213.1, read as the reverse complement.
AATCGATCACGTTGACACGTCTCGAGATAGTTTCAGATTTTCAGCAGACTCGCATAAAGTTTTAAATTACATTTTAATATCTATCATTATATATGGGCTATATTAAAATCTCAATAGCACTTTTTCTTAAATTAATTACTGTTGCTAACTTGGACGTGCGGAGTCCATGGGTGCAGTTCCAGCAATTGCTACTTGATTTATTTAACGTCTTAGCTAATTGCAGGAGCTAAATTATGGAAAGTTTGAGCCGAAGTCGAGCTGCCAAAGAAGTTGTTAATCTGATCCTGGTGGGTCCTGGCCCCCGTCTTTTCCACGCTGTGCGAATAAAGGCAGAGCCCCTTGCGCAAATAGCCGCTAGTAAATAGCGCTAATAAAGTGGGTGTCTGGGTTTGAGTTGGTCGCAGACTCGTCGCTACTTGCTGCACATATTGCATTTGCCTAGGTTCACCTTTGAGAGGCCAGCAACTAGAAATATGTATAGACTCCGTGCCACACCCTAACCCCTTCTCCGCTATGGCCGTGTCGAATTCCGCGGGCTACTGAAAACTTTGCCCTCTGCGTCATCGCTCTAATCCCGAACATGGCGGGCATAATTAATTATGCTCTCCGGATTCTTCGTCGGGGACTTTCAGTGTTAGTCGAATGCAGTGTTGAAAAATAGTGCGGTCGTATTGCAGTTCTAAAGTTTCAGGAATCAAGTGAATAGTAAATTTAACTTTAAATAAAGCCTCAAAGATTCCACGATTAGCATATCTAGTATGATTTCAGTTTTTCTTGCCATACGTCCCAAAAACCGACAAATGCGCTTCTATTTCCGATTTTTTATATAAAATTTCGATCCCTTTCTTATAAAAGCTTAAAAAAATTGAAATTAAAAAGATAAACATATAGTAGATTACAATTTTTCACTTCAAATGCTTTCTGTATTTATTTATTATTCATGTTCGAAAAATCAAAGTAGGTAATAAGCTAGGTCCAAATTAATTTATAAGAATACAGGGTTAATTTTATTTTTTTTATCAATGATTTCAGTTTTGTCGGGGATGTTGGAGAATAATATCATCAGATTTAATCCTATTTTGATGATCTTCCAGATTTAGAGGTGTCCTGTTATTCTTTATCGCCCGACTTAAGCCCTAATTCTTAAAATACCACTAAGCAATGACAAATTTGTTCTTCATTGGTTTCAGCCATTGACATTTTATTCTTCAGAACGAACTGTCTACTAGTGCAGATAAAAAATAATAGAAAAGTATGTCTTAAATTTCAAGAACTCATAAAATAAGGATATTGTTTACAACAATTTTTCAATTGTCATGAAACTAGCTTATTTAGGAAGCGATTGCTAAACTTCATTATAAAAGATGAGAAAAAAAATCCTGGGCATAAATAAACCCATGAAAGACCGATTGACGTTACTTTTGTGAGTTAACACTAACGGTGATATGACGCTTAAACCTCTTCTTATCACTCTGGGATAAAATTCATAATTAACCTATACCTCACGACGGTTTAAAAACTACCGCGTCGTCCGATGGGGGAGACCTTAACCATTTCAAGTAAAGATATTGATCATCAATATCTTTACTTGACTATTCAAAGAATAAAAATAATTATTCATGATATGCTTCATAATTTAGTCGGTATTTTAGATTTTTTAATTATTTAATATAACGCTCTCGCAGCACCAGTCACTCGCACTCGGCATATTGTAACGAATGCGAGCGAGAAAAACCATCGCGCCCGTGGCAACAGCAGCGAATATTGTTTTTTTTTTTAATTTTTCGTAATTGTTAATAATAAAGGAGAATGATTATTTATTTAATATTTATTTTTGAGACTTTTTTAAACAAATACAAAAATGTTATTTTAAAAAAAATATATATTAAAAGATTTATTAGACAATGATAAAAAAACGAAGTACCACAACCCAATAGACCCCATCGATACGGTTAGGCTAAAGAACGACTGTGCAGGTCCTTTTTAAAGAATGGGTGTTTAATGTTTCCTCCCCAAGCATCAAAGACTACCTTCAGACTAATTTAACTTCCATTGAAACACAGTTGCTATTGAACAATGCACCAAGTCACCCAAAAGATCTTCAAGATAATTTTATGAAAGACTTTCCATGACTGGCATCTCAGTTTCTGCATCTAAAAAGAGAGACCTCTTTAATTACAATGAATGAAGAGATTGTTGCGAGTTTCAACGACGTATTAAAGCAGACCAGTTCTCCTCAACAATTACATTTAATGCGTTTTGGAAGGATAAATTTAATATTCTTATTGCTATCTGTCTCATACAAAAGGCGAAGTCAGACGTCAGTCAACGACAAATGAATTCTGCTTGGCAGAAATTGTGGTAATCCTCCATTCATAGGAAACGAAGATAATGTTCCCGAAACTATGGCTCAAATTGTGACAACTGCTAGAGATGTGGAATTGAAGGTGAATGAAAATGATATTAAAAAGTCAATAACGGAACATGAAAATGCACCAAAAAATTCGCTTTCAAAACAAGAAGAAGATGAAAGAGGACCAATGCTGACATCTGCTATTAAAGATCCTTTAAAAAAGGGAGAGGATGTCAGAACAACGGCCTTTGAGCCTTAGAACGAACCTAATAATCTATTATTTATGCTATTAATTAATAACGAAGAATCCCGAAGAACAGAAAAAAGCAATCGACATTGAACAGATTTTGTACAGCTTTACAAAAATAAATTATTTTAAGAGTGTAATAATCAATAATCGCATGTAAAAATATTTAATTACAAATTTAAAATTGACTTATTTACTACAAGTTATTTTTTTAATATTTTAATCATTTAATACTTGTATATTAATATGAATCTACTTTTTACAGGTATGTCTGACGAATCCATAATTCACGAGATATCATCTCACTGATTATACAGGTACGTCATAAAAATGATATTCACAAAAAATATATGTATATATTTATATAACCCGAATTTGCATACGCATTAAATTTTAATTACTCAAAGCGCCAAAGTGATATATTACGTTCCGCCGCGAAAATTTAAGATTCTTATAATAATTAAGTTTGACCGACATTACATATTGAATATGACACGCGATAAAAATAATTATACCGCTCTGAATGCAGCGGAGGGCAATAAATCATCGAAAAAAAAATATATACATAATAAAACATTTCGCGCCAAAAATACGTCGCTTTGTCCAAAATTTCGAATTTGGCGCTCGGCGCACGTCACGCGTCCGCATTATCGCGTTTCGACGTTTTAAATTATGACCGGTGTTGCCAGCAGGTACGGATTTCATCAATTGCCTATAAAAAATGACCCTCGAAACGTCCATCGTGTTTCGTAAAAATTACACTTCCGGGGGGGTGGTGGGCGCGCGCGAGGGTATGTGAGTCACGTGAATCCGGAAGGTGGTAAAATTTTACGATGTCATAAACGTCGTAAAAAATAACGTAAATACACGTGTTCATCATTAAACGTATGTGACCTCGAGATTCGAATTGATAATGTATCGATTTAGCATTAAAATGCATTATGGCGTGACCTTTAAATATTCTATCTATAGACTTTATTTTTAATCCGAGTTATGTGACAGATATAAATATATACAAAAAGGTGTTTTATAATGGCAGACGAATATACATATAATAATTTGTATTATATGTGAATAAATATCATAAATAATGATAAATAACAACTGGCATCAGTGAATTTCGCGAGTCTTCTAAACCCAATTTTTGTATATATGAAAAATGTTTTATAACTCAAACGATTCACCTTAACGGTCATAAATTAATTAAAGATAAAAGTTCAAGAGTAAAGCCTTAATTTCTTCCGAGATAATATTACAAAATAACAACGAACTACTGAATTTGTTTAATAATCTTGTTTGGTAAATTAAATGTATTCATTTATATTTCTAGTCTGTGTCTCTCGAATCTCAAATAAAAAAAAACCATTTTTTTCATAAGAAAATAATCAGAACTACTTACGCTACAAATATTATTTTGATTAACAGTTATTTTAATCTGCATTGCACCTTTTTCTCATTTTATTAATTAACTATATATTTATGATTAACATATTTAATTTTATAAAACCATTTGCCAGACACTGTCAGCTAATATAATAAACAAATTGTGGTAACTTATTTATTTTGAAAGCTTATTTCTAATAAATCTGAAAACTCTAATATAATCATTGAAAGTGCTCAAAATATTTATGTATATAATGCAATAGATTAATGAAAAATTCAAGTCTTGAATTTTTATTTATTTTAATACTTTTTTAAGATAATCATGATTTTTTTCCTTTCGCTAAAAACCATTGCCATTACAAACAGTATATTTATAAAAATGTTACTTTGATTTCCTAGGTATTTTTTGATTTAGATATTCAGAAATGGTCCAGTTTTTAATTTTAAAAATCTTATTTTTACTACTGGGTTTTCGATTGCGTTTATATTTGGGGATTGTCCAGGCTAATGCAAAATATAGAGACTTGGATCGTCATTCCAGGAAGTTGTTTTACGGGACTTATGGCAAGGAACTCCATCTTGCATAAACGTAAACGGATTGTTTTTAATTGTGTTGTTTAATAATGGAATCTTAAAAAACAACAATATTTTCACCAATAATTTAAAATTGCGTAATAGAATATTAAATTTGATCTTCCGCCATACCAAATTCAACCCCAAACTTATTTCTTTATTCTTCATGGTACTTCAAAAAAATATCCTCTAATCAATCTGTAGAACGCTTTTACGCCCATATTCGAATACTATAAATAAATTGGCATTTCACAGAAAAAAATACGTGTTTTTAAAAATCTTCATGTATAGTTTTTAACGGTTGAGCCCAATTGTACCGGCGTTATTTCTAGGACTAAGACAATAGAGTTATTTTTTTGAACTTTGTTATGAAGCTCAACACTGTGGATATGCCTTTGCAAAGTTCGGCGAAAGAGATTCATTATCTATGCTATCAGAGATTATATTATATTATATTAGATTTACCTCGCTCGAAATGACCGAGAACTCTGGAATTTCGTGGAGTTGTCAATCTAAAGCGATCCTGCTATCCAGGACTTTTCTAAAATGCAACTGATTATTAATTCTTACTGTAAAAGGATCCTGACTATCTAAAGAAATTATTTCAAGTCCTCTTATGTTGAAGTTGGACCCAGCAGACACAATTAAACTCTTAAAACCGATTTTTTTTCGCGTCTATTTACTCCTGACACCCTAGTGTACATTGTCGTAAATAATAAGTTAGAAATCTATTAATAAATATAATATATATAAATTTAAATTTCAAATTAGTATTATTATTTATTATATTATACAATCATTCTTCAGCCATAAACAAAATAATTATAACAATCACCTTTCTTTTTCATACTAAATTTGCCAAAATACCCTATAATTATGTAAAGAAAATTAAGCGTTTTTATTATTGCAGACTGCATTTATATGATTTTTATTATTGCGCATGCAATACGAAAAAGATAAGGATCGTTTTTACCTTATAAAAAAACGAAACACCGATATATTATTAAAAAATATAAATAAATTTTAATGATGTTTAATAAATGCTTTTAAATAAATAATATCGGCTGAATAATGCAGCATTCAAAGCTTTTATCAAAAAGTCTTTATACAAGTCAATAAGTTAAACATATCTTTGTGTTATTGTAAGATAAAATACCATATAAAACAACGTTAAAATGATTAACTTTAATATAGAAACTAAGTTCAAAAGATTCGCTTACTAGTATTAATACATTTTAAAACAACTAAATAAGAATAAACTGATGTTATAGGAAATGTATTATATATTATCGAACCTTTGATTCTGATACTTGAGTTATAAAGTTTAAAGCAATATCATGAAAAGCATCCCCTCCGCCCCTCACCACCACCCTTCGAGACGAGCAGTGTCATATAACTGCCTAGATAAAAATAATAAAGCAGGATTTACAGCGCAGTTTTGCCGTAACCACAAATAGTTTCGCATTTAGCAAACACCGTGAAATAAATTAGCATTATCGCGTTACGTGCCATCGCGGAAATAAATCATGCGGCCGTGCCCAACCCCGTTGTTCATTTTTGAGTGTGGTAGTTTGTTAAAGCTAGCCTCCGGGTTCTAAGACCTCTTCCGCGAACGTATTGCCCCAGATTCAATTATCAAACAAACGTTAACTGCGCGATTTAAAGTTTAAGCCCTGTTCCTATATATGTTTGAGGCCGTTTCGAAGGCTATAAAATAAAAATTTCCGTGCACGATCGCGTACACCAGTGATCCCTAACATTTTCCATACGATAGTCGTAACGTAACGCTAAATTTATAGCCGCATTAAACGATGAATGCATTCGAATCGAACGATTTTTTCGTTATTGTTGAATCCAGCTTTGCGTTTTATGAAATTTGTTGCTGAACAAATGGCACAAGAAAATCGAGATAGATTCTTCAGGCGCTCCTTAAGAGATTTCGCCGCTTTTCCTCTCTATTTTTCCACTATGCCTGAGAGAAACTAAAATATTTTCCGATATACGATTACTGTTTCCATCCGGACGGGCGCGGAAAGTATTCCAAGTATTTTTATGACGAAATTTTTGTCGACCATAAAACGAAAGAACGCCAAATGTTTGCGACGTCTGGCTCGGCTAATATTTTTCAGTCACGCAAATGAGGAAGATAATATTAAAGTATGGCTGGTAACGAAGTGGTTGAAAGCGGCCGCGTTATCTGAGCGCGCAACGGGTTAACGGGTCGAATACGTTCCGGGTAATTAACACATTGCTTCACTATATTTTATATATATTATTTAAATTAATTATGACCGGGATCGATCCTGACTCGTTTGTAAATGTTGGATTAGATCGAGCACACGGCATATAACAGTTTTTGCGGCACGCCATCGACGTTGCACGATGGCGTGCTGCAAAGCGCACTAGGCCTTGTTGCAATAAAGTGTCGCATTGTGACGTCACAAAGGCTACATTTCTTAGATTTTATAATACGTAGATAGTAAACACTCAACATGTTAAAAATTCAGATCATTCTTGCAATTGTATAATAGATACATAAATTATTAAAAACAGCTTTTATAAGCGTTTACATATCTTTAAATAATCTTTTGATTTGAGTTTAAGCATAGTTAAGAATTTTTATAATAATATTATACAAAAAAATAGTTTCTCAGTACAGTACAGATACTTCAGTATCAATTAAATTTACTCATTAGATCGTTCAGTACAATTTTTAACCTTAAACTCAATTCCAGATAAATAATATATTCAATTTAAAATTTTGTGACTCTTTTATTTATTAAATTTGAAGAAACATAACCTAAACATGTTATATAAACAACTCAAATCATATAAATATTTAAAATAATTAAGAAAATGTTACTATATATTTTTTCATAAAATGATAGTTGAAAAAAGACGTAACATGATCATTCTATTAGAATAATTTTCAGAATTAAATATTTTTATTAATCAGTTTTTATATTATAGCATAGTAATTGAACAAAACAACTAATTAAATTATTTTTTTTTTATCTAATTCTAGATTCGTAGGTGTTTTAGTTTGAAACATAAGAATAAACAATACATTTTTTTAAAAATGCTTAGTAAATCAACGAGCAATATTTATTGATTTACGGATAAGAAAAAAACTTAATTCTAACCTGTTTTTATACGCATTTTTTATATGCGGAATATGAAAAAACGGAAAAAAATTTGATAAACAATATTTTTTTGTTCAAATGTATTTCATCATCACATTACATAAGTATTGGGTCTGCCTATCACATTACATATGTATTGCAGTATATCAGAGATAAGGAACCTTTCTGAGAAGTGGGTCAAATTTATGTTTATTTTTTTTAATACTAGATGGTAAGCAAAATCAGTGGCGTCACTTGAAAAGATAGAGAAGGGATTTTTTTTTCCAAATCTTTATGTGAAGATGTTAAGATTCGTCATAAATATTCTAATACTTTCAAACACCATTTATACAATTGATACATTTCCGCGAAGTCTTCTACTCGAAGAATTTCTTAGCGAACATGTGTGTATTGTGTTTTATTAGATAGTATTAATATATCAAATCAAATATTTTTTTATTATATATTTGTAGTATTGATAATATTAATATTGATAGTAACTAATATATCCAAGAAAAAAAGTGATATGTATAAAGATGAGGCAAAAACCATCCGCCGCGGCGGATGGAAAACAATCGCGTCATCCGAAGGGGGTATATCACGGACCCCAAGCATTTAAAGTCAAGATATTGATGAATTTTTCATAGATTTATCTAAGCATGAAAATACTTATTCATGTAATGCTTCATAATTTGGTCGATATTTTGAATTTTTAATATGATAAATGACAACGCTCTCGGTGATGCTTCGCCCTATACTGAGCTCTCGCAGCACGTGTCCCTCGTAGGTTTCACTCGCACTCGGCCCATTATACCCGATGCGAGCTAACAACAGCGAATATTGGGTTTTTTGCAATAGCAGACATTGAAGAAAAGACGTATTTTTTATAAATAAATAGAAAAAAACCTGGCTTAATTATTTTGCTGAAAAATGTTTTTTTTTGTAAACTAAACAAAAAAATAAACCAGCGTTAGGGATTAAGAATGAGATGAATATAATTTTTTTGAAAATTATTGATGTTTTACCTTTAGATGTGATTATATTATACCTTCCAGCCACGTAATTGACCTGATTTCAATTTGGCTCGATTCATTTATATCGAATTATTTCTCGCAACCCTTATCACGTGTACTGTATGTATATGCAGATGAAGCAGAGAACATCTCTGAATACTAACGACATTCGCAAAGCAAACTATCAGCCAGCTACTCGTCATAGACGCCTGACTCTCTAGTTAACTCGACACTGTTTAGCAAACATATAATAGAAGCACTCTTCTCCCCGCCGGCTCCACCGATCCGATCCTCGCCCCTTGTTTCAGATACAATTTTCTGATTCAACGTATTGCAAAAATGCGATTATAATCCGCCAAAATTCACTCGACGGACTAATCCCACGGAATATTCCGACAGACGCAACCATCTTTTCAAATAACAAGCGAACGCCAATTACGCGAGAGAGGGTAGAACACAGTTCTGGCGGAGAGGCGCCGATAAAGTCCCCCCCGCGCCCCTCTCCCCGCCGACTCGGAAGTATCTGCCCGGCTAATTTGTTTACGTTGTAACAACTTCTTCGCCTCGGTCTCGGCTAATTTAATTTCTTATGACAATCAGGAATTATCTGGCGGGTGCTGGGTCTGCGCCGCAATATCGCCGGGACGGATCCGTTCCCCTCGGCCGATTTGATTACCCCTGGTAAAAATGAGACGTCTTATTTACCGGCGTCCCCGGCGTCCGGCGGCATGTGCCAAAACGGAGACAATAATTCGTTCTGGGGGCTGTGGGACCGATGTGACGCCGGTAATAACTTGTCTCGTATAACGAGAGCGGGATTCGGATGATGTTCTTCGGTTGCGTCACCGTTATCCCGGAAAATGTGGCGTTTGATATTTGTCTCGGGAAATATTTCTGATATTACACCACGACGCCCGAAATAAAATCAACACCTTATCTCGTCAACGAGGGCGTTACGGTAAATTAGACCCTTTGACAAAATCGACAAATACATAACATTATTATAGAACAAAATCCATTACTTTACAACGAATGAGTATAAAATCCTAATAATACTTAATTTATAAAAAAAAGTATAAGAAACTATTGCAAATCAATAATTAAATTTATGCTATGTTAAGCATTAAAAGTCTTAAACAATTCTTAGGCTTTAAAACTTGATTTAATAATTAACATTTTCGGAATTTATTAGAGCGCCAAAGTATAGTTTTCCTGGTAATGTATACTTAAGTTTTCTTGGATGAATATTTTAGTATTGAATATAAAACAAAGAGAGTAAGTAGAACCTCTAAACGAGCTGTATTCTTAATTAATTAATAGACAATTTAGGTTTAATTGGCATAGACTTATATAACAGAGAAAGCTTATCATTCGTTTTATGAACAAGAAGAACAGTCCATTTATGCTCCTAAATATTAAATAAATTTGATTATATTAAAATCTGTAACCCCTGACCTCTGTTGGCAATATACAGTACGTGTCTTTTTCCATAGATACATATATTTATGTACACATTATATTAGGTAGAGTAATAAATAACTTCCGATTTAGGTAGACAGTTTCTCTTGGTTGGATTTACTCGAAATGAGTCACCCGACAAGGGTATTTTTGTTTTCTCTAGATATATTAGTGGCCTGTCAGTCATTCGACAACTATTTAGTGTGGTGGACGTTACAGAGGTGTTATTCTGAACCCTTAAAATTAATAATCAAAATCTGCGTCTTCGTCATGTGATACTTTGGGGATTCAAACAAGGCCTAGTGCTAGAACGACGACCTATAATATATGCAGTCTATACGTTGAAAACCTGATAGCCGATCGGGTATTTAGAAATTTGTTTGTTAAATTTCGTTCCGGAAATGAGTCTTTGAAAGATGAACCAAGGGCCACCACCCTTCAGATTTTGATGACGACATTTTAAATGCGATATTGAAACAAACTCCACGTCAAACGGCAAGGGAAAGAGACTCGATACGTCACAATTTACAGTTTTCGCCACCTGGAAAATCTGGAGGTAATAATCCTTCCAATTCCAACAAAATAAGATGCTATGACCCAAATTGAGGGCCTTAAAAATTACTAACCTTGAAAACGTACAAGACTAAACTTTCTTATTAATTTATCAGACCGAAAAAGCTGTAAAACCAGCACAACAAAACCAAACTGAATTGGGTGATTATCTAAATAAAAATTAATTTTCAATTTATAAATGTTTTTTTTCTATCCCGGAATCTGCGTTTTTCTTTCATCGGTCCCTTGTAATTTTTTTTCTTTATTATAATATATTATATTTATTGCTCAACGATTTAAAAATGGATGCATATTTTTTAATGCGGCTAGTAATATCTTAGAATATCTTAAAGTTTTCCAGCTGTGTCAGTTTTGAATAGATGTATTCTGTGCAGTAGATACTTGGGTACAATTAGATTACAAAATTTTAGGATAAGATTCAGATTGAATTACCACGGAAAAGTTATTTACACTAATAATGTACAAAACTAATACTTAAAAATAAGATTAAAAGAAAAAAAGTATTTTGTGGTCCCTCCTTTATTTTTTATAACAGCTTGAATCCGGGCCGCCATTGGATACATTAAGCTCTTTATGTTTTCTTTCTTACAATCCGAATGCCATCCGAGCCAAACAAGTTAAATTTGCTTACATTTCAGAAGATATTTTTCCTTAAGTCCACTTTAGTCCAGGTCTTATAAACTCTTAAAAATTTGAGTCTTTTGAAGTGCATGTTTCATGAGAAATGTTTATTTCGCCAGTGATCTTGCCATAAAAATCACCTTCCCTGGGCCTTTTTCTGACTTATGTTTCTTCGCCTCCGATGAACTCTGCTTTTATACTCAATGCAGTTTTAAATCAATTAGTTAAGCAGAACCTTTTTAAAAGACGATATTCTGGAGCGGTTTTCTTCCTTTTTGGTCCTGTTTCTTTTTTGCGCTCTACAGACCCAATTTTTTGGAATGTTTTTTAGAAAATGTGTCGCTGTTGATTGACTTAACCCCACCAATACTGCAATTTTACGGATACGTATATAAAGTGGTATTTTTTTTCATATTAAATGTTCTCTTTTATTTTTAACTATATCATAATTTTCATCAACAACTTCTGGTAAGGTGCTAAATTAAAACGGTACTTTACATAAAAAAAATTGTACTCCCTCCCTCTGATTACGAGTTTTATCGTTACTGTATATCGAAATTGTTGAATAATATTGATTTTCAATTACGTGTGGTTGTTCAAGTTGCGTTACTCTCAACTAACTTCATCGGCATCGCCCCAAGATCCATCCGATCAAGAACCACATCTGGGTCATTAGTCTGTCCACCTAGGTACACATCGTTTTTTCCTCCTCCGAAGATATTTATAGGTATTGATTTTCAATTACGCGTGTCCCCTGGTTGTACAAGATGCGATATTGATGCCCGCCATCCGGCGCTGCGCCCTCCCCTCAGAATTCTGATAAGGCCTCGGCTACCATCGATCCAGGGCCGGGGCGATGCATAAATTACGCGGCCCGGGCGCCATGCACATTCGCACCGGCCGTTAAATTAACGAGGCGCCCGATTTGACAACCAGTTGGATTTGCGAATCGTCACGCCCGACCTGGCCGGGCGGACCGTGTTGTGACGCCGAGGGTATGCCTCCAGATATATCATTTTACGGTTGGCCGCCCCTGCAATGATTTACGAACGATGGCTGTGCGGTCGATGACGAGCCATGAACGGCCCGGCCTGAAAGGGTTAAGCTATACGATTTTCCGCGTTTGACTCACTGTAATTCGATATTACATAGAGGATCAAGTTTCCGATAATTGTGAACATTTCTGTTAATGGGGCAATTGTTCATTGCGAAAGAGTTTGTACCTTCCATTGTTAAAATAGACGTAAATGAATTTTATGATCATTTATTGTGCGTTATTACTCTCGAAATTTACATATTTTATAAAAAAAAATACAGATAGTGTCAATAAATTTTACGAGTAAAAAAATAAAAATCGTATTTATAATTTATGCTTTGATCGCAAAGTGGTAAATTTCCAAAACGTGGAAATACAGCATTGCAGAAAACTCGAATCAATAATTGTGAATTTTGTTATAATATTACTACACATTAGTTCATAAGTTACTTAACAATTTTCCAAATGGATCTATCCTATTTTTTCCCCGTGGAATGGATTGAAGAAAGATTGTAAAAACTGATAATAACGCAACACTTAAAGCTATTAAATCGTGTGAAGACTGATAATTATTCAGAAGAAAACTAATTATACATAGTGACGTGCTTTGGATATGAGGCATAAAAATAAGGTCGATATGCCAATAAATAATAAGTAATAATAAAATAAACAGTTTTTGATTAGATGGTTTGATTTAATTGAAATTCAGCTGTAAACCGTATGCGTAAAACTTATTAAGAATATTTATTTATAATAATTTTTTTATAGTAAAAGTATTCCCTAACCGATTTCTATTAAAAATTGGCCTGTTAATGAAGTGTTAATAAAGGAAAACGAATTTATATAAAAAATATATTAGATTAAACTTGAGACGTTTTTATCATAATCTTTAAAATATGTATTGCTTTATAAAGTTTAACACTTTATGAGCCGCAAGGTTTTACATCAAACCTAGCCTGGGGGCCGCATGTTTCATGTAATGATAATCCAAGCTAATATGCACGTGTATCCATCTGTGGTCAAATAGTAGAATTACATTGTGCATCGTTATCAGAAAAAAATGCCAAATGGAGGGTATGGCTCTTACGCCAAAAGGCGTGAACGGCTCATAACGCTTGGCTACAAAATGATGCCAAAAGGCGTGAACGGCTCATAAAGTGTAACTAAGGAGTTTTTCAAATAGTAACTAACCTAACTGCTGCATTACAAATACTATCTGCAGCTAAAGACAAATTGTTCTTTATTTTTAATGACATATGTAGTAGAGAAATAAGATAATTTATTTAATTTTGGGGCTTCAATTTATTTGTGATCTATGCAAATGTGAAATTTATTTAGTTCACTGATTAAAAAGAACTATAAGATCTAAGCTTTCGCCTGCATACTTTAGTGGTAATAATTATAAATATCAGACTCACCGTATCCAGTTCTCCCAGCCAGGCTATATTCCTACCTTTGCGTTATCATGAGCTCTCTTCGACTGGTACAAATGCTCTATAGAAATAATTTATACATTAACTTGTGATGCGATTATAACATTTCTGTTATTTAACTGTCAAACTTACCTCTGCATGAAGTCGCCAGGAACTGTTCCCTCCAAGAGTTCCATCTCTATCCATTACGATCAGTGCACTTCACTAAAACCACAATTTTCACACACTGCAATGAAAAAACATCGTCAATATTTTATTTACAAATAAATGAATACATATTTTTAAATATTTTTTTAATTAATATTCGCTTGTTTTACGTGTTAAGACATTTACAAAAGTATTCATATTTTGGTAAAATTCAACGAATTATTGTGTAAAAAACGTGAGCAGGTAGAAACGGCTTTTATCATTTTTAATAATATTTAAAATAATAATAAAATTAAGCATATTTCGAGATAAGTAGAGAGTGAAATATTTATGAAATTAGATAAAATATTGTTTATTGTTATATAAATAGGATAATCTTTCCTAGATATATAGTGTTGATATTATAACAAATTGCCTACTGGGCGAATCGCTGTTAAATATGACAATTTTGATGAAACGTCGTTTTTACAAAAAAAAAACATATTTTTTTATTAATATAGATATTGAGCAGAAAATTAGATAACTTGAATTTTAACATTTACTGGATAGTAATGCAAAAAAAATCTTATAGTAGGGGTCAAAAACTTCTAGGAAAAAGGCCGAATTATTATTTATATTAAATATGGTTTAAACATGGTCTTTTGAATAAATTATATAGATGGCTTGTGTGTAAAATTTCAAAGCCTTAAGCCATTGGGTCAATTGGACAATAGCAGTGTTTATAGCTCCGAACGTTGAAGAACGTCATAAATAAAAGAGAATAATTACAATATGACATCAGTAACAATTTATTGAATAAAAATAAAACTAAGTATCCTTCCGATAAGAACATAATTAAAAGAAGAGAACGTTTTAATAGATCAAAGCTAAAAAATATAACAGTCTTATAAATAAATAAATTCCTAAATCCTGTTTAGTTAGCTAGCATGAGATATACGCGCCCCGGACATACACAAAAACGCATTTGACGTAGAATTTACGCCCCCCGTAAGCAATGAGTAAACAACCGTCATTATTTTTATGACTTATTAAAAAAGTCTGCCTTAATTTATATCTTTTAGGGGTTTCATTGTAGAGTTAATAATTCATTATTTCTAAAAAATAAAAATATAAAAACCGTAGAGATTAAACTTCATGTTCAGGTATCTTTCGTTCCATCTCTATTTAGAACTCCAACCCCGTTATTTAAAAGCCACATCGTGTACGCTTTATTTTGCCAAAATTTGGTTTAATTTTTTCTATAGGTGAAATGTGCCACGGGCACATCCAGAATGGTTTTGCAAGCACACCTCATCAAACAACCATCAATAATACATTAATCCGTCATAAAATGTATAAATTTAAACATTTATAATTAATTAATTAATTACACAAATATTTGTAATAAATTAATATGTATTAAATTAGCTGTCTTTAATTTTCATAAATATAAATAATAAATGTCTTGATATTGTTGATTTATACTCGTAAAATTTTAATATATTACGCTTAAAAAATGCGATATGGCATAATTATGTCATGCTCGATTCAGATTTAAAATCTCGTTTCATGCAGACTGAAATTTATTTACATAAATTCTTATTTTCATGTTTAAATCTCGAATCCGAATAATTCTCCTATTTGATTTAAAGTTTCATTATATTTTTTCCGCGGGCCGAGTCCGCCACGCTCTTTCGCAAAATAAATTGCGAGGTTTTACATTCAACCGTCATTAAATTAGATTCGAATTTATGTCAACCTGTCAACAACTCAAGTTATTAAGTTATACTATTTCCCGGCGAAATGAATTTAAATAAATTCAAGTCGCAGAAACGCAAATTCGAACATAAAAAAAAAATACAAAGTCACTTGGCTTTGTGTTCGCTCGTCGCCAAATTGAATCACAACATGACAAGTCACCTGGCCAACTTTAATTGCCATCCGCTAATTTCAATTAGTCAAATCGCCGGCTGAAGAGTTGCCGCAAAGCTGGGAAACAGGGCGCGATCGGGGGCGGGGGTAGATCGCGGATCGGTGGACAGGGAAATCGTTCGCGAGGAGGCAGGGTGGTTCTTGCAATATTTCACGGTTGTTTCCCGAACTAAAACCGTTACAATACTTAATACAATTAATAAAGCGGCAGACTTTTCCTGTTCATAAACTGGGTAAGCACTAATTAAAGCCATTAATTAATTGCACGGCAAGGGCCCGGGCCAAGTTATCCCGAATGCGTGTCACGCTGATCGCGTATACTTGCCGGGGGAAGGTAAACAAACTTACATAATTTGTTATCTCCCCTTGCCGACATAAATATGTATTATATCTCGCCTTCGTAACAGTGCCACCCCCGCCCACCCCGACGCCTTCGAGGGCCCACCCCCAACGTTAATTGTATCGTCGCAAATTAAAAACGACTTCGCCAAAATATTTTGATACGATGTATACGGGGGAGCTGCGTAAGTATGCCGCGCTTTGTTTGTTACACGTGGATTAAAGAAAATCTGAATAAATTACTTAATCAGCATTTTTCGCTTAAGCCTCCAACAAACGGTTACTAATTACAAGGAGTATACAATGTCAAAAAGATCTATGAGTAATCCTAGCTCTAAATTATATGTCGTTTTAATTTGAATCAAATTTTGTTTTTAATCTAACTCGTTAAAACAGAAAGAGCTTTGGCTTATCTGAAAGGTTATTAGAATACAACTTAATTTTCTTATCAAAACGCTGAAAAATTCTGTAAAATATCGTAAAAAAACACCTTTAGATAAATATCTAAATTAGAATTGTATTTGAATTTTTGTTATCCTACTATGCCAGGGATGAGCAACCTTTTATTTACAACGGGTCAGCCACAAATTTGATTTAATTTTGTGTCATGTAAGAAACTTATGATAATACGAACACTGAATGTTGAACTCATATTATCTCTTTATTTACCTATCCGTGCCGATAAGACCTATTTGAGACCCCAAATTTTTCATTTTTCTCGAATAACTCTTTTAATCTAAATCCTACATATTAAAAATCTCTAAAGAATAAATATTATGAATAATCATTGACAATTATTATCCGTAATTGCGAAAAAAAATTAAAAAAATATTCGCTTCTGTTGCCACGATGTTTTTTCTCGCTCGCATTCAGTGGTCGGCGTCGTGTCCTCAGTTTTCAGCGGGAATTACTATTTTTATTATTATAATAATCCATTTTTTTTTAAAAATGTCACGATATTAATGAAGATTTCTTCAATATCTTGACTTTGGGTATTTGGGGTTTATTTTTCATTATAAACAGATCTCCCTTCGGACGATATGGTTGGTTTTTTTGCCGTCGTGACGGGTCGGTTAACATAATAAACTTATCTTTCTTATGCTTTCCTAACCCAAGTTTCTACCTCACTACAACGATCCTTAAATTTTACCTTTAACTAATTTAAATAAAACTCTTTCCATTTTTTCCAATTGCCTTGTGAAAAAATAATAAAAATATAAGCCATTAATTTTAAAACTATCCCAACGCCATTCTAATTACTCCCAAAACCCTTTCGCAGTCGGAAAAAAATAATATTACTTACGATAATGGTAAGAGGTAAGTAGGACAAGAGGCTTAGCCTTGCACTTTTAAATACATGAACCAAAAAATAATAAAATAATATGATTCAGCCATTTAAGGAATAGCGTTTCTTCAGCGTTTTTTTACCTTTTTATCTCGTCGATGTTGAAAAACTTGATCTTTTATAGTTTTCATTACATCTTCGAAATTAAGTAGATATCTCAAAAAGCAATATGCAACGAATACGGAGGCAATTGCATGAAACCGTGTTGTTTTTGGGCTATTATTCTCTGCTATATACATTCGCACCTTACTATGTGTGTATTAATTATTATACAGATTTGATGAACTAGTAATATTATTATCATAGTATTTCGGATCCCTATGGTTATCTCAAATTGAACTGAAGATGATTAAATAGGCCAGAAAAAATATGAGCATAATTATAACCATGATTATTATTTATAATCATTTTTATAAATAAATGTATCTATGAAAAGTAATAAAAGGAATCGGATTACATTATAAAGCAAATAAATATATTCGCATTAAACTCTAAGTTGAAATTCAACATTAAACCCCATTACGTCTTAATTATTATATAATAAATTAGAATTTTTGCGTGTTCAATGTAATAAATGGAAAATAATAAAGAAATAAAATAAATATCATTGATTTATTATCCATGTAATAAATCAACAGACAGAAATTATTACCTAACTTCCTTGAAAAGTACCGTAGATTCGTTTTATCAAAAATACGTGTAATTTAAACAGTGAAACACTATTTATTTTGTGCTAATTTTTGGGTAGTTCAAACCTACGTGCTATTGAAGCAGAATTATGTAGTAATCAATACACGTTGTATTTTTTATTAGGAGAGTTATTTTAAAATAATAATAATAAGACATGTATGTTATTATATAAATTTGTTTCAGTAACAGGAATGTTAATAGCATTTAATAAAATATCAATGGGAAATATTTTTAATCTTCTGTATAATGAATATACAACACTTCAATATACAGAAGTTATTTTTTTTATTGAAAAACACTCAATTAATTTTTCGTCCTTTATTCCTTGAACCGATTGGTAAAATCAAACGAATCCCATATGTAAATTAGTTTTTTTGATTTAAATATCATTTATTCAAAAGAATCATGTAGAACCTTTAAGAATAATTTCATTAAAAATACTAAGAATAGATTTTACAGAAAATATTATAAAAAAGATTTACGTCATTTTCTTACATATTATTTATATTTTGGACTGTGTTATTTTTAAACCCCGTATAAAAAAAACATGGTAAAAATGGATTCCATTAAATTTAATAATTGAATTTAACAACCAGTATTATGGCTTGTATGTAGCATGCAAATAATATTTCGATAATATAAGTTACCCGCGACTGAGCTAAGCTAGTAGTCGGATAGGTGTCTTTAAGGTTAAAATAAATATTATCCTGGTGATCAATCACGGTCAGTTATCTATGGCACGTCACTACCATAATAACTACTAAAGTAAACAGCGCTTTATTTTAGAGTTCTTAATTTATATATTATATGTATTGGGTCTACCAGAAAGTTCTGTCAATATTATGTTAGAACAAAATCTTCTTGACAACATCGGAGATTGCAGAAAGGCTTGATTCAGTTCAACAGACCATTTCAGACCATATTCAGAAACTAGGATTCGTTTGTAAATATTTGAGATGGATGCCATATGAGCTAGGTGAGAAGAATTGTAATGATTGAGTCATCATATGCACATCTCTGCTTACACGAAATAAAATCGTACCCTTCTTGGACCGGATGATAACTGGAGATGAAAAGTGGATTACCTATGAAAACATCGGTGCATATTGTAAATTCGGAAAACCTGCCCCCTCCACCTCTAAACCGAAATTGAGCCTGAATAAGAGTTTGTTGTGTATATGGTGGGACATTCGAGGACCAACACATTTTGAGCTATTGAAACAAAACAAAAAGCTAAATTCGGAGAGGTACTGTCAGCAAATGGATAATTTAAAAACAGCACTCAGAGAAAATAGACCGGCTGTATTCAATAGGAAGGACATCATACTGCTTCATGATAATGCTAGGCCACATACTTCTTTGGGTACTCGTCAGAAACAAGCAGAGCTAGACTAGAAAATTCTGTCGCATCAACCATACTCTTTGGACCCAGCACCCTCCGATTATCAATTGTTTTGGTCCTTAGAATTTTTTTCCAGGGAAAAAAAATCAAAAACGAAAATATTAGACAAGCGCTGATTCAATTTTTTGTCACTAGGGATAAGGATTTTTTTAAAAATGGGATATACAAATTGCCACCACCCTTGATTACTACTATTTTTATATGTAAAAGTTATAGAATTCTATTCACGTATTCAAATACTAATATAACGATTTATTGAGGGAGCAGTCGGGCAAAATCTGTAGTATTATGTAATCAAAATTCGACAAATCTTCGCTAACCTCTCTCTAGGCGTACCTTGCATAACTTTCTTTAATCACACTTAATTTTAAAATATATAGTTTTCCCCGCCGTGCTGAAAATGTCATCAGCATTACATGTAAAATTCCGGCGACATCCCGCCGGTAATGCGTGTTATAAAAATTCTACAAGAGGACGCTATTCCGCGCCAAACTCAAGAAACCGAGGGGGCGGTGGAGGGCTAACGAAATTCCGACGAGTGGGGTGGACCAGTCACCCCCAGGTGTTCCCAGGCCGGTCACGCCGCCGCAGGGTTATCAGTATGTATGGACACAACAAAACTTGGCCCACCATCAAACTAATGTTACGGGGGAGTCTCGCGCTTTATTGTACCCCATGTGCGCCAATAGACATAACGCCTCTCGCGCAAAACTTTCCGCACAGATTTGCCCGCTGGAAAATTGGCCCGGGGCGATGTGCATCGGAAAGTGGAAAGTTCGTGGAAGTGGGCCGTTAAAAAGTGCCTTTATAAATATTGGGGGGGTTAGTACGGAAGTGATACTTAACGAGGCCCTTTACGACACAACTTTTCAATTATATCAAATCACGATAGCGATTGTTGTAAACTGTCCACGCCGAGAAACACCTAGTCGTTTTATGGTGATTTAAGAACGCCATTACTATAGCGCGGCTCTGTGAAAAATTTTATACATGTACATAACTATTTTCTATATACATATATATGCAATACATAGAGGAAATAAACGTTGAGTTTAACTGTAAAGTTTGATCGTATTAAACATTGATCCAATGGACTAAACAGATGCTACGATGTTTCAGTCCGTATCTGATTTCAGTCTATCTGTAGTTCTGAACCGCACACTTCTCCCATTACTAGACGCCAAGAACTATTTTCAGACATATGTTAAACATTTTTAATTATTTTGCTAAATAAAAAGTATCTATACAATAACATGGAGATTTTCAAAAACTGAAATATCATTCACATGGTTACTTTTCTCGGGCATAAAAAATTATATCAATAAATACAAATTTTGATTAATCGATTTAATGCTAGAAAAAATATTTTTCAGAAAACACGTTTCCGAGAAATTAAGTATTCATTCTGTATATATACAAAAAAATATCTGACAGTTATTAAGAAGCATTTCTGACCATTGTTAATCGAATTTCCCTGATTTTAATTCCACAGGTCCTGTTTTAGCTCAGTTTTTGTAGACTATATAAACATATAAGTATTAATTGAGAATAAATAAAACAGTAATTCCAGAACATTAACTACTCATTTTAGTGAGGGAATGATTTAGGCCCTCACACAGGGTAGTGTTATAAAAAATACTAGAATTCATAGATTTTACTGAAAAATCAATTTATCTGACTACTAATTTAGTTCAGTCGGTGGCGGATTTATAGTTATGGTTATAATACTAGAGCATTAGGGCCCCGATTACTCGGGGCTTCAAAGGGGGCTTCTAATACCTTACTCATTATTTTATAGATTTTAGTTTTGTTTTCTTTTTAATGAGCTTCAGTTTCAGCTTCGAAACGTTTTTGAACTATTAAGAAAAAAAAATCTAATGGACGCAGGAGCCATCAATTTTTAATATAAATGAAGAAAGTATTAAATTTATCTCATAGAAGACGAATTAAAAAACGAAAGTCAACAATTCAAATTATTATACATATTAAATTAATTGTATATAATTTAAAATTAAATTAAAGTTAATCCATAACAGAAATCTTATAGAAATTTACACAAATTTGTTTATCATTCTAAAAATCTATTTAACAATGACGATAACAAGTTGTGAAGCTGATATTTATAAAAAAATTAAACATCGATTAAATAAAGTGGAGACTAAATTATTTTTTTATTCATTCTATTGCAAATAAAATAGGCAGAATATTTTTTAACGATGAAGCAATTATTTTTCCTTTAATATTTAAGTTTGTCACTAAGAATATTTTTTATTAGTTATTACATAAATTAATATCTACAATTCGTCCTCATCCTTAGACCACAGACAATTATAAGCTACTAGAGGTCTCTGAAATATAATTAGCATCGGGCCCCAAAAAACTAATATTATTTTACCAGATTATCTTTACCCACAAGGCACTAGTCGTTTAAAGATTTTTCAAATATATGGGTGGTGGTTAATTATATTGACTCACTGTTAAAAAATTCATAGAGTTGCTGGTAGATAAATTTGTCATAATAAAAAAAAACTTAACAAGTCATAGACATAAAAAAAACTCAAAATAGATATGAACATAAAAAAAGAAAGTGATCTTACAAAATAATCTAATTCTTCAACAGAAGGATATTTTTACGCTCTCAAGTCGCGAGTTTTTCTCGATTTAGCAGCTACGCATTGAAATTTATATTCTCGTTTTAAAATAAAATCGTAAATAATCTAAAGCAGATTGTGTGTAAAAAATGTTTTTCGCCATATTATGATTATCATAGTTACATGATAAAGCTCACATGAGATATTATGACTCAGATTTTATCTCCACAACGATTACCCACTACATGCTCTTTTCCTCGCATATTGTTACCTGTTTAAAAATTAAAAATCTTTATTTGCATTAAAAATTGAATAAGTAAAATATTTTCTATGATTCTCGAAAATTAAAAATTACAAAAATATGATGATTAAGTAAATAGTATTATTAATTTAGTAGGATAAAATATTTTTTTTTATTTAAAATATGACGTAATCATTGAATATCTTTCAGAAATATTTATATATAATTGATTTAAGCAGCTTAAAATCATATATATCTTATTATATAATAGTTAAAATAAATTTGCCGTAATACATAGTTCGTATACAAGTTTTGCCGAAATTTACTAGTGTAAACAAATTTGTACGAAATTCTCTTCTCCGGTTAACAATGCGTTCAAAATAGAATAAACATACATTATCCTTGTACTCATTGCGGACGAGGACGCCCCCATCAGCTCAACAGATAGCAAATCAAGTCAAAGTCAAAGGAAAGCGTCGGAAAATTGGTTTCGACGATTTTCTAGCGCCGAACCTTTCGCCGCTAGATTATACCGAGAGCTTTCACTTGTGTTAACAAGGTAACACTCGGCGATAAATATAACAGCCGCACATTGTAAATTGCTCCGGCGAAAGTACAGAGCGGGTTAAAAATAAATTTAAATATTTTTTTTTCAGCGATCCCGGTCAAAGCACTCAGCGTCTAACACGCTACACTCTGAATAAGTGTGTCAATCAATCAAGCCATATAAAAGCCGACGCTTTCACAAATAATTTTCATACGAATTAGACGAAATAAATTCGTGATAAAAATGTTCAAGTTTAAGACGTTATTGGGTGTGCTGACTGCTATAAATTAAGGCAGATTGTGCCCGAATAGATTAAAGTCCAGAAACTGCAACCCGAAAATAAATGGTGTTGAACCTTCGCTTGATATATTATCGAGTTGATAAGGGGAGAACACAGCCTGCTTTGTGGAACAACGTCCACCAATTTAGCATTCGTCCCATCGTGGACAACGGTATAACTTAGTCATATACAAGAATAGTTAAATACATAATAATATAGAAAAAGTATTAAAGATTTAAAAAAAAATATTTATGTAATAATAAAAAAAATATTTTACAAATATGTACATATTAAAATGAGATTGAATCGTTGTAGATCTCAAAACCAAGTACTCTTCATTCGAATTGCAACATTTGGATTTAATATGCAGTATTCAATTATTTATCTATTATACACATTTTATAAAAGGCCAGTAATTCTGCCAAAATATTATTTTTTGTATAATCATTTGATAACACTATCCTCTTAAATTAGTTTTTTAATGAGTGTAAAATGTGAGTTTGATAAATCATAACTTTATGCATAGATAAGCCATAGTGATTGGATATTGTTATATAAGATATTTTAATAAGAGTAAAATAGATTGTTGCCAAGTACTCTCTTGACATTTTTTTATTTTATTTTCGTATTTTTTGCAACGAAAACCAATGATTTTTTGGTAGTACAAACAATGCATATTTAAAAAAACAGTACTGTAATTTTTGTATAAATAACTCGATGACTCAAAAGCAACCGCGTCGTCCGAAGGGGGTATCTCAGATACCCCAAGCTTTTCAAGTCAAGATATTGATAAATATAACATTAATATTTCGACATTTTGTCTGAATAAAAATAGTTATTCAGGAAATGCTTCATAATTATGATTTTTTTTAACTGATCAATATGACGCTTAAACGCGACAACGCTCTCGGCGATGTCTCGCCGCAGACTGAGCTCTCGCAGCATATGTCACTTACACGTTTCACTCACAATCGGCACATCGTACCAGATACGAGCGAGAAAAAACATCACCAATGAATATCATCGTTATTTTTGTTTGCAATTCTAGACATTATTGTCTGCAATTATCCTTTATAGGAAAATGATTATTTATAATCATTTATTCTTTAGACTTTTTTGACAAATACAAAAAGTTTTCGATATGTAGGATTTAAAAATGAAATTATATTAATTTTTTAAAAAAAAATTGGTGTCTGACGAAAACTGTTAACTCAGGAAATTCTTTACAACAATGTCCAGGGGGTGTGTAAGCGGAAGAGAGGCATTACTTCCGCATGTTTAATAAAATAA
>JAGXCT010037213.1:23739-44235 GCA_022495035.1 Philopotamus ludificatus | reverse complement strand
ATGAAAAATCATATACCTGGGGTCCCAAAATATACCCCATCGGCACGGCTAAGTTGTAATTATCACTAAAACCATTTATTTTCTTAAAATTTAAGATAAATTTTGCAGTTATTTAATTTTAATGACAATAAAATGGGCCTACATATGCATATTTATTATAATAAACAACGTATTTATTATATTTTTTAAAGTAAATAAATATACAAATAATTTAATAAACTATAATATGTAACATTAAGCTGATTTTGTATTAAAGTTAATATTTCGTTTTAAAATAATTATATCATCGTTAAAGTTTTATTATTTGCAGTATGTTGCGATATTATCGTTTGCCATTTATTTAAATTATATATCCAAACTCTGCTAATTTTTGTTGAGTATAGTGTGGCAATATTTTGCTACATTTCCACAAAACCATTTTCGAAAATTCGCCTCCGAGGTGGCTGGTTATTTGCGCCGGAAGTGGCTCATTTTGGCCGGCAAAAGAGCAAACAGTTATAAAGCAAAATTAACCGTGGCCCCCGATGAGTGTCGCATATTGTGCCGGCGCCCAACAAAGGCCCCGACCGGAAGTAGTTGGACGCCGCTTGGGCCCCCGTTTTATTTTCCTCCATTTTTGTCCCGCCGGAACTCTTGATCCCGAGCCAGCCCCCTTCCGTTATGCGGGGCCTACGCCAGAAACAGCTCGTCACAGTGCTTCCACCCAAAAGAGGGACCAGAATCTAATAACAATAAAAATATGTTTATTTTTGTCATCGGGTCCCTTCCACCCGGAAAATTTCAAACGATTAAAATAATCACCCCTCTGCATTTTTCAAATTATCATTTTAATTATTATTATCGCATCTATATCACGCGATTATTGCAGAGGTCTTTCTTTCCGGTCCGAGCCCTGTATCAGCATTTCCGGAAAATGTCTCATACTTACCCGTCCGCAAATCCTTAAAGATGCGATAACAATCCTTCGCCCCCGCAGCCTCCCCTATCACTCCTATTCTCTCTCCCCTGGGAAATCGCTCTGGATGTTTAAACTTTTCCCCCGTTCAAACATTTTTTAAATTTTCCCCCCGTTTTAATCCTTTCCTTGCAAAAATAATTAACTTTCTGGGTCGACCTCCAACTAATTGTTTCAATCTCATTCTGCCCCTTCGGCCGGTTTAAATTCCTGTTAAGTTCAAATTATCCATTCCGGGTGCGAAGCCAATTTTTCGGGTCAATCGCATTTTTTTTTAATTTCCACCCATAGTCCTGACGTTAGCTTTTGCATACAAAGAGCCGTCGAGAAATGTGGAGACGGGCATAATTTTTAATGAAATTATTTTAATTATGATTAAATCGAATTATATCCTTTTCTATTAACATTTAAATGATAGAAGCTCTAAATTACTAGTGGATTCTTAGATAACATAATTATAAAGTTCCATTGTAACGTTAATGTGTTTAATAGAATATTTTAACGTTGCCTTGTCAATGGTAAAAAATAATAATAATATAAATAATAGTTAGTTATGCTAAATAATTTTCTAAAATATTTTAAACAATATAACATATTTCATATATTCGTTATAAATGTATTATATACTTAGCCCTACTAAATACTTATTGTAGTTTCATTTAACCTTTATTTTAATAAAATAATATATTTAATAATTATAAACAAATAATATTGATTTTAATCTAACTGAAATTATATAAAAATTAACCAGTGTCGTAGTTTGACACTGTAGGGAATATTAGTTAACTATTGTAGTATTATGGCTTGTAGGTAACATGCATATTATTTCGATAATGTAAGTCAAAAGTTGGATAGGTGTCTGATGAAACCTGTGAAATTCTTATTTTCAATAATAGAAAGAAAATTAAATATGAGGCAAATTAAAAAGCTGAAATAGGACTCAGGGGATAAAATTACTTAATTTTGAGAATAGTATCATTGTTAATTATTACCAAAGCTAAGAATGTTTTTTTACTTTAGATAAACGATTGCTTTTTATTCATACTTCAGTATATTTTCTATAACAATTCCATGCTACTAATATATTAATACAAACGAGAAAAATTCATACATCCTTCGCCAATAAATTTTGTGATTTTATTTATTGACGTTCTTATTTCTATTCTATATTTTAATATTATATTTTAATATATTTTAATATTATGATATTCACATGATAAACTATTTCAAAATTATTCTTTTACCGTTGCCAAAGGAATAATTTGTCGATGAATGAGACATTACAATAAAAACTACTATAAAAATATATATTTAATACCCTTACAAATTACAGATCATTCGATAGGTTTTTTTCGGAATTTTTATACAAAAAATCTTTATTAATCATAGTCATAGACGATTTATATTTAAAAATGTCCTGAAATATTGTCCCGTGGGATTCTTCGAATAAATAGGGCGGGTTGATACTTCAACTAAAAGAGTTCATTTAGTTATCTTCGGGCGTCTATAAGATTTATTATTGCGGTTTTGAATGTATAGCCGACGTGCATACATATTCCTGAATATTTTATCTGTGTGTTTATACATCCTGTGTTCAAGACACAAACATTGGCAACCGCATGCACCACAAATTTGCTCCACAAACTAATCTTTAGCTAATAATCCAGTAAATCCACAGTTTAATGAAATCCAGAGCACATATTGTAGCGGCGCACTGTTTGTAATACACTTTACAAAGTAGGTATTCGCCGAATGCATTTATTTGCCGACCGGAATTAATTTCAGCGCATTTCATAGAATTTTTCACTGTAATTTGAATGAAGCGAAGCATCCTTTTGTGCGTGGGGACGACTTGCCGACATTATTGATAGTGTTTTCGCCGTATCCCATTGAAAAAAACTTCTTTTTATGGTGTTCCATGTTTCTTTTATTCAAAGCTTTCCAGGCCACTCTCTCACAAGACGTTTATCTGATAACGCCGAGCATCTGAGTTTCTTTTCTTATGCCCGGGCTCCCCTTCTGTCTCTTATTCCTACTTTCTCACGGTTCCGGATAGCGCCTTTTCCATTTTCTGTAATGTCATTCCTCAACGTCTTTCTCGCACAGGATATATCTAATTTGTTTTATTATGTGCATAGTCGTAAAACGTCCTAACACCCCATCCCGGGTCAGAATATCATCGCGCAGTGACGTCACGCTTTTGACTGAAGACTATAAATTCTAGATGTCGCGAAAAATATTTTTTTATTCCATAATTAAATCTTACAAATGTTCCACAGTTGAAGGCAATAAATATTATCCGAGTTATATATCTCCTCTATTTATAAATATATTTTATATTATACAAGTTTGTACACCGGAATGTGCACGTAATATTTTAATGATCTTAATTTCGGAGTTAATAATTTAATTTCGTGACAGGTATTTCAATTTGGCAAATGAAATTCAAAGCGAATGTGTATACGCAATAAAAAGTTATTTAGTACTCTCCGCTCTGAAGTGACACGCCATACTCTTTCACCATTTTTCAAGTTCAAATTCTGCCGAAATAATCCAATACATCGCGGATTTCGCATTAAAAACGTCTCGAGCTATTAAGCGAGCGGGTTAAAGGATGCGTCCCCCTAGTTGGCGTCGCGATTGATAAGAGCCGACGCTAGCGACGCTTATACACCGCCGTGTCATCAGGTGTTTCGCCATAAAGCGGGCCACACACGTGCGTCAACAATATATCAATCTTCGCCCCATTTCGTCTGCAGTCACTATTTGTTTGTGGGTATGTGTGTATTACGCGTTCTCGGGTCACTACAAAAATAGGAAATTCTCGAAAAATAACGAAATCAACGTGGAATCACGAAATACTGCGATGCTGCGCCAAGGTGATGTGAATTAAGAGACGTAAACCGACAGTTGGCATGGATTATCAAGTTAAAATAATATACTTAATTTATTAAAGTAACTTAGCAATTGAAACACCTTAACACTAAATTCAAATGACCCAAAAAAATAATATCTTTAAATAAGATGCGAACAAGAAAAATTATCGATTACTAAATGCCTTATTTATCAACTAAAATATGTAGAAGCGTAGAGATGTATAGGAGTTTTTTGCGTAGCATTTAATAAAACAAATATTATACAGCTTAGTCATTATATATTTTTATAAAACACTTTTACTTGTGTAATAAAATATTTGACCTTTATTTTTTCTAATCAACGGTTATAAAATCAATAAAAATATTATAAGCAGATATATTTATTAAAATAATATTTACAAGGATGAAATAAAAGTAGTACAATATTTAGCATTAATTTATTGTCCGAAAATCTCCTATTAACATTAACCCATCCTTCGCGGGGGCACGAAAACAACCATGTCGTCCGTAGGGGGTCTCTCGGATACGCTAAGCAATTCAAGTCAAAATATTTATGAATTCTTCTTTAATATCTTGACATTATTTATTAAAAATAAATTATGCTAAGGATTAAATAGTTGTTTATTATATGACTCATAATTTCACTCGCACTCGGCACATCGTACCGGATGCGAGCGAGAAAAAAATCTTCGCACGTTTAGCAACAGCAGGGAATATTTTTGTTTTTATTTAATTGAATAACGTATTAAGATTTAGATTAAATTATGAGCATCATCAAAAGTAAATTTTCATATCAGATATCATAAATGCTATCGATCAATGTTCGACAGTTATTATCAAGATCTGTTAAATCGTGGTTTTATCATAATATTATATTGATGCGTACATGTTTAATTATTTTCACCGTCGTGGAAAAATTTATTTAACTGTTTTCATATTATTTATGTTCTAATTTTCAAATATTTATTCAAACTTCGCACATCTTTCTCTTAATAATGTACTAATATTTATATGTTAATCTCTTTAAAACATTTTTTTTTAACAGTGTTCACAATAATATAACCATTTTTTTATGATAAAGTGAGCAAAATCAACAAGAAAACTATTAAGCAGATGTATGTATTTAATGAATGATATGTAAAGTATTGATTCGACATTGAATTATCTTAGTATAATAACTTGAAGTAATTATTTTTTATACAAATCAAATGAGAAATGTTTTTAAAACATTCTGGCGTAGATTTAATTAAATGAAAAATGTGCTGGCTTCGATGTATTTTTTCTGAAATTCTGACAAATGGAGATAAAACCGACACATTTCACAAATAGGTTTTTAGAAAAAAATACATTATTTTTGTATTAAAATTGAAAGCGGTTTAAAACTGTGCGACTGTGTCGTCGATTTGTATTACTTACGATTTGCACAAAAATGAGTTTGACTCATGGCCAAAATTCCAATTTGCAAAGAAATTTGTTACCCATTTATCTGGCTTAAAATCTTAAAATAAAAATAAAATTTAATATATGTTCACATTGTAATATCCATTTAAAAAAATTTTTTTATTTTTTTTGATTTTTTTTATTCATAATTACAGTTCAGTTTTCCGCATTTTCTATTTTCCATTTGCGCCGTTTTCTAATCACAAACAATTATCGCCCTATTTATTATGCAGCGCGCCAGCTCGCCGGCTCCAGTTCAGCGATAGTCGCGGCCCGCGGCCCCTCGTAAATAATAGTGAGTAATCCCTGAACACACCTGCAACGTGTGTTGTTATAAATTCAGCTAAAGCTGCAGCTAATTTGACTCCGCTACGGCGACACAGTATCTTCACAAAAGTACGCGAACGGGTCGTAAATACCCCGCGGGAATTAATAATTCATTATATCGCAATACACCCGACAATTACTACCGAGATCATAATAATATTCTAGTATAATTGCCGGGGATTTTCTGGAATTGTAACCGTTCTACCGATGCTCACTTAACCCTCCAACAAACGAATCTGTCCTTAATAAATAAATACAAAAAATAATTTATTATAAATTTACCAGATTATTTTTTGTTTCACAACGTGAACCATGAAAAATATAATATTTTAATTTAAATGATTTAGTGGTTTTATTTTCTAGAAAATAATCAAGAAGTAAAATGGATCACCTAAATATTTGGGCGTTCAAAATAGTAGTGGCGGCTCATGTTTAAATATTTTGCGGTGCTGCAGAAGATTAAAAATAAGTATATTTCAAAATTGACTTAATATGTATAGCGCGTATTAGCGACGAAACCGCCCCCCTCACCCCGATGCCTCCCCGTATCCATCTAATACACAAGGCTGGTAGCGCTTACGAGCAGATAGCGTTCTTGTTCGACACCGCACGGCGTTACACTATTATACCAATATTAATTTAATTTATATTTTATATGCATATAAAATATATAGAGACATATATATTAATATATAAAAATATATATTTCCTTAATTCGCTTGGGGGTGCTGTAATATCAGCTGAAAACGAGAACAAAATTAATAAAATGAACAAGCATTTCGATCAAATCTGTCATGAAATCATTATTTTTTTAAACTTGTGTTCATCCTGCTTAATAATTTAAGGCAATGATCTTAGAAAAAAAACATCTTCTAGATACTTGAGGGGCTTATTTTTAATATTTGTTTTACTGGTTTAATAGTTTAGTGAATTCATCCTGGTTTCTCTTACATATTTTCAAGTTATATCTTCAGAATTTTATCATTTTTTATGACTATATACTAATCCGAGTCATCAATTGATGTTGGATGCAATGCTTTTCTATTCAGAGTTCTATTAAAATTATAAACAATTATTATTATAAAAAAAATTGGATGAAAACGAACTAGAAAATTCTTTACCTGAATATAGCTAAGAATATTTTCATTGGAATCGTCTCTATAAAATGCTTGTTAGGATTGAACATGTGAGATATTTTTATGATAAACGTCAAACCAGATTTTGGGCGGTGGATAGGTACTGCAAACAACGCATAAAAAAAGTTATTAATTTTCCAATATATTGGTTAAATGATTTAACCCTTTAATCGCCAAGCCAATTATATGGATTTTTACCGTACGCCGTAAAAACTTAAAATAAAATTAAACGGCTAAACATATCGACATTCTAACAATCACATTGCCTTCAAAAGATGTCTCTGCATTAATTTTCATTTATTCATAAATAAATTCGTAGTAGCGTTTGCCGTGGTGCGTTGGTTAGCCGGTTTCGCGTGCCTGCACGCCGTGGCGTCTAAACGGTTAATATACTTATGTGACTTAATAGGTGTTCCATTCCGTTTCAGGATAATTAATCAATTGTTTTGATTGATAAATCTTGTTATTTTTGCTTCGGAAGCGATGACCCATAACCCTCCTCCCCCTTTACAAATGATGCCACTAACTTAACCTATTTCTCAAAAAGGTTTGCCATCACTGATATAGTACAATACATATGTAATGTGATGATAAAATATATTTGAACATGCACACAAAAAAATCATCAAATTTATATTATTTTTCGACTTTTATTGCGTTTTTTCATATACCGCATAGAAAAAGTCGTACAAAAACAAGTTTGTCTGTATAATAAACTATAGTGGCTTTTTATTATTATTTATTCCACTAAAAATAGAAAATATATTAATTATTAGGCCATTATTTCATTAATTAATAATTAAGTATTATGACAATATTTTAATAAAATAAATAATTAAAATGAAATTATCGATCTCGGGTATATTTGGCGGTACCGATAAATCGACCAATGCGGCATCATGTTTAATTAATGTTTTATTTCGGTAAGCCCAGCGGGGGGCCGGGGTAGAAATAATCCGCAATTGAAATTCAAACCGTGGCTGTCACGGCCAGGTTAAAAGCTCTGTGTTTTTGCGCTTACGTGGCGTTTCCTGAATGAGCTTTTGCATTTGAAATAAAGTCGCCCCGGAATGAATCACGGCCGGGGGAGGGGGGATAGCGGGGTCAGGGGAGGGGGCGTGCAAAAAGCTCACGGCAAAATATAAAACAATGAAAAAAATCTTATCTAATTTCGCAGTTTTACGACCTGGAGAACTCGTTAATTTGAGGACTCGCAGACTCTACTTTATAAATATTAAGTGAGCCACTCGCGGGGTATTGTTTCCTGCGGAAAAATTTGCACAGTCCTCGTGGCCAGATTCCCTTGTACAATTTTTTTGTTGTCGTAAAAAATATGCCTTTTGTTTTTTTTCATTTTATTTAGGTGTGCGGGTATGTTAGGTTACGTGCGAATTAAAATCTCTGTAGTAAACCTGTTTAAACTATAGTGTTGTTCAACATTTTCATTTGAATTAAAAAAACTATAATAAAAATAAATTAGTCTTATTTTATTACACCGTTTGATGGTTATATCCATTTCGTTTGATAATAAAAAAAAATAATTACCAATT
The DNA here is from genome assembly GCA_022495035.1 of Philopotamus ludificatus. Taxonomy (NCBI): domain Eukaryota; kingdom Metazoa; phylum Arthropoda; class Insecta; order Trichoptera; family Philopotamidae; genus Philopotamus; species Philopotamus ludificatus. Next base: position 35,951 of record JAGXCT010037213.1, on the reverse strand, counting down.
ACTTGTGCGTAATCTTCCAGATCGGTACGTCCTAATTTTTCAAGCTCCAAAGAAAGGGATGAGTATCGAGCAAAAAAATAGAGACCATCGCCGCGTCTGAGAGCTTCCGCAAAGCTTAATAAAATGTACGTAATTTATGGCGTCAGTTTTTTTTTTCGCTCTTTTTAATTTAAGCTTTATCAGATCTGGTCCGGGAGTGAGCCAAAAATTGTGTGCCAAAGTGTGTAAATGTGTGAGGAGTACGCGTCCGCCGGCGGACACAAATCATGCGAGTTTTACAGAAACAAAACCCATAAAAGAAAATTACTGTGAAATATGAAGACAGCGCCGCGGTGGGCTTATTTAGTGATCGCTGCCGACGCCATAATGGCTGCCGGGTGCCCCTAGCGGGCTAATGAACCGGCTCGCATTTATGACTCGAGTCATCCACGATGGGGAAGAAATATGACATGCTGTGATCGAATGACGTATTGTGATAAACATCTGGACACAGGATGCAAGGTTCAAGGTACAGGCAACGAGACACAAGACGCACGACGCAAACCACAAGACTGCAGTCTATCTGTAATAATATACATATTAGGGGTGCCCGAAAGAAATCGCGCATTATTTATTATGTTAAATTTATTTTAAATGCTTCTATAGCGACCCCTCTTTTTGTTTTTAAAGTCAGAATTTACTCCATAGTATAAGAGGTCTACCGGAAAGTTCTGTCCGTTTTTAGAATAAAACAAAATAATACTTTTTTCATACCTTGAATAAACTCTATTGAATAGTACAATTACCATCATTATTGATATCTTCTTCGTTTTTGAATTTTTGCCCTCCAAAAAAAATTGTAAGGACAGAAGCATGTGATATTTGGAGGGTGCTAGGTCCGGGAAGTATGGTAGATTCGACAGAATTTTCCATAGATCTGCGAGTTTCTAACGAGTCCCCAAAGCAGTATGTGGCCTAGTAATTATCATCAAGCAGTATGATGTCCTTCCTATTGAACATCGCCGGCCTCTTTTCTTGGAGGGCTGTTTTTAATCTATCCAATTGCTGACAGTACCTCTCCGAATTTAGCTTATCATTCGGTTTCAACAGCTCAAAATATATTGGTCCTCGAATGTCCCACTAAATACATAACATTCTCTTACTCAGGCTCAACTTCGGTTTAGAGATGGAGGAGGCAGGTTTTCCGCAGGATTCACAATATGCTCTTCTTCTTGCGATGTTTTCATAGGTAATTCACTTTTCATCCCCAGTTATAATCTGGTCCAAGAAGGGTTATTTTTTGTTTCGTGCAGACAGTGATGTGTTTATGATGACTAGATCATTCAAACTCTTCTCAATTAACTCATGTGGCACCCATCTTGAATATTTTCTCACCAATCCTAGTTTCCGAATATGGTCTGAAATGGTTTGTTGAGCTGAATCAATCCGTTCAGCAATCTTTTATGTTGTCAAAAAAGGATTTTTCTCTAACATAATCTTGACAGTATCATCGTGGATCAAAGATGGTCGCCCAGAGTGTGGCTTATCAGAAAGGTCGAAATCACCTATTGAAAATTTTTCGAACCATCTTCTGCATGTTCTATAAGAAACTGTACCTTCAACAAACACTTTTGATACATTTTTACACGCTTCCGTGGTATTTCTTCCTTGTTGGGATTATGGAAATGTTGGAATAGATATATGGATCAAACCAATAGCTTCATCCATTAAAAGACGACCTGTCAACAGTCATTGACTCATCTTATCCCAAAAACTTTGAAACATATTAATCAACCCATCGCAGTCTCTGGGACCTAATCACTATTTCTTTACTATGGGAGCAAGTTTAGCTTATTATTGTGCTTATATTAACCAGTGCTATAACTTGTAGGTAACGTGCATATAATTTTTTGATAATATAAAGTAACCGTGACTGAGCTAAGTTAGTAGTCAGATAGGTGGCCGATGAAAACTACGAATCAGGGAATTCTAAATAACACTGGCCAGGGGGTATGTAAGAAGAAAAGACCATTTACCTCTGCATATTTTTTAAAAATATTAATGTAGGTAGTTTGGCACGTTGGAATTATTTAATTTAATGTCATATATCCTTTGTTGAATAAATAATTATAAAACAAATAATTTGAAGCTTTATTCAAATGAAAAAAAAAATTAACCAGTGTCGTGGTTTGACACTGGGGGGAAATATTAGCGTGAGGGACTCATTCCTCTTGCAACTTTAGAATCTTTATCGAATCTGTATATGTATAGGTAAATGGCGCTCTGGAATCTTTTTGTTATGCCAATTATCCATCGGCATTAAATAATATCTTACATATTATTTTTGAATATAATTTCCATCATTAATAGAAACTGTTTGCCATCTTTCTTTAGTTTTTCATTTTTTTTTTAATAACTATCCGATTTTGAATCGAAATACTCACGTTAAAGTAGTTTTCGACTTTTAAACGTTATCTTTCTCACAAACGTTTTTCTCTTGAAGTGTGCTCAATGAACCTGAAGTAATTGTAATCGAAAGCAGCAAGGCTTAAGGAATATGGAGTGTGTGGCATAACCTCTCAGTTTACCTTGTGATATTTTTCTTGCTTTATGAGGGCGTTGATTATCGTGGAGAAGAATTATTTCCTTTCTATTAAACAAAATTGGACGATTATTTTTTATTTTAATTTTATTCTTTCTAATGGTTGACGGTAAATATCTGCACCAATTCTTTTACCCGGTTATAATTATTTCTTTTACATCCCACCAAATGCACAAAAGTACCTTTCGAATTGTAAATCCGGGCTTAGGGGTCGGAGCGGGAGTTTAGTTCTAAGAAATCTATTGCCCTTTTTGACTTATATCAAATGATCCATTTCTTATCTCCAGTTACATTTTGGTCTAAACAGGGTCGAATACTTTGTTACGACAACAAAGAATTGCATGTGTTTCTCCGCTTTTCTTTGTTATCTTCGGATAGTACCTGCGATGTCCAATTTCCCATTCTATTTGTTCTACGAATGGGTTGTAAATATGTACAATAACCTTTGAATATTTGAGTCTCTGCGATAATTCTTTGATGGTTAATCGAGGATCTGACTCGAGCATAGATCTCAATATGTCATCATTAAATATAAAAGGTCGTCCAGATTCAGGTGCAGCTTTAAGATTTCTATTTCCCGATCTGAAACTTTGAAACCATAATTGACATCTACTGTGCTGTCAGCATAGTAGAATACAATGTTAGATGTATCATTCGTCAATTCCTGGTTTCGACATTTTATCCTAGACAATTATATAAATTTTATTACTCATAAGTGCTAAACGATAAAAAAAACAAGTCGTGAAAGTAAGTGAAAGGAGAAACCAAAACCAGGAAAATCTTTACAATTTAAACTTATTGGTGTAGTCATATCCTCTTGAAGAATCTTCAATGTTCTACTACATCTAATATATTCATCTGATGTTAGAACCTTTGAAGAATCACCTTTCGTCGATGTAACATTTAATAAAAAAAATCGTCAGAATTTAAAGTATTAAATTTAAGGGTATTAAAAAGCTGCCTCTTCTGTGGAGGAGGTCTTAGATAACAAGGGAAATATCTAACGTAATAATATTGTACGGTGTTTGTTTAAATAAACTGTGGTGGTCATTCCACGTGTTTGGACCAACGTCGTGTTGTGCCTTGGCAACAATACTCCACGTCTCCGGAAATCTACCACGCTTCCCCCGCGCAGACCTCCGCCCGTAGTTGCACCCGTCGAGGATCATCAAGGAAGAATGCCTCTACCCACATTCTGGACTCTCGACCGCCAGGAGTGCCGTCATTGTCAGAGGTCGCGACAGAGAGCCGCACCAGGACGTCGCTCGATCACGTGCCGCCGCTTCCTAACAGCTGCCGCGTAACAATTCTCCTTTCTATTTCGATGTGTTCAACTATACAAACTGTGTTTGCATTTCGTCCACCGGCGAGAGTAAACGCTTGCCATGGTCCGAGTCACGAATCCTTCAACATCCTTTACAAAACTTTTCGCGACAGTAAAAAAATGCCATTTTTTTCGCTTCGCCTAATACATTGTGTATTCCAAGAAAAAAATACAGAATAAGCTTTGCGTGCCTCAAACTTTTAAATACTAAACAACGTTGTGTCGTCACAGTGTTAACAGTTAACGTCTTTGACATTATCCAGCTTAAAAATATAATAATATTAATATTTTTTATCAGTAGTGCTAAACCTTTGTATATGTATTTATCTAGAAAAAATATTAACCAGGAAACCATTTTTTTGTAATGGATAATAAAAACATTACTACAGCAATAGAATCAATTCTTCAAATGCTAAAGATAATAATGACACATTTTAACTATTATATATTTTAAGCCAAGGAATTTAATTATAAATTAACTGGCGACAATATTAAATATTATCGAGTATTAGTTTAATTATTTATATCTTTATTATAACAAATTGTACAGGAAAGCCATTTTATTTTAATTTATGTTAGATATTATAATTTAATAACTTACAAACAAATAAAAAACATATTTTCGATAAATTAACTCGTGAAAGAATTAATTTATTGATTTAACATTTGAAAAATATAATAACATATCTATGAAACTAAATGGAAGTAATATTTAAATGTAAAGCTTGTGTCCAAATTATTAAAGAGAAAGCATCTGCTTTTTGTAAAGACCTTGGTAAACATTATGTTTGCCTTAATTTAATTATAAAATATCACATTTTTAACTCTAAAACTGACAAGAGACTATCGGACGTCTAATGCTATTTTTTTAATTTAAGATTAATCGCCAGCAAGGCCGCTTAATTAATTATCATTTTAAGTTTTAATTTTAACTTAATAAAATTAATGGACATTAGAACAAACTCCTAACATTCAATGTAGATATAGAGAGATCTTTGATCAGGTTAGAAATTAACATTTATATAATCCAAAGTATACAAACGTTTAAAACGGATAGCCAAATTGAATAAATGTGCTGATGAGGTATATTTGGGATCCCAAGTTTTTTATCGAATAACATTTTTATTATAAAACCTACGTACCTTAAACTTTTTGTATTTATTTAAAATATTCTAAGATAATATTCGTTTAGTTTGCACATCACTTACGAGCCATATTGATTTGTAAAAATATCCAAACTATTGACCAAATTATGAAGCATATCACGAGTAACTATTTTTATCCTTAGATTAATTAATTTTTAAGATAAAATGTCAAGGTATTGCCGAAGAATTGAAATGTTTGGGGTATATTTTCATACAAAATAGACCCCATCGACCACAGCCGTTGGTTTCAAACCGCCGTGACAGATCGGTTAGGATGTCGTATGAACTATCGCGCTATAATAAGGATGAGGAAAAAAATATATACACTTCTTTGTTATTCAAGCAACCAATTTAAAAAATGAACTTTTACACTTTTTAAATGAATATTTACCTTTTCCTGACCCTAAGTAAAAAAACTGTTTAGGAACGTGACCGAAGCGTGTGCAATTAATCGAATATACATCAATTCATGACAAAGGCAATTTCAAATACATACGATATATGCGAATTAATCTTGATTTGTTTTCAATATTTGCTGATTGTCTTTATTGGCCAATATCAGGGCATCGGTCTCAGACCGAAGGGGGGTTATTGAATACCGGTCTATTCGGGTCAACTCATCTATGACGGATACATCGCGGGTCAATATATCACTTTGTATGCCGCTACGACTAAAAAGTGGAAAAATACTACCGGCATAATCTTAATAACGTGCCACAACTCATACTGATTTATATGCGCCTCTGGGAGGCTGCTATCTCTTCACATTTTCTCGGCTCGAAAATTTTCCGACGCCCGTCTCACCCCCGCCCCGCCGCTAATTTTACAATTCAATACGGCGAAACCGGAGCCCCTCGGTCGAACGAGTTAAAAATTAATTAAAACCAACCGCTTTCTATGCCCCATAAAAAGCATAAAGTGTACACTTTCGGGCAGTAAAAAAAAAGTTAATTGATTCCCGAAGGGCTGATTGAAATTAAAGAATCTATCGTCGTTAAAAGACGCCCTTTGTGTGGCCGAGTCGACGTCCGTTATTGGCCGGCTCATCAGAAAAATATTTTCAGAGGCGCATAGCTCCGAGAGCCGGGGGTAGATAATGGGGCGCTGGGGCGGAGCCCCCGGTGCATGCAGCGAGCACAACAGGATATCGGCTTTCTGTGAACTACACTTTGTGGGACATACTTTAAGTACCCATTGGTTTCTTATTAAAGCCCGCGAGGCGTCGGCAACCATTAGTGCTTGTGCAACCATTCGTAGAATATTAGAAATGTAATAGAAAAGTACAGTTTCTGAAAGAATAAGCCTTACAATAACATTGCTTATCGATAACTTAAATAAGATAATCGATACTTATAATATTAATCTCAGAGACATCTACTCAATGTGTTAATAAATATTATCATTTGGTTTGCAGATAGACTTTTGTTAATAACAAAAAATGTTAAATCGATTTAAGATCAGATTAGCTATTTTTATTCATGATTTTTTTTATCGAAAATTGTTTAAAACTGATGAAATTATATCTTCATTGCTTGTAAATAATGAAAAAATATAAAATAAAATAATAAGACTAGCTAGATCAGGACTATGGGGTAGTTTATTTATTTCTTGGAAACCACGTTGCTGGAATAGCAGCTTTCAGAGTAAATGCAGAATGCATTGTTGTGCAATAACCTCACTCCTGACAGCTTTCAACGACGCTTTTCCTTTATATGTTTATTGAATCAACCTTGGTTTAAAATAAATAGTTCCATATCAAATAAATTAAATTAAGGTTAAAAAACATACACTTTTTCAAATTTAAGAATAGTGGTATCCCAACTATATCGGTCATGGCGGATCAAAAACAACCCCATCATCCGAAAGGGGTCTTTTAAGGACCCCAAGCGTTTAATGTTGTCAAGTTATAGATTAATTTTTCATCGATACCTGGATTGCTTTAAGATTAAAAATAGATATTTATGATATGCTTCTTAATTTGATCGATATTTTGGCTCTGTCGCCGCACGTTTCACTCGCACTCGGCATATCGTACCGAATGTGAGCGAAAAAAAACATCGCGCCTGTGGCAACAGTAGCGAAATTTCAAAAATTAAGGAAAATAATTATTCAAACTGTTTATTCTTCAGACTTTTTAGCCAAATACAAAAAAGTGTGATATGGGATTCATATTAAAAGAGTGATTCTAAAAAAATTAAAAAAAAAAATTGGGGTCTCCAATAGACAGTAACTCATGAATTCGTCGACTTATATTTAAATTCTCCACTGACGAGGCTGTATAATAAATATTTTCTAGCTCACACCCTCGAAAGCGTCGTGAAAACCACCTAAAATACTCAAGTCTTTCTCAATGATATGCATTTTAATGGGTGTTATGATTATTTATGTGTTCAACATTGCAGATTTTTTGCATGTTTGCATTGGAATCGCTGGATCGTATCCGGTAATTAATGTTTTACACTTCTTGTAAATATTTAATCATCACAAATTCTGATTAAAGATTGAACCCATTTGATACACAACATGGAGCGTGCATCTCAACACTTCTTCTTTGATCCCATATTTAGATTCCACAAGACAAATTGAGCGTCATGCGATCTTATATTGACGGATGTGTTATGCATGATCGGATACGATCTTTTATGCACGCATATTATTCACATATATATTCCGGCTGTTTCTTTTCATTTCGATTTTATTTAAATTAATATGTCATACAAAGGCGTACCTTTACATTAATGGCCATATAAAATGCCTATTTTATTATTAGTTGTGGATTAAATTTACTATTTAATTTTATTTGCTGAAAAATTATATCTAGAAGTGCTTTACATATCGTAAAAATGGGTGATTTCGGATGATTGCTTTAAAAAGAACAATATAATAATGTTAGCAATCTAAACGTATTTTTTTAATCAAGCTCTGTATGGAAAAATTCGGAAAAGTGATTTTCATGAAAAATTAATTTTGTTTAGAATGGTTGTCGACTTCTTTGGATATTGCTCCATTGGTCCTATAGCCACCATCGCCTTACCATTTGGCGCCTCTTTCTCCCTCTACCCCTGCTTCTCCAAGATCGCGGCGAATAATTGCCGCATACCGGGAATTTTTCCGTCGTTCTCCGCAGAAATAATTAAACGTCCCCAGAGCACAGGGGTCCCAGGATAGAAAGGCACCAGCAACGAATTCCGATTTAGCGGCCATCTCCCATTACGATGTTGTTCGTACCCCCTGCGACCCAAACATCAGACCGAAATAGACCCCCGAAATTCGTATCTTATTAACTCGCACACCGCTGACGGAATCGCGTCCAATACAAAATAGGACGAGTATAGTCCTCATCATCAGCATCTAATTGCTCGATAAATCATACTGCATTAACACTCACGGTCAGTAGACGCCGCGTACCAGACACGTTTTTGTTTGAGCGCCTCCGGAGCGAGACGCCACGGGATTCCCCTCCCCCCTGACCCCCCTCGCCGCACTCCGCACTGAATAAACATGTCTTTGGCATCTCCATAGATTCAGTCGACCGTTAAATATTTTAGCCGGCGTTATCCCTCCCGTATGATCCTTGATCCCTTCTAGGGGTCCACAATGCACCGGGAGCGACCATGTGTCATCCCTGTATGCCCCATTATCTATCAAACATTTCCGTCACATTAATTTAATAAACAATGTATGGACACGTATTATCCGGCTTATCAGCGGCCGAAACAATGCTGGAATAATTTCAGAAATTTGGCAGAGCATTTAGAATATATTAATTTATGACCTTGATACGTAACGGTCATATTTTGTATAGGTTTCAGCAATAATTTATCAAATAAATACTATTCGTAATCATTATACCTTAAAATATACTAACACGTTTACATTTTTAACGGTTTTTTATTTCGTAATTATTTAAAGTGAACCCAAAATTTTATTTTAAATATATTATAAGAACGGAAAAGTAAACATTTATTTACAAGAACATATTATATAATAATTTACAATGGTTTTTCATTACAAAAAACGAAGAAGGAACTTCTTGTCAATGGGTCAAGAAAATCATTGTTTTAGTCGAACAAAATTATTGTATAGCACCTTCTTTCATCTTCAGTTACTCATTAAAATTGTATACGTCATTAAAATGGCTCGACTTGAAAGCAAAAACAGAGATAGACAGAAGGACAGGGCCCCAAATTCCTTGTATATGGGCTTTTTGGGACAGGGGGCTAAACGACCTAGATGATACTGGACCGTAGACCATAGACAGCCAATCTTGGTCAATAACTTCACTATTTGACTTCACCGTTGATTTCAGGACATCATAATCTAATTTTTAGGTCGTTCTTTTCTAGCAAAGTTCTTTAGATCCTTTTTTCCATTTTTTTTATTATTTTAAACCACAAATGACACTTTTGTATGACACCAATTTTTTTTAATAACTTGTGTTGCTTCGTAGGCCTTCTTTGATAGACGCCATTAAATTTCGCAAGTTCTTGCGAATTTTTTTTATTTATGTGTATTGATATCATTGCGTCCATTATACCTTATATATATGAATATTATATTTTTAGATAAGTATAATTGAGCACGAATTTAATATAAAAGTTATTACAAAAAAAAACATATGTATAAAACAAGGATATAGAAAATCGTACCAAGAAAACTCGCGAAATTCAATGACGCAGGCTATAAATATGTATTTTTTTTCAATTCAATGAGTGTTTAAATAAATGTTGTAATAATATAATTTATATACAGACTTAAACATCTCTATTAAGTGTTATTATTGTATAAAATTATTATAGAGTCTTTATTACAACGTAAAATATAATAATAATATAAGCTTGATTTTATGATAAATAATATTTATTATAATTATTTTTTTTACTGTGTTGTTTATTTCATACACAGTAACGTATTTATTGTTTATAATAAAAATTGCGTATACACAGAAATAATTACTTAATTTTAACGAAAATCTTGCGTATACATATTAATAATTAATTTTAGAGATAAATCATTGAAGTCTACTATGAATAATAAATCCATCTAAAGTGCCAAAATATGTACGATAGATAAAGCAATTATTTCTGAAACATATTCATATGAACCATTAATTAAATTATTATATATTAATTTATTACATTTTTTGTTGTTTTTGTTTCAGGTAAACACTAAAAGCATTATTGCAAAAATTAGCCAGCAGGATATCCACTCGACTTCACACGCCTAATTACCGGTATGTTCAGCGTATAATTTTGATTTTTCGATAGTGGCAGAAGTGCATGCATATTGCACACCTGCCAAAAATTCAAATATTTGCCGTGCCAAAATGTATTATTATAAACAGGGTAGTGTTTATCCGAGATAGATTCGAATCGCGCTGTATAAATTTGCACAAATAATATTGTGCCGTCTGTTGCCGTACAATCGCAACACACAGCTCAACTGATTTATTCTATTGATTATGGCGCTGTACATGTTTTATTTAGTAGCTAGTTTGAGTACGTACAAGCCGAGTCTAGAGCTCTAGAAGATGTATAAATATATTAAAATATTGCTAAATTTCCTATGGAGTCGGCCGATATTAATGTTTGAGGTTTAAGTGGTGATATTTCATATGAACCCAATAGTAGAGTGGTTGGGCTCTGAGACATAAATCAATCAGTTCGACTATGCATCGATAGTTTTATGTTTATTATTTAGAAATTATTATTTTTATATTCGATATATAAAAATATTGTGCTTCTAAAATATTGTCATTGAAAATTTTGTCTTCTTTGAACTAGTCTGCATTAGATAAATTATACAATTCTTTAAGTGTTTTCGCTAAAATAAAAATTTACATATTTTTCTTAAACCTTGAAATTTTCTGTAATAAATAAATATTAAAAAAAAAGTTTCTAATACACATATTTTTTTAGGTCTTGAGTATAACTTGAAAACATTTTTATGCCTTTAAAATCCATACCAGAATTTTAATAATATATCCATTGTTCCGTGTTATATAATAAATAAATATTATCTTACCTAGCCGTGCAAATTTGTCTATTAGGGACCCGAAGTTTTCGATTTTTCTTGAAACGTCCATAGAATAAATATTATAAATATCCTTATCCTTTATTGTTTGAGATTATGAAAAAAAACAAAACTCGTTTCTGTTTGCACGGGCGCCATGGTTTTTATCGCTCGCATCCGATACGATATGCCGAGTGCGAGTGAAACGTCCAAATAACATGTATGGCGAGAGCATAGTTTTTTTTCATAGAATTATATATTTAAAAAGAATTTATTAATATCTTTCCTTGAAATACTTGGGGCCCCTGAGAGACTCCTTTCGAAAGACACAATTGTTTTCGAGCCACCCTGACTATATAATTCTAATAATACAAATTGTAGAGATTAAAAAATCTAAACTATAGAAATATGTGTAATAAACTATATTCTTGTGTTAAATTATGTTTTTATGTATTTTGAAAAGGTTTTAATAACCCTAATAACTTTATTACTGGTAGCCCTCGACTTTCATACATTCTACTTCGGAAAAATTCGCTACTTCGCACATTTAAAAAAAAACATTTTTAAAGATTTTTTTCGATAATGCAAAAATTATGGTCGAAAGATCTTAGTCTTTATGAATAGGTGATCAACATAATGTTCCTCTGAGTTGTTCAAATATTCAAACTAAGGCTCGTAGTATGCATTACGGTTATGTTAGGTTAGGTTAGTTTAGGTTAGGTTAGGTAAGGTTGAAAAATAGAAGATAGATATAAGATTGAAAAGAAAAATATAAGATTGAAAAATCTGTTTTCCTAGGACATAAACCTTTTAAAAACCGATTGATATTGCTTTTTATAACATTGCTTTACTTTAAAACACTTTTCAGTAACCAATTATGTGCGGAAGTCGAAGGCCGCTAAGTTCTGATGATTTTTACTTATAAATTAATCTACTAGATGCGTAATTTTAAGCATCTATTGCACTATGGTCTCTTAAAAATTAACTTAAACAATAACCCATTAAAAAAAATTTGGCACACCAATTTAAAAACACTTATCTAGAGTTTCTAGTTATCTAGTGCTTCCAATTACTTTTATGTCACGGCCCCCTAAATCCGAAAGAATTAATTAAAAAAGAAAATATTTTATAGTTTATTAAGATTATTTGC
>JAGXCT010037213.1:4337-23035 GCA_022495035.1 Philopotamus ludificatus | reverse complement strand
AAATATGCTATGTGGAAAAATATTCATAAATGAATATTTGCACTTTGTACTGAATTTTTTCGCGGCCCCCGCGAGGAATCCTGCGACCCCTCGGAGGGCCGCGGCCCATAATTTGGGAAGCACTGATCTAGAGAGTGCGTTTATTTCATACTTAAACTATCTATAAATATTAAATTCAACCCAATAATTGCCATTATTTTTAAGAACTATATATAATACTTTCTTTCTCTCCAATTTGCAAAAAAATCCTATTTGAAAAAGTCAGAGAATAACCGTATCGTCATACACTTTTTTTTAAGCTTTAAAGTAATTATTGAAGCATATTACTAGGCGCCAGCTAAATCAAGTTTGCCCACATATCCATTACTCTCCATTGTCTCTAGAACAATCTCCATACCTCCACTGCCGCACCGTTAGTTAGCCGTTCGAGCTACCTACTAAATTACAAATCGTCCGACCTGATTGTCAGCCACTGTACCATAATAGACGACGATCAGAAAAAAAGTGGACAAATCGGTACAAAAGTTTTTCCTGGCAAAAGTGTAACTGCGAAAACAAAGGGCTGGCTGGCTGGCTGGGCCGGGGCAGAGGAACGGTTCAAGCCACCCCATTGTTCTGCATGGCCTCCGCCGAGACAATGAGCTGAAAAGAGACGGTGGAGTGGCTGCTCGTAAATCGATCCTCTTCCAGATAACTCCAATATGTATTACGTATTATCCGGTTCGGTTTTAGCGATTATTTATGCGGCGATCATGCGAAGATTGGGACCCCATGGCCGCCGCCGATCGTCTGGCCCGATATAAAAGTGCCGGTGCCAATTTGTTCCAGGCACTGAGGGATGCTGATTTTATGGACGAAATTTGTTCAATCCCCCCCAATAAAAGGCCACGTCTATGAACAACTATTTTTCACGTAAATAAAAAATGTAATAAATAGCGATTTAATTTAAAGTATTTTCAAAAAAGTTAATCGAGTTTTCAGTCGATGGTTTTTTCCACCTGCTAAGATAGTTTAGTCCCTTTTAACACATTTATTTAAATAAATTAAAAGCATAGATAAAAAAATATTCTTTGATGCATAAATTAACGGGAATTATCTAAATATGATGGTTAACATTTTTCTAAACAAATTAAAATAAAATGATACAAACAGTCTAGTATTGCATGAGATAAATAAGCTTGTTAATCACCTACATTAAGTCTAACCCGTAGAAATGATACTATAATCATTAACCTTTATTCCTTATTACTTCAATTTCGTCCATTCTAGAGATTTAAATCGTAAACTCATCCGACAGGATTTGTTATTGAAATTCCTTTTCTTGTTCTTTGGTCGGCACCCTCATGTCTGAGGATCGTGATCATTCTCGTTCCGAAAATTCTTGATTTTGTCTCTCCAGGATTCTCTGCATTCTGCATCCCGCATCACAGCTACTACAGTGGATCCTGTGGCTTTCCTTCCTTTTAATTTTTAAAAAAAATCCTTTTAATTTTTGTTAAATGCGTTTACTTGTTGCCGTTTAAATTGAGAATCCTGTTTCTTGAAATGTTATGTCTCCTTTGGATCCATTGTCACGGCGGCTTGAAAACAATTGCATCGTCCGAAGGGGGTATCTTATATACCCCTAGCATTACAAGTCAAGATATTGAAGAATTCATTCTCAAAATATTGTCATTTTTTTTTTAAATGGTTTATTTCATGAATCTAATCAATATCACATCGTACCGGATGCGAGCGAGAAAAAACTAACACGCTGATTATTTATAATATTTAGACTCATTTATACAAATATACAAAGAGTTTGTGAGTATTCGAGAAAAATCGAAAACTTGGGGTAGTCAATAAACCCCACCGCCACGGCAAGATTAAGATTTAAAAAAAGAAAATCATATTAAAATTGAACAGTCTTCTTTACCCGAACAAATGTTGTTTTTTTATCTTTTTGGTTCTATATATTCACTATTTTTATAATATATATTATATAAGTTAAAAGTCTTTAAAATTTTGTAAATTATAGATTAGCGTAAATTTTCCATTATGCAGTTAAAAAATATTTTCCAACCGTGACAAAGTATTTATTTTGTTCAAATTTTCATTAAAATTACAAATTATTTCCTGTCGTGATTCAAACTTAAAACTGTCACCTGGGCTCAAAGGCAAAGGTCACAAGAAAGCCGTAAAGCGGCGAAATGTCCCTCGCGGCCAAACCCTTAGTGCCGGCCGACGAGCGAGACAGACAGAAGCAGCCGAAGACTTATTCGGGTTATCGCGGTAAATATTGTCGCCGCATTGTTCGCGGCGCCCGGGGCGGAAGGTGAGCGGCGGCGCCCAGGGCGCAGATGCTATCGGCGCCCATTGTCCCGCGGCGAGGCGCTTATCAGTCCACCGCCCACCGCCCACCGCCCTCGCCACCCCCCGGCGTCATTTCAAATAATTGTCGTGTCGCGGTGGGCCCGGCCTTCTTTATTCTCTCATTGTTGCCTGAAAAAATACATTACGCGACGTAATTGGCCGCCATTAATACGAGCGCCCCGGGGACACAATGCGCACTCTTTTGAGGACCTGCATTAATCTGACTGGGTAATTATATTCTTTTTGTAGGTAGCGTCTTGTCTCAAATGTTGGATGTTGGGTATTTATAGACGTTAACAGCAACAACAAGAAAATATTTGAATCGTTCTACAAAGCCTTCCTCTCCTTTCTTCTTGAATTTTTTTGTCTTGTCTGACAATATTGTCCCACGGGCGATATTTCTATTTTTTCAAAAAAATCTTACACCGTCCAACGTAAACTGATGAGAAATCAGCTTGTAATTTTATTATATACCTTGGTAAAAAAATTAGAAATAGTAAAAAAGAAAATACCTAATCCTGATCCAGATAACACCTTGTTACTTTGAAGTAATTCTCCTACCTATTTTTCTTATGTTGAGAATGTTTGATATAGATGACATATATTTGTGACGATCGACCTTAAATCCACTCTGGAATCAACAGTTTAGTTTAACTGCTTTAATTTTCAAATTATTCTATATCTGCAGTAAGGTATTTATTTATTATCCAAGCCCAACCCTTGATCTAACACTTTAAATAATATTTCAAACACTATTCTTCTTCGTATGAGATTTTGTAATTAAATAAAAATAATATCTGATGACAAAAGGGAGGATTTTTGTTGAGAGAATCTCTAAAAGCAGTAGTTTTGTATTTAACTATTTTTTTAATATGTAAAATTTACTATATTTCTGGTATATTAGTCTTCATATTTTTGTAATTATATTATAACTATATAACTCATTGGTTTCCAACAAGATTCAGTTGGACTCTCTGTACGTCAATGAAATATTGAAACGGGTCTACAGTATTCCAGGGGTCTATTAAAGGATCTTTTTTCCTATTTTAAAATTATTTAATCTAATTACTAGATAATAGAATCCGTTTAAATATGTACAAAAATAATACAGATGCATAGGAAGGTGTGATCCACACATCTAAAGCCAAATATTATGTTATTATTGCATAAGTTGCTAGACGCGTATGAAGAAATCCTTTTCTGCACACATGTTCTTCATGTTCTGTAATATTAGTCCTCTGTAGCCTAAGTGTGCAGTATAAGCTAGTACCATTCGTAATTCGTACTATTTAGCTAAGATCTTGTAGTTTATAGAAAAAAATGTGAGAGGTATATGTAGGAAAATGGTTAGGAACCATATTTAATATAAATTAATTACAATGAAACTCCGTTTTAACGTTTTATAAATAATATTTTTTTTTATCATTAGAACGTTGAACTTTAATGCATTTAATTACAATAAAATTGTTATTTAGCAATTTTATTGTTAATTATGTTATTTAAATGACAAATTTATACATATGTTCTGCTTGGTATATTCAAGGATAATAAAAAAGTATTATAGCCAGACATAATTTAATTAAAACATGCATGATATCATAATTTTTATATATCTATATAAAATTTTCCATTAAACAAACCAATGATACATGTCCAAATCGAGTCATTGATCAATGATCTCATCAGAAACTGTCTATGGCATATGATCTCATGCAAAATTTATCGATTGACCACAATTATTTACTTCAACGCGTGCTCACTAAACGATATATTATTGTGACACTAAAAATAAATTATTAATCCGCATATGATAATTTATCGTATAATACTGTAGCAACTGTCCCCGTAGTCGGGCAGTACACTAGCCGGACAGGGTAATGGATCATTTTAATTGGGCGGCCATTTGCCGAGTCGGTGTTATTTTATTTAGGAAATTAATTGTCGGCTTTATCTTGCGGTATTACAAGTTGGGCTCATCGATTAGAGAGCGCTCTGTGTATCTCCAGCAGGCGCGTCTGGAGCCACCGCCGCAATAAACGGTAATCGTATAACCCAGGAAGAGGAACTCGGGTGTTCATAATCGTTTTGTCCTCCACTCGATACCGGCTCTTCCCCGGATAGTTTCGAGCTCACGTATTGATATGAGGAAAATTTCTCCAATATTAGTTTGGAATAAAAATGGAATTAGAGGTCCGACCCTCTCTCTGGCGCTGTCGACGGCTGTAAAATATAATTACATTTATTATTATGGATCCGGATATTATTTATTGAAAAGTTTTATTATATACCATATCTCTATATTCATAAATTGTCTTTATAGCCAGATATTGAGTTTTATTTAGTAGAAAAAATTCAAATACAATACTTCTTTAAGTTCCTTATGTTAATTATGTTATGTAGTATTTTTTTTTACCTGCTGAGAGTCGAATATATAAAAAAAAATCTTTTTTGGATTGATTGGCATAACTTCCAAAAATTCGCTAAAAAAGTATCTTTTTTAAAATAATGATACAGCATTCAAATGTAATCTTCAGTTCTTCAAATTAAATTATTACGGAACAGAATTTACTGTTAATCTGTGTATAAACGAGATGACACAATACAAGTTGTAAAAATTCGACATAAAAATCACAACTCACTATTAAAAATTGTTTAAAAAAATAGCTATTAAAAAAGAAATTGCTGTTTTTTTTTAAAAAATAAAATATAAATAGTATAAACAGAATTGGTTAGAAAAACTTTAAAAAAATCTATATATTTTTTAAGCCATGAAACAAAATATTTGACATATTTATTATTATAATCAGTGTCATGGCTTGTAGGTAACATACATATAATCACGATAATATAAGTTAACCGCGATTGAGCTAAGTTAGTACGCGGATAGGGTATACCACCGATGAAAACTATGAATTCAGGGATTTCTTTATGACACTGACTAGGGGTTATGTATATAGAAGAGACCCACCTCCGCATGTTTTATAAAAATATATATGTAGATAGTTTGACGAATCAATTCAATACAACTCAAATAATATTAAAATTAGTCAGTGTCATGGTTTGACACTAGGGAGAGAGTTATAAACTCACTTCCCTTGCATCTTTAGAATATTTATTAAATCTTTATATAGGGGAATGGCGACTTAGATTTATTTATTTATTTTAGATGAATAAATAAATAAAATAATATTTTTAATAAGGGTTTAAAGACGAGGCGAATTAAAAAGCTGGATTTCGGTTTAGGGGATGAAATATTAGATAATTTTGAGAATAGGATTTTTACTTCAGGTAAACGATTGCTTTTTATTCAGACTACGATATATTTTATAAAACAATTGATAGAAATCCATGCTACTAATATATTATATTAATACAAATAACATTTGAAAACTATATCTTACAACTTAATTTTTACGAGAAAAATTCATACCACCTTCGCCAATAAATATTGCGACTTTTATATGCTTTATTTTATTATTATGCTATTCACATGATTAATAACAATTTCCAAATTATTCTTTTTGCCGTTGCCAAAGGAATAATTTTCTGAGGAATGAGACATTACAAGTTTACTATAAAAATATAATAAAACTTTTATGTTTGAATAAATATTTAAAACGCTTACAAATTACAGATCGTTCGATAGGTGTTTTTTTAGATTTTTTTTCGGTTCCGGCTTATTCGTTGAAATTAATTTATTTAATGCTATATATCCTTCGTTGAATAAATAATTATAAACTTATAATATAAGTTTTAATCCAAGTGAAATAATAATAAAAAAAATAACCAGTGCCATAGCTGGTAGGTAACATATCAATTTCATCATTTATTTATTTATTTGAATACAATGGATGGAGATAATAACAGAAAGCTTTCAAAGCGTCATTGACCCATATAAAGATTTGACTCCACAGATAAAAGGGGAATGAGTCTTTCTCAATAATATTACCCCAGTGCCAAACCACGACACTGCTTAATTTTTATATTATTTGTTTATAATTATTTATACAACTACTATGAATCACGGTAATTATTTATGTCACTGGGGGGGGGGAGGATTAGTGCAAGAGACACTTTGTGCTTAGTTAAATAAATAAATAAACCCCTGACTAATGATTAAAAACTATAATTAAAGTATTAATTAAAATCTATTTTTTTTTTAATTTAAACACTATCAAATTATAAAATTCAAGCTTTCCTAGTATGTTTCTTCAAAACTAAATTTAAGTCAGCATTTTTATGAGTAAACAATTATAAAGAAAAATTGAAGACCCCTGAGATATGTAATTTTTTTTTTATTCCGTTGAATTACTTAAAGTGTCGATATATTCATTTAAATATATTTTCTCATTAAAAAAGCTTTAGTAATCTAATGATTATCAATTAAATTAAATGGATTTTATTATATTGCTAGTGCAACGTAACTTTCTGATCAAGCAATGATGTTAATCTAAAGGATAATTGGTTTAATTTATATTGATTTCTCTCCTTATATAGTCACGATCTCATCAATTCAGACATTACCACACAGCTCAATTTAATGCACATATCTTCAATTGCACGTCTATCGGTAATTTTGATTCGCTAATCTCTCACGGAAATGTTTGTTCGTATCTGTTGCCATTTTAGCAGAGTCCTTTGATAGCGAGCCAGCTCGTTCTGATTGCGATGCAACGGGAGCAAGTAGAGCCTTTGTGCCGAGGGCTCTACAGGTGAGAGGAAAGTGCACCGGGATGCATAACAAAGCTCCTAACTCCTCAACAACACCCGTGAAAGCATTTTAAAAAATATTCACATACTCCAAACGTACGAACGGCTTATTTTATGCATTTGTACACGCCATTATTCAAATGAGGCAAAAAAATCTTCAACGTAAATTCGTTATGAAATCTCAACAAACAATATTTGCATGCGATGCGAAAAAAACACCCTCACGAAATCAGTAAAAGTTGTCCATATTTAGTAGCAATCGATAGACGCCCTATAAGGTGTGGCGGTTTCATCTGTCGATTTTGAACAAGTGCTTATTAGTGCTGAATATGATTGCTTTCGCTCAATGGAACACTTCAGTTCGACCCACTTTGATGCGAAAAAAATTAAAACTGGTCGATGACTCTGGCAGCGGTTGCCATTTATGTGCAGACTGGTCTTTATGCAACGCCAATGATTCCCGGTACAATGATCTCATCTCGATAATAGTGATTCGTGGACCGCAATGTCTATTGGGAATGGCATAGTGCAATATGGCGCTATTCGTAATTAACACTCGTACTATTTGAGTGTCGGCAATAAAATGTGTTATTCGAAGAAGCTGTTATGCGAACATATTTTATGGCCATCTCCAGTGACAATCGATTTCCCACCGAGGTTTGTGCCACTTTTGTCAAATTTACTGCTGTGGAAATTGCGAATTTGCGCTAAATTAATCCAATAATTCTCAATTATATTATCCACTCAACTTACTAAGAAGATAACTTAGCTGAAATTACCTCCAGAGACTAACATAGATCTTCAACAACAACCATATTTTTTTTTTAACTTAACACATTCTGATTAAGATGTACTGTAAAGCCCAATTCGAACACAAATGAGATAAACCAATTAAGTACCTCCTAAATCGATGCATATCCAAAATTGTCTTTCATCAGAATCCGATAGTTTAGTACCTAAATGATATGCCCAGAAGCCTTGACTCCTTGTTAGGAAGTTGACAAACATATTAGTTATTCGTTCGTTGAATCATTGACTTTGGTTAGCACCATAATACAACCCATCAAAGTCATCATCGATAAGACAACCTACCATTACCATTTAAATTCAACGTTTATAAAATGCGCCTGGTTCATTCTGATCACCATCAGTCTCTCCAAGAAATCTTTTCATATATTTAATTTTAAGCATACTTCTTTAGACTAGAGACGTTCTAAGTTTTATTGCAAAAACTAACTAAGGATACTGTAAATATTAACTTCTGGAGTTCTGTAAAGTTGAATACAGTAAACCCTAACATAATGCAGATTGCTATACCGTGGTCTTCTATAAAAAGTTCGACAGTCCTTCATATGGCGCTCCCCCCTCCTAGAACGTAAATTTTCAAGGTCAAATTACATGATCGTTGTACAATTTCGTCAAATTTACAAAATAAAACTAAAAATCCCCTTTCTCAAGTTTTCTATAGATGCTTTGGCTTTTATAACGCTGGCTTCTATAACGTAGTCCCGATTTCTTCATTATAGGAGGACTGATTTTTATCTCATCAAGGATAACACTCGATGAATTATTATATTATATATAAGAACAATGATATAAAGAAGATCTACATCCTACTACTAGAAGATTCTAAAAGAAAAAGATCATTCTTTACATCTTACGAGCATCGAATGATCTTACACCATACGCCATGAGAGTTAAGACCTCTACTAAAAGCTAGAAACAACTAGTCATCGAATTAAATGCATCTTGGTGATAGACACGATCAGGTGATTCATCTGAAACCAAGCAAAGCAATTAATGCAACTTTTTCATTTATGATATACACTAAGGCCTCGTTTAGCGCTAAAGTTGGGTTCCTAGACAACAAAGCGGTAAATGAAACAACGTTTAACTAGATCATTTTATTACAACAGTTGAGAAATGGACAACGATTATACATAATTTAACTAAACAAATGTGTTGCTTTTGTATTCTTTTCAAATCTTTTAATAAAGGAAACCTGTAGATAGTTCTTTGGGTTCATAATTTTTAAGTTCTTCTTGTAATGCC
This sequence comes from Philopotamus ludificatus, assembly GCA_022495035.1. NCBI lineage: Eukaryota > Metazoa > Arthropoda > Insecta > Trichoptera > Philopotamidae > Philopotamus > Philopotamus ludificatus. Next base: position 13,921 of record JAGXCT010037213.1, on the reverse strand, counting down.
AGATCTTGCTGTTTCGATTAGGTTGAAAATTCGGTTAATGATATGCCTCGATGACCAGATCTTCGTACACACTCCGTTCATGATTATATTGGTTACTTCTAACCGAGGAAGATCGATATTACCTATGGTAACCATTATGTAGAATTGCAGAATTAATTCTTTATTTTCGTTGTCATTATTAGGTGATATGACTCCCTGATCCATCGACTTAATAGCCAACGTGGTTTTCGGTGATAGAAAAACCACTTTAACCGAAATGCTTAAGTCCCACAAGTTGATTGTACGGCTTGGTGCATAATTCAATAGCCTGTGGTTTTTTTTATTTTCAGTGATTTTACGATTGAATAAAAATATGGGTGAAACTCATCCACTAAATTTTATAATCCTTGATTCGTTTTTGACTTCGAGTAATAGATACAATAAGTATTTTCTGAATGTATAATATATTATAAGCCAAGTTATTGTATAATTTTCTATGCTATGATGAATAACGAAAAGTTTTTATTATGTTCTATTAGAAAAGCAGTATAGCATGATACCAATTATTCACACCGTGCAAAAAAAAGCTTGTTATACCATTTCCATTTAAAAAAAAATTGACATTTATATCTTACTCAGCGATATTTGCAGTGCTGTATAGGGTCATTAACTGTATAAGAGTCTAATCATTGGGGAATTTATAACTTTACATGGAAATAAAAACCGATTCGAATTAATTCAGTTGCAAAGAAACGCACGAGGCTAGGCCCGGTGTGTACTTTAGGCGAAGGCCAGTTCCTCGAGCAGGAAAAAGCTATATAGCAATAAATTTAATGTTGCGTATAATTTTAGTACGTGCCCGGGGAAGGAAACGTATAGGCTCCTGTGCTCGGTGCCATTCCATGTGTAAAACGATATTATATCACGAAGCATCAGACTCTTCGTATAAATCACTCGGATGGCACGAATTTGCAGTCGACATTAACGGCTGGCAATACTGGATGTATCGGTGTGTGTGAGCGTCGTTATGCGTCGATCATGCGTCACAGGTATGACGAGCTAGATTTCTGTTTACAAGTCACATATGTCGAGCCGTATCTATGACTTGTAATCTGATATCTTGAAACAATTTAGATTCCACTCGGTGTAATAAATGGCCCGTCACTCATAGAACAAGTGTTCGCCGAGATATTTCAGTCAAAAATCACCCAACACTGCTTCTTGTATCCAATTTGTAACGGCTATACGACATTGATACCGCCCCTTAAATTCTTGCATGACACTGTGCAGAGAACGCTTTCAGCGGTTTTTTTTTTAATAAAAACTTTTCAGAGCATTAAACGCGTCGGCCATAGGAGCGCTAATGCCTAAACCCGATTTCGCAACGGCTAACCAGGTGTCATGATTGATAAGATCCATCCTTCTACTTTTCCTTCACACCTTCGATATTCCGGCACGTGCCGGCTCGGAAATCAGGTTTGAGTAAGGTCAAAGGGCAAGGGTCTCCGTCACGGTCGTAAAGTTGAAGGAGCGGCGTGTGTGGTACGCGTTAACGAAACGCAATGTTCCCGGAGCGTCTCGCGCTTGTGCTGCAGACACATAACTCACCGACGCTGACTAATGCGTCCCGTGACGTCAGCCGCCGTGGCGCCACCGTCCACGCGATCCATAATCAAATTTATTTAAAAAAATACTCTTTGCAATAACACCCTAGCGGGTTAAGTACGACGGTTAGACGTATGTACGTAATACCTACATGCCATTTAACAGTAGTGATAAATATTTAGATAAAACCATTCTGTGCGTCCTATTAAAAATAATGTAGTAATAAAATAAATTTTACGATTAGAGTCCACATTACTAAGGCTATAAGAATAATCGGTTTGATCTTATTATTTTTTATTTAACTCTATGTTTATAACAATATGTCAATGACGCCAATAATCATTAATAATAATAATTTAAACGCTTTTACAGTAATGAAAATAAAATTGAGGGTTTACAGAAAGCCTTAATTTAATATTTTAAAAACCTTAATTAATTATATGCACGATAAATACTCTTTGGAATAATGCTATTATTACAAAAGAGCCAATTTTCTAATTGCCTAATATTCTCTAAAGCCGTTCGAGAATGGAAACACTACTACTTCTGTATCAATGCACATATTAATATTTCCATCTCAAAACTATTAAATCTATATTTTTCTGTGTTGTTTAATTTACTATCAAGCTTAAATCTCTCGTCTATATAAACTGCCCACTTAACCCATCCATTCAGGTTTGCAAAAAAACTTTTCGAAGGGGGTATCTCAGATACCCCAGGAATTTCAAGTCAAGATATTGATGCCTGCTTCCCCAATATCGTGTCATTTTTTCAGAAAAATGGATTATTTAATGAATAAATTAATAATTTGATTAATATTTTTGTTTTTTCAACTAATCAATCATGACGCGTAAAATGACAACGCGTAAATGACAACGCTTTTGGCGTTGTCATTTACGCAGCCAGCAGATTAAGCTCTCGCGGCACGTGTCACTCCTGCGTTTCACTCGTACTAGGCACGTCGTACCGGATGAGAGAGAGAAAAAACCTCGCGCTCGTGGATAATCCAAGAAATCTTGTCTATGCATTATTTTATTCATTGATCCTAATTGTAGATCTTCTCCAACTACATTTTTCTATTGGATACTTTACCAAATTATCCATTCTCTTTTATTACTATTATTACAAATTCAACAGCTCTAAAAATTAAAGTTTCTCATTAGAAGTTCCAAAAAAAAAGAACTAGAAAATAAAGTAATAATCTACAGCCCCTTATTAGAATTTGTAAAAGTGCATCATTAGATTATCTAATCCTTAATTATTTTTAGATACGTCGTGAATTTTGCATTTGAATCATCAGTCTTCTATAATTCAAAGCAGTTATTCTATCTATCCTTCTGATTTTATCTGTACATCATCAATATCTTCAATCCATCCTCATTAATTATCGAAACGTTTCAGAATAGACGATGTATTTTTATTTTTCTCCACGAGGCATCTTGTGGAGAATTCTTTTTTAGCTGAAGTTTTAGTATTACGTCTTTAAGCAATTCAATATTCTTCTATTTAATACCACAATAGTACAGATCACTACCGTATAATAATGACCATGTTAAGACATATCGCGTTTCATGAGATACAAAGACTTTTTTTATTATAAATAATAACTGTATATAAATAAGCATTCTATAAATGATTATAAACTATATTAATACATACTATAATTATTTTTAATTAATTAATATTGTTATTTTATAAAAATATATATCCTATAGTTTAGAATGTGTACTTAGCTGTGTCTAATTGGGTCTTGTCCGGTAGACGTAATCCAAAATCTCGAAAAAAAGTTAATTTGGACGTGCCCACGGAATTCAATTTGCACTTCCATTAATTTTACGGTCAAGTCTCCGAAGCAGGCCTCCCCCGGTACTAATGTCATTTTTCACGAGTGCACTCTGATGCAATTAAAAGTGCACTAGAGTTAACGACTCTGCGCATACTGGAACGCGTTCGTTGAGCTCCTCAACAATTAATTATACCTGACGACTTCTTGAGGGCCGGCTTCAGGCCCCTTCAGTCTGAAATATTACTTCTTTCCGACTGCTTCGAAAATTTAAGATTTATCACGCAGAATGACACGTAGTCGCGTTTAAAATATCTGTCATCCGGGCCCTCTCCCCTTCCGTATGCAAAATTTTCCATTAGAATTATTGCATACATTTATTTTATGTCTACGACGAAATTGGTGTGTAATGTACTCCGATTAAAATATTGATAAAAGAATTTAATCAGTTGAAAGGAAATCCCAATAAAATTGTAAAGATATGTCTGACGAGAATGTGTTCCGCTTATCGGATGAATATAACGCTTCCATGGCAGAGGCGCACAACCATGTTTATTTATATAAAATTGATCATAAACGTGAGCAAGATATAAGATAATCCTGACTATAGTGATTGTTATCATAAATTTATTGCATAGAATTAGATTATCTTTGACGTTATTTGATGTAATTAAATTCTTAAATATTAATTAAATTGAAAAATATCTAAATAAAACCAGAGAATTATATCAAATACCTTTTGAAACTCGGAATTGAGGTGCAGACAATTATTGACTTTTCTAGATATTAAAATTAACACATCGAAACCAACCGTGTCATCCGAAGGGGGTCTCTCAGGGACCCCAAGCAATTCTTGTCAAGGTATCTATGAATTCTTTATCAATATCTCATTATTTAAAAAAATACATTATTCTAAGAATACAAATAGTTATTCGTGATATTTAACTATTTTTTAACTAATCAATACGTTTCACTTGCACTTGATACATCATACCGGATGCGAGCGAGAAAAAACATCACACCAATAGCAACAGCACCGAATATTGTTGTTTTTTATTTACTTTTACAATATTTATTTAAACTTTACAATTAGGATTAATATTAAAAGAATTATTCCAGAAAAACTTGAGGTTTAGACGTATTGGAGACTCCAAATATTTTTATTATCACAACAATGTTTATTATTATAATATCTTAAACCTATTTGCTAGTTATCTTGTTGTAGTAAAACAGAACATATTTCTAAAAAAAATATGACTAAAGACTTACATCTCGACAAATTTATTAAAATAATTAAAAATTAATTTATATTTAGATTTAGAAGATGCCCTTGATTAAATGACATTATTTTTTTCCTAATCTTAAATCTTTAAATCTATTGACTATTTATTTTAAGAAAAAAATATCTTTAACCAAATAATACAACTAATAATTTTCTGAAAGGAAAACTTCATCAGCATTTCTTACTTGTTTTTATTAGAGAAACTATCTTTTACTGAAAAAAATAAAGAAGTAATAAAAGGGTCACAATAACATTAAATTATTAATTTTTTGACCCTGCTCGAGTAAGCATATCGATTTTTTATCAAGAGTTACTGCAACCAAAAAATAAAAATGAGGATTCTGTGACAATAAATATTTTTTTATCGAAGCAAAAAAACCGACCAAGTCTAAAAATAATTTTGAAAGTACAGTTTATTAGAAAAAAATCTAAGCTGAAATTAAAATCTAGTATGTACAGTGAAAACTCTATCTATCGCATTTAAAGGGACATTTCAAAAACGACCTGAGGACAATGAATGCGGACTTATTTAACGGTTAAAACTCTTATGGGTGTAAAATTTAAAAGGACTTATACTTTGTTAAAAATAACAATGAACGCAAGAATGATAAATTGTAGATCTACTGTATTCATTAAGAAAAGAGTGACTAAAATATAAAGGTAAAAAGGATAGGGCATTAGTGGAAAATGTCTGTTGTCGAGTGCATTTTCCCCGTAAAATAAATACTCGAATCCGAAGATTAGCAAAATTTTCATCTTGCTTAACTCTCAGAGAGCAATAAACACGGCCAATTATAAATTTAGTCATAAATTCTCATTGTTAAACACACGCCGCGTAGCTTTACCATGTAAATTATATCCACCGCTGGATTTATTATATATTTTTTTAATTTTTTTTCCATTGTCCAGCGAAGCGTTCTGCCCGTCCGGACACTGTTTTGTTGACTATGCACAATTAAAGTTTTGCCTGGCAATTAAGACTGGGGGCCGCGGGCCAGCAGTTGGCCGCCCCTGGGGCGCGAATCGGATTCGCGTATTTCAGTTCACGCGCCATTAGGCCCGTCCAACTTTCCCATATTGGCTGCGCCGCTCGGCTCCCAACTTATTCCGCGGTAATTGTTGGGCGCGACTGATTTATACTACTCATTTCGCTACAACGCTCCGGTACACCCCGCGTTTTTGCAAGGGGGCCTCCGATATACGTTGCCATTTGTTTCAATATCTGACCGGGGTGCCGATAACTGGGTCGGTGAATACATTTTATTATTTATTTTTTTGAAAAAGTATTAATTTATTTTAAAATAATACACACCACTGCTACATATAACCTTCTCCCATTTTATTGGCAACTTATCGATCCCCTCATAAAATTTGATGGGTTTGGACAGAAAGAAAATATCAAGGGCCTGATAGACTTGCTCACTATTAATAAAAGATTTTCCAATTCAGTTCGTAGTGACAAAACAGACCAGTTGAGCTCCAGATTTTTTTCTCGGGTCACTTTTGGCATGTGTGGTCTGGCGTTATTGTGTAATAGGATAACGCCTTTCCGATTGAAGAGTACAGAACGCTTTTCCAGTAGTTTTTCATGAACTCTTCGGAGCTGCTGAACGTATGTATCGGCAGTAATCGTTTTGTTGGGCTTCATTAGCTCGTGGTGAATTATTCCTCGACGATCCCACCATACATACAATAAAGTTTTCTTGCCATGAATATTGACTTTAAGGTCCGGTTGGGGTGGCTGATCCTTATCCAACCATTGTCTTTTGCTGACAATATTTTCATAGGTGATCCATTTTTCATTGGCTATTGTTATCCTCTCAAAATAAAGGCTCGATTTTATGCCGTGAGAGGAGACTTGTGGCAATAGACATTCGGTCTGCCTTATTTCGATCGCTGATATTATATGATACCCATATGCCTAACCTGATGACTTTCCCCAAATTTTCCAGGTGGCGATTAACTGTAGATTGTGACCTATTGAGTCTCTCTGCCAACTCCTTTGTCGTGACGTGCTTTTTGTTCCAAAATCGCATTAAATTAGTATTCGTGTTAATAATACCGTGCTGAAAAAAGTCCCTGATATTTTTCATATAAAAAACTTTATCATATTATTATGCATCATCTTTAAATTTTCTATGAACTCAGAATTAATACGATAAAAGCATAGCATAATACAATGATGCTCTTCTCTTCAAGTTTTGACACAATAATGCAGAGAGTGGCACATCAAAACTTTGCACTTCTACACAATGCATATTGCTGAAAGTGATTGATATTATTTCTTCTTTGAAATTTTCTAATAATAAAGAATAAAATTTAGGTATTTTATTATTTAATAAATAATAAATATAACTAATATTTAATTAAGTAGTATATCTTGATATTAATCGAAAATAAATCATTTTTTTTATTATATAAGGCGCTAAAACCGTCCTTTTTATAATTAAATAATTGTACTATGATCCTGAAAACTTTTTTAATAATATGTTAGCTTTTATGTAATTAAAAGAATATAAACTACTTTTTTAGAGAAAACTAAAGGGCTTCTAGCCATTATTATAAAAAAATTAAGGATAATAAAATATAACCATCTTAGTTATAATTAATTAATAGCTATAATAATAAAAGCTAATGACAAAGTAAATTGTATCTTTTAGGAGTAAAAGCTTAATGGACGAACTTTCATAGTCTTATTAGCTATTTATTAAGTATTTTTAATTTTATATTAATATTAGCGAAATATATCCTTAAGTTCATAGTTTTTGTACTTTATTTATTAAAGAATTCTACATATTTTCTGAATTTATTGCAATAAATATCTTAAATTTAAATAAATATTGAGAAACTCTCATCTATTGTTTTATAAATTTAATCAGTGGCGGCTTGTGGATAAAATATTTAGGGGTACTGCTAATGATTTAAAATAATACAAGTATATTTCAAAAGAAACTCAGTATGGACGGATATATTTTATTTTTACATTTTTGAGGGAAATTTACAGCTAATATAAGGATAATAGTTACATAGATTAAAAATAAGCCAATTAAAATTTTCTACAGATAATATAAACAATTATGAATTAAGAACTTGCTAGGAAAATATCAGGAAGAGAAAAATTTTTTTAAAGAGATAAATAAGTATAATAATAAAATTTAAAGGACACCATTATTTCGGTTAAAAAAACGACCTTGAAAGTGAAATCTTAATATGATTAAACATATTGGCTTCGTATAGCGTCTTGATGCTTAAAAAACTCATTTAAATATTATGATTAAAAACAAGCTTTAAATCAAAACTGCTGTCGCTTATCGACTGTTTATACCATATTGGTTTTTTACTCTTTTTATGTGGTTTTGGATGATTTTCCTAGCCGATACGTTTCATATAAATTCAAAAGTGAAAATTTTAAAGAATATATTGAATCATTATTTTATATTAAAACTCATTTTAAAAATATTGATTTCAAATTTAATAAATTACAGTGATTTAATAAATTACGATATAATAAAATAAGAAGACTTAAAAATGCCAAGCCAGTTCATATACATTCACAAGAATGAAAGGTCAGCCTATCTTATTTCCTTTTGTATGTCATACATTTGAAAGTTTGCTGATATATGCCATATTCCGTTACAAGTAATAATGCTGTAGAAAATTCCAAATATTGCCAGCAACATCCAATACACGAGACGTAAATAAATAACGGTCAACTCTTACGACTCTGGGACGGCGGTGTAATACAAGATAAGACCCTTGGCTCAGTGCATTATATGGTACCGGGAACGAGCCAGCTTGTTTACTTGTCGACTTTCTGGGATTTCTCTTTATGAAGATGATCGGATGGAAATATCCTGAAAAACATCGCTATCCCCCTCGCTACCTCCCTACACGCGTTGCTTCTCATTCCTTTTAATACTGTATTCAATTCTTTTTGATAAAGGAGTAGTGTGCATTCCGAGAAGACATTCGCTAAATTTAAATTTCCCTCTTGCTCCGCTGAAAATATCAAACGGGTACGTATTTCAGCTTTACATTTATCAGACGTCGACGCGATACGGCAGCAAGCCGGAAAATATATTTTTAAAATGATACATTTAAAAAGAAAGTGAAGTAAGTCGAGGTTGTGACGTTCAGATATTTCCTTTTTTTTGTATTAATACCGTCAAAAGAATTTCCTTTTCGTCCGTTATAATTCACCGTTACGTCGGAAAACTCTCTGGACGGAGGAAAACGCGAGTCAGGGGATAGCAATTATCTAATATTTTATGAGTTAACATTACTCAGCTCCGAATACACGTAATACCACATAATAAATATATTGCATGCCACAACAAAAGATACCGGAATAATTGGACAACTTTATTGGAATCAAAAAGCTATAGTTAAAGGCGAATAATGACGGAGATATAAGGCGGAATGGAATTGCTTCTTCGAAATGAAAGCACAGCTTTGCGGAAAATGTTTCAATACCAATGAATGCATATTATAAAGTGACATACATTTTGAATATATGACAAAACCCTGAAAATATTGTGAAATAAAATTTCAGATCAAAGCTTTTGCATCGAGTCGATCATAATAACTTCTTACAAATAATACATTTATATTGCTAAGAAATAATTATATATTTTTGAAAAATCAAATCGCTTTGTCTATATTTATATATATTTCAGGTTTATGGGAATTATTAATTCCAGTATGATTCTAGAAGGATTTCTTACAACAAGAGCATTATTTCACACCTTGTGATTTATTAATTTGCATGCGCTGATCAACACTACTCAAAGATTTAGACAAAGGAAGGCATAACTTATACCATTGCCATTTCGAATCCAAATAAAGATGACCCAGGGTTTAAAGATTAATTCGAGTCTCTGGGTCACCTTTTCCAGTCAGCTGCAATAGTGTGATAGTCGAATAAGTTAGTATGTA
>JAGXCT010037212.1:257413-269037 GCA_022495035.1 Philopotamus ludificatus | reverse complement strand
AAGAGTGTTCTGAGAGATACTTTCGGGTGGTACGATAGTTGACATCAATGAAGAATTCATTGTTGACAAATGATGGTCGATTTATAACAGGTGAGACATTGATATCTGTTTCAAAATTTATGGAATGGACTTTAACTATGAAGATGAATTATAAGTTCACTTTTTATTTGAAGTTGTGACTGAACTAAAGAACTGAACTGAAGAAGTGGTCTAGAATCACGCAACTTCAGATTAAGCTGCGATAAAACTTTTCAAGCCTAAATGAATAAAACTAGAGGCTGGGAATGCAGACTTCATGATATGGACATACCAGAGAAGCGAAGAGAGTTTTGAAAGTGATGAGCGACGTAGGGTTATGCCAAGAGAATGCTATGGAGTCGAATGGTGGCTGAATAAAAACAAAATGAAAGGTAGTAGAAGGGATATATATTGAAGTGACAGAAATGAGAGTGGATCCCAAAGGATAATACCGCGCCATCCGACAGTGGCACGGTGATCTCTTCCTTCGTGCTTCCGCTAACATCGGAAGTAACCACACATTTTACACTATTGGAAACGGCTCGTGCTGAAATAATTTGTCATTCATCGGTTACACTTATGCCGCATGTCACGGATTTGCATACGCCATTCGCGCCTCTTCTGCTCTCTCTCAAAGTTGGTCTCGCCGTGTTTTCAGAGTAAATGATTGCCACCCTTTATTTGACTAAAGTCGAACTTTCACGGGCGTTTTGTGATTTTATTTTGTCGCCCGGGGCGACGGGGAAAGAATCCATTAGCGAAGCGAAAGAGATTTTTTATTTTACGTACTGAAAGTTTGCGGTTCCGCTCTATCTGTCTAAATCTTTTTTTTACATTTATTTATAAAGCAGTCAAAATAAAATTAGAGCAAATACCATAGACCCATCAATCCGCAATAAATAAATATCAATTGTTTCATGATTTTTCAATAAAAAAGTGTGTTTTATAACTTTCAGATGAGTCCACGGACGATGTCTAGACGATGAATAACAAGAGAGAAAAAAATTGATCGACATCCTAAAATAAATTGAAAAAACTACGTATCCGTTTATTCGTACACTTATGTTGGTTCTAGAATTTTATTTATGATTAAGACTATGTAGTCTGATATGCAGACGTCGTCAACATTTTAATATCCACCGCCTATTTATATACATATTGTTGATGATGAAATTTCTTAATAGCACACCCACGTTGCGCAAGATTTAGGGGAAAGATTTCGTAAAAAAATATACTTTTGAAGTTCAGAGTTGGAATTCTAAAGCAAATTACAAAAAAATATTTCATAAAGTTAGTCGCGGAATTCTTAGCAAAGCGTTTGATATAATGAGATAAAATTATTTGCGAAACATCATTGTGATTGCTTGAATGCTTGATATGGAACAGATTGACGACCACTACTCTATTCAATGAGAATTAGAAACCACAGAAAATTAATTGACGACAGGTATCCCTCGGTTTACGCCGGCTCAATTTACGCCAATTTACAATTTACAATTTGCACCGCGAAACAAAAATGGAAAATAGACAAACACGCTCTAATGCAGGGGCAAGCAATCTTTTTTTACAACGGCAACGGCCCGGGCCGCATGTAAAAAACATGATAATACAAACACTGAGTCCCTCAAACTCAAATTATCTCCTTGTTAACAAAATAATTATAGTATAAAAAAATACTGAAAACACTCATTAATATGTTGATAAAGATCCGTCATGGCGGCTCAAAAACAACCGCGTTGTCCGAAGGGGTCTATTTTCCATTATAAATGATAAAATCCAAGCATTTCAATTCAAGATATTTAGAAAATCTTGATTAATAAATTTACAAAAAAAAAGGATTCAATATGTGTTACACCGGAACCGTGTTATAGGAGGGTTTCCTATGTATATCAAAATATTAGCTGATATTTTTTCCATAGCATCTCGAATTCTATGCTCTACTTTTTGTAAAAGATCTGTTATTTTCGCATGTTTGACGTTCTTCTCAAATATTAATGTTTTTATTAATAAGATATTTTACTACTTCTGCTATTTTAACCGATCCGTCACGGCGACTCGAAACCAGCCGCGTCGTCCGAAGAGGGTCTATTATAAGGGAACATAGACGCCACAGAAGTTAAGCTATTGATGAAATCTTCATCAATATCTTGATTTTTTTTTAAATGGATTATTCTAAAAATAAAAATGATACGCTTCATTTTTTGTATTTATTAACTAATCAAAATGACGCGTAAATGACACGCGCACCCGACGATGTCCCGTCGCACACTGAGGACACACGCCACCGATAGACCGAACGCCGTGGCACGTGTCACTACTATATGTTTCACTCGCACTTGGCATATCATTACAGATGCGAGCAAAAAAAACATTGCGTCCGTGGCTACAGAAGTGAATATTGTTGTTTTTTTTCTCGCAATGGCGAACAATAAAGTTAAAAATTATTTATAATATTTATTTTTAGACAGAACTGCGGCGTAAACCGAGGTCTGCCTGTATCCATGCTTTTTTTAAATATTTTTGATACTAAAAAGATTGCGCACCTCTGCAATTTGCTACGTATGTAGAAACTTTCGTGAAATATTGCAAAATCGTGCATTTCAAAGAACGGATAACTTTTCCGTCCGCATTTAATATCGAATAATATGGAAATGTACCTGTGACACTTTATCGATATTGGATGTGAAAAAGTTTTCACATAACCGACGATATTAAGTCAATCGGGGAAAATTTAGCATTTTCCAATATGCGACTCATTGAAAATCGCAAAGGGTCAATCGGCCCTTCGAAACGATTACACGGTTCCAATATAGAAACCCGGATTTTTCCTGATACAGTACGAGGAATTTTCCGGCTATATTGCGATATAAACATTGGATAAGCACATGTGAATTGTGCCGCCATTCTTTCGCACACAAAGGGTTAAATCGAATAGCAACTCGACGACATAATTTTACGTAACATTCAAAGTAATCGATTATATTGTTGCGTGATATGTAATCCAAATTCTCTGCCGTGATTTTACACGAATGCAGAGAGATAAGCGTGTTTATTCAATGATAACGTTAATAATTTTCACATCAATTTCGGGGTAAAATATAATAAAAATATTTTTTTTATATATTTCCGAGACATAAATATGTTTTTTTCGAGATTTGCGGTCCGTATAGAGATAAAATGTCTACGTATAATAAATTTACGAATAAAGCCATAATATATTTCTATATATAAATGGACCTTGCGAAACTTTTTGGCATCTCACGCCTCGACAGAAAATAAGATTATTTTCACATCGCGGGTCATCATTAGCCATTTGCTACGGAAGGCACGGATACTGGAAAAACGAAATATACGCCGGAAAAACAGGAAATATTGACCCGATAGAAACTGAGCAAAACCTAATTTATTAATAAATCATTCGATTTGTATCAAACGCGAAATTGCCAATACTGTTTTCGTAGCAAATTCGCAATACGAACGCCACGGTTACGTATGCATAATTCAAATATTTTAGCACACAAGTCTCATGAATAATGCGACGGTCCCTCGACATCAAAATTTTAGCGCACTTATGATAAATTCAGTGGGACGTGTCGCATTCAAAGGCCCTGGAGAAGTTTCCAGAGAGCCCTGCAATCTGCCAAAAGTTCGCCATCGACAAAAGAGACACATTTCAAACGTCACAGATGCTTAATGACAAAATAAAAAAATATTTCCGTATTTATTTATTATTTCAGCAAATTTCAACTACTTATACTTGACACGTGTACAAAAGTAATTTGTATGACTTAGTGAAGTGCCTCAAAATGCTTGAGCTTTCAAGCTAAAGGGTTAATTATATCTTTGCTCGGTATGTGAATGAAACACGCAACGCAATGCTTCAGAATAATTAATCAATTAATTAAATTGTAAAACATTGTAAAACATTTGAGAGCATTTATTATTAGAGGGACCCGAAAGAAATCGCGTATTTTAAAACATCGTTCAGACACGGTGGAACTATTGTTTTGCATTATTATAGTGTTTAAATTTATATTATTGTTAACCCTTAGTGCGGCGCCCATGACGTTCATGGGCACATGAATCGTATCCAGTATGCATCGTCATTTACGCGATTCTTTATATCTTGAACTTGTAGTTACATATATACTAACTAGAGATTATTGTTAAGAGTGAAATGTCGTAATCCGAAATTGGACATTGTATTAAAAATTTTTTGACCAGGGCGAATGCTATCAAAGCCACTAAAACTATTATATAAATTTATGGTGAAGTCCTAACAGGACGAAGATGTCAATTTAGGTTTCAAAGGTTTAAATCTGGAAATAGAAATCAAAAAGATGCATCTGAAGACATATTAACCATCGAGGAATTATCGCAGAGACCTAAATCTCCATGGTCCTCTGTGCAGCCACTTTTGCAACGCATCGAAAAACAAATAGACTTAGAATTTGGATACTTTGGAAAGATTAAACGAGAAAATAAAAATCAAACGCCCAATTTTGATTAACAGAAAGGGAATAATTCTTTACTACGATAAGGGATATAGATATGACATAGAGCAAGAATGACCCAAGAAAAAATTCAAGAGGTAAACTGGGAGGTTTACCACACCTTTCATATTTCCCAGACTTTGCTCTTGCCGATTACTTTCTTTTCGGGTCCATGGAGCATACTTAAAGTAAATATAGCTGAAGTCTGGGAAACAGTCCAAAATAATGATAAAAATTATGTTTCAGAGAAAATAAAAAAAATATTTATACGATAAACCCTCGATCTGTCTTTATTTTAAGAAACAATTTGAAAAATGATAAACGCGTCTTATATTTCATCGTGAAAATGCACTTACAATGCGAAAATTCCTTGACAAATGCTTCAACAAACACGACAATAAATTGAGGGTGAACGATAAACCAGGGAACGATGAATGCGCAGTTATTTAATATAGTTCTTGTAGAGAATGCATCAACGACAGCTCTGAATTCCCCTGTATTTTCGAAATGCAGAATCATATGATTTCCATTAAACCATAAATCTTTTCCATAAAAAAAAAACAATACAAAAACAGGTGGTAATTTCGAGCAGCTCGTATATCTTTCCTGCGGACAGACTCCTGAAGAAAAAAATTACATACCGTATACGAAACCCACACGTGAAAATGTTTCAGCATTTGTAACATGCGATTTTTCAAAAAAAAAAAAAAAGGCATGTAGAAGCCCGAATCCCCCCTGCTACATACAGAAGGGGTGCAATTACACGGGTATATCACGAAAGGCGGGGTAGGAGGGATGGATCCCAAAATAAGGTCAACCTGTTACACCTAGGCCGGGGCAAACAGTCAAGGACGCCGAATGCCCTGGGAAAATTTTATCAAGTTTTTGATAAAATAAGGGACCGAATCCCTCAGATTATCCGCGGTTGCGTCGCGAGATTTAATCCGTAGGGCGCGTCTTCACGTCTGATCCCTCGGGTCGGGATTTCGGGGATAGGCAATAAATAAAATTAAAGATATTTCATTAGCGATATTTATTGCCGGGGAGATTTATTAGATATACGCTTGATATGGGAGAAAAATTCGTTAATCTGTGCGCCGAAAAGAAAATGAGCGCGCGGGAAAATCTGGAGAATAATTCCGTACGCTCCGCTGGATAACGGCAATATGTTTTAATAATGAGAAAAAGCGCGGAAAAACACTTAGCAAATTGTTCTACGCGTTTTCGGCATTAATTCAAAAATTATCTCCGCAAAGACCCTCCGCTGTGTATCCTCCTCCGCCATTAAAACATTTAATACATAATTTTGATTAAATTCATATCAACCGAATTTTTATAGCGAATGATTATTCTTATATTTAAAAATAAATATGCTTTACGGACATGAATCATTTTATATATTGACACAGTGGTGAATGTCAACGTTTTCCCATATCTCCAGAATCAATATACGCGTCATAAATAAGAATTTCGCAAAATCTCTTAAAATTTATAGCTCAAACATTCGAAAAACTGCGTAAACTAAATCCGGAATCCACGGGGATAATATTACGGAAACACACGCGCTAGATTTAAATATAAAAATATATATGTATAGTCAGTGGCGGCTCGTGGGAAAAATATTCGGATGATTAAAAATAAAAAAAAATATATTTCGCAACACAGCACTTAAAACCCTCCCCTACCCCCCAGCCGGCCCGCATCCATCCAATACACGACGCTGGTAGCGCTGACGAACAAACAGCACTCTTGAAATGTTTGGCGAAGGTACGGTTTCTGTACTGTCGACTTTCTGATAAGCCACGCTCTAGGCAACCATCTTTGATCGACGGCGATGCTGTCAAGATCATGTTATAGCAAAATCATTTTTTGACAACATCGGAGTTTGCAGAAAGGCTTCATTCTGCTCAACAAATCTTTTCTGACCATATTCGGAAACTAGAATTGGTGTGGAAATATTCGGATGCCACATGAGTTAAGTGAAAAGAATTTGAATGATCGAGTCATCATATGCACCATCTCTGCTTAGCATATTGTGAATCTGAAAAACCTGCCCCCTCCACCTCTAAACCGAAGTAGAGCCTGAATAAGAGAATGTTGGGTATATGGTGGGACATTCGAGGACCAATACATTTTGAGCTGTTGAAACCGAACGAAGAGCTAAATTCGGAGAAGTACTGTCAGCAATTGGATAATTTTAAAACAGCACTCCAAGAAAAGAGGCCTGCAATGTTCAATAGGAAGGACATCATCCTGCTTCATGATAATGCTAGGCCACATACTGCTTCGGAGACTCGTCAGAAACTCGCAGAGATAGGCTGGAAAATTCTGTCGCATCCGCGATACTCCCCGGACTTAGCCGCATCCGATTATCACTTGTTTCTGTCAACATTTTTTACAGGGCAAAAAAATCAAACACCAAGAAGATATCAGACAAGCACTGGTTCAATTTTTCGCCTCTAGGGATAAGACATTTTTTAAAAATGGGATATACAAATTGCCATCACACTGGCAAGAAGTCATAAAGTTGTACTGCATATCCCTATGTGCATAAATAAATCTGGTCTCTAACGGTTTTCTCACCACAGAGACAGTATACCCTAGGAAGGAAAACCCTAATCTGTTTCTTATTCTCGATACTTTCGCTCCTCTTCCTTCTTTCTAGGGGATCCCTCTCTGATGAGGTCTTTCCCACGATGAAAGGATTGCTATTGCGCGACAGGGCCTATAATCACTTGCGACCAGCTACTTGAGACTCGTTTTGGGCAGATGTGAATATGTATGCCTGTGTGTATCTAAATAGGTGTGTGTTTGTGGTCGCTCGCTACTTGTCACTCGTGACTCGTTATAAAAAGATAACGCCTTAGAGAAGATAATAAACAAATATCAAGACAAACCGCCTCCTACCTGCCTGGACACAGTCGAGAAGGTAAAATCCGATACCAACAAGGTAGAAGATGTACGTCCAATGCCAGCAATGGCCAAGAGAGGGAAACTCTTTACAAAAAACTGCATACCAACATGGCTTGGGTCCCCGCAGTATGGACACGAAAGGGGAGCCCTCACGTCACGAGTGAGACTCAGGTTCCTTTGGCCTCGACTGCCATTCGAGAGTTTGGTAAGGCCTACGCCCTCAGCGAGTGAGAGCCTCGTGACTGACAAATGATGATGATATAAATATATAACGAATAAATATAAGAATAAGTATCGTCATTAGTTGCTCTGTTATAAGAAATTATAAAACTTTATACAACAGAACAAAAAAATAGCGATACTTTACAACATGATTAGCCGAGTGGTTGAGCAGAGTAATAGCTCTGGTTACCGGAGAGTTTCCGATAGCACCTGTCCTCACATTTGCCGGAGGAAAAAGCACACGCGAACGAGCTCGATGGTAGTGAGGTGGCGCCCATAAGGGCAAGAAGAAGTGCTTTGCCAAGTATATTGACCTTCTTTTCTCGAGAGTTACATACCCCGGTCAACCCTGAATCTATGCATTGGGGTATAAGCTAGGGTAAAATCCAAATTCCCTCATGTAGAGATACTTAAAAAAAATCTTTTGTATCTTCTCTAATCTGAGGCGTCATAAGGCGCCCATATAATGGAACATGATTCAAGCAAGCTCCGAACCAATATATCGTATAGCAACATTATTACTAAGGTGCTATGTATGTAATGAGAATTTCTCAAGACAAAGCCCAACAATATATAATCAATAGACAGATATATTAATATATAAAAATATATTTTTCCTCAATTTGAATGGGGGTGCTGCAGCTCCGCAATGTATATGGACGAGCCGCCCCTGTGTATAGCCGATGTTTCAAAAACAAGAATTTTGCCTATTTCAAAGAGCTGGGGGAAAAATCCGGTGTTGTAGTACGCCCGTCGAATAAAAAAATATTACATCTGACGGGAACAAAAAGCGGGAGACTGAAACAAATGAAGCCGAAACACAGAGAGAGAGGATATCGCACGGTGTGGGGAGAAATTTCAGCATTTTTTCCCCCGTTTCAAAACATTAATGAATATGCCTCTGAAGTCGTAAATAAATGTTCAGTTTCCAATTGTCGAATCCCGGCCAAGGTTGCACTGAATATATTCCGACCGTATATGCACCGGGTACATTTTAATTCCATTCAAGTTTTACACCTGAGGCGTGTTCCCGTCTGTGCTGACCTTAATCCAGTCCGCCATCTTTTTCGACATATTATTGCAAAAGAGCCCGTGCAGAATTTTTAAAAATCCACCTTTCAATGGACGGAAATTTTCAAAGACGCGAGCATAAAGGAACCCGAGCAACCGTGGATAGTTTAAAGGGTTTACGCCAAATAATTAATCATAATTAATATTTAATTTAAAAATAAGGGTACGAATATAATACAATTATAAAACTGTTTTATAATTAATGACGATTGTTTTAAATGAAAATTATGGGCAAAACGTTATCAATAAACCGCACAGGGATTCTAATCAGATTGTTTTTCCGGATCCACCCCAAAGCGATGACCTCAATTATTGTTTTCCCCGAAAATTTTCCGGGAGTGGGGGTAGGTGTCCAAAGGATCGCCGGCGGCCGATTTCACGGGATCCGAACAATAACCGATAATACGTTATCTCTGTTACGGTTTCGGTTCGGATAATCCCGTTATTTTTTTCCCCGGCAACGCCCTTGTCAAGGTATGACAGTTGAGCTTTGACCTCTTTAGTGTCGCTCCATTTGACATGGATCTTAGCGTCATTCGTTCGGGAAAGCGATACCGAAATTGATTCGAAACACGTTCCCAAATATAATTTAATGGCATATTTTAATCACGTGAAATAGTGTTGCAAACACATGAAATAGTGATTTCGAGTGTGACTCGACATCGATTTATTTTATTATGTATTAGAAGATCTGAGAGAATAAAAAAGCCAAGGGAGATTGTTAATAATCTGGAATTGCAAGAATTAATTAGAATCGAAAACCATACGAATTTATACACGTAAAGTTCTGCAAAATAAAATTGAATTATTACAAAAAATGATTTAAAAAAATACGTTATCCAGTAAAGGCGCTTTCTCGACGAACGATGACAATGTAATGTTTCACAATGTTGACTGAATACAAAGAAAGATATTTGAGTTGTGGGGGAGCTGGGAACTATTGAGTTAAAGCAAATAAAAAGGCAGTTTAGATAAGGAATTATATTCCCATGTATGTGATATCGTGCTTTATAAATCTATAGAAATACCCTGGATGCATTATATTCGTAACGTACTAGAAATTAATATTTAAAAACACACATTACATAAAATACTAAATAAACAGAGGAGATACGCTCTCCATTATTGAAGTTAATTACTTAAAGTGGTACGAATTTTATATTTGATGTATATATTAAAAATCATAACTATTTAGGATTGTTTCAACCCTCTGAACACCTATGTCGAGTGTGACTCGACATCATTTTTGTTTTAAATATATTTCGGACGACCGCCTAAACAGTTATTCATGATATGCTTCATAATTTGATCCATATTTTGGATTTTTAACTAATCAATATGACGCGTAAATGACAACGCTCTTGACGGTGTCTCGCCGCAGACTGAGCTCTCGCAGCACGTTTCAATCGCACGTTTCACTCACACTTGGCACATCGTACCGGATGCAAGCGAGTAAAAATATCGCGCATGTGGCAACGACAGCGATTATTGTTTTCATTTATTTTTCGCAATTGCAGACAATAAAGAACAATGATTATTTATAATATTTATTCTTTAGACTTTTTTAAACAAATACAAAAAGTTTGTGACATGTAGGATTAAAATTAAGAGTTTTTAGAAAAAAACCAAAACCTTCGGGACCCCATCGGCACGGCTAGGTTAAAAATAACTATGTTAGAAATGTTAAATCAAAAAGTTTTAACCACAAAGTGTACAAGAAAAACTTTTTTGTATATATTTTGTTTCATTAAATGGTATATTTCGCATAATTTCACATGAGGAATGTGAAAAAAAAATGGAAAACTAATAGAATTGATAAGAACTGCCTTGAACGCGTCGATAAACTGAGACATCAATTAAAGTAAATAAAAGGGATACAAAATAAATATTATTATCTGGCACCCGGATAAAAAATAAATTGAAAATGTAATAAATATATTTATCCAGTAAAAGACATATAGATTAGACATCAAGGGACCCTAAAAAAATATTAAGAAACAAGGCCCTCGAATATGACGATTTTCGTGCGCAAATTTATTATTGATCCATTTGAATAGACTAATAATTTCTTATTGATCGAGAAATGGAAGAAAAATAAGGAGTTAATATGATAACATTAATTAATTACAGTTGAATCCTGATTTACCGTTCCCATATTTATCGTTCTTTTAAATAATATTTAGTCCTTTAATCCGTTTACTCGCTGCGACATAGTAGATTAACCTAGTAATTAGTTAACCCTCCTATAGCGCTGATATATGGATTACGCTATAGAAACCAGCCGTATAGAAGACTAGACACCCATAAAAAAAAAATGATTCATCATTTGGTATGAGCTACATGATTTTATTTGCGCGGTTTTTATTTACGCGGCTTTTTCGTGGAGTCCTTTAATCCGTATACTCGCTGCGGCACATTTTACATAGAAGACTTTCCGTACAACGATAAGGATACGTTCCGCATAATAGGAAATCGTGTTATACGAGTCATGCATTATCGGGCGAATTTATATCCAAAGATTTCTCTAAATTGTAACTGTAACGCATATTGCTAGTGAGATGTTGGACAGATTAAGAATAGATTTTCTTAGCACAAAGTGAAAATTATTGGAGAAAATGCATACAGATGCAGCTCAAAAATTGTCCAAGTCAATTAATTATATAGCAGAACAAGTCTACCAATGTTAATAAATTATTTTGTATTTAAAAAAAATTCCCGCGCGACCTTACCTAATCTTTTATAAGGCGGTCCCTATCCCTGCGCTATAAGAGGGTTTACTATATTAACACATTCCGGCCCGCTGGGTTACTCGCCGAGTTTTGCGTTGGGCAGGGCAATTTCACGGAAAAAAAAGCAAAAGTTAAGTACTTTAGTTAAATCGATGTAACTCTGATACCATTTAAGTTA
>JAGXCT010037212.1:224703-252466 GCA_022495035.1 Philopotamus ludificatus | reverse complement strand
AAAAAATAAAAAATAATAATA
The DNA here is from genome assembly GCA_022495035.1 of Philopotamus ludificatus. Classification (NCBI taxonomy): domain Eukaryota; kingdom Metazoa; phylum Arthropoda; class Insecta; order Trichoptera; family Philopotamidae; genus Philopotamus; species Philopotamus ludificatus. The sequence goes on along the minus strand of JAGXCT010037212.1, from coordinate 252,445 downwards.
ATTATATAATAATATGTAATCGCTTCGGATATGTTTCTGTACTGAAAATTGCAAGAAAGACACAGCATATATATTAAATGATAACTTTAATTTTATCCGTTGAATAAATAATATCAATCCAACTAAAATAATATTTAAAAGATAATCAGTGTCGTGGTTTGACACTGGGGCATATTAGTGTGAGAGACTTATTTCCCTTGCAATTTTAGAATATTTATATGAGTGAATGGCGCTTTTTAATCTCTCTGTTATGCCATTCATCCATCGTAGTCAAATAAATAGATAAATTACATAGAATTTTACTAGCAGCATATTAATTATAAATTTATTCCACTACTTAAATTTTAGTATAATGATTCCCTTCCCCCAAAGTTACTAACTGATAATGATAATAAGAGGAAGGAGATATAAGAGAATCACAATATATATTATATGATATTAAATATGAGGTAATCCACGTTTTTTTAGCCTCATGGTAACTTTTAACGTACCTGCATTGAACATTCTAAAAAAATCTTTACAATATTCCTTGAAGACCAATCCATTCCCATTTTCGATTATTATAAAAGAATCAAGAAGTCAAAAATTATTTACTAATATTACTTGGTGGTTTTATTTATTCATTCTAACTTAGGTATGTAATTTCCTGAATATATAGTTTTAATTCGATTTTTTTAAAGAAATACTTATATATAATATATCAATGAAATACTTATTTAATACCTTCTACATTTATTTCTGTGTTAGTATATCAGCTTTTTAAGAACGCTACAATTATTTATCAGAAAGAAGAAATTAATAGGTTGGGGACACTGATTGTTGTAAGGAAAAACGGGGAAAGAGGACAATCTTTAATCCATTGATCCAACAGTCGAATCAGATAAAGTTTGTAGTAATTGTAACAACTTAGTAACACTTTTTCTGACAACTGAATTGAAGGAAGTCTGAAAAGGGATCATACAAACGAACATTCAACATAGTCATGGACCCTAGAAATATAGCAATTATAAAGAAAACGTAATTCAAAAGTCATTGAATAATAATTTGTTTTATAAACTGATTTACTTTATTTTCTAGTATGTTAAGCATGTCCTAAGATATTTTTTTATTTAAACTATGAATATACTTCCTACTGAAAGCTGTATATCAAAAGGTTCAGAAATAGTCACGGTCCTCTGACACGAGGGTTACGATTATTAGATTACAGTATCATGTATATATGTATATTATTATTTTTAAGATACATTTTTCGAATATTGATCTGATATCGGGCAATGTTGGCAACCCAAGACGCGCTTTATTTTAGTTCTGAAATCTGCTGATACCGGCATACCGTTTATTGCAACTTAAAGCGCTACCGTACAAAAATTGCTGAATTTCGTAATTTCAGTATAATATTCCGTTGCGGTCACACCAAATTATACACGCAGGTATAATATGCGTTGAATACGTGTTGGTTGTTGTCGATTAAATGATCATGGCAATGTAATGAAATGCGCACAATACACAATTTGCCCAGATTATAATCTGTCGACGCCATTATCTGATATGAAAAAGTCATTATTTTTAAATGTAGCTTTCGTTTTAATGCGCTGGATTTAATAAAATTTTGCTGAAAACGTCATAAATATATATGCGAGTATGGATAATGGCCGCAATGAAACCACTCTGGCTCGTGCGATGCAAAACACCGAAATTATCGGCGATTATAATTGCATTTAAAAAATATTAATATATATATATATGCTGTTGAAAGTAATGATTTATTATTTAGCAATACTTCCGATATTTAATACGGAACAAAAATACGAACGCTGATAAAAACATGATTAAATGGAAACATCGCGTTTTCGGGCACCATTAAATAAGAAATTCAATAAACTCGCATTGCCAACATATGATATTTATCGTATTTTGATTATGAAAAAGTGAATTTGATCATGAATATGAAACAAAAATATTAAACACGCTAAAGCTAATATTAAAGTTTTTATCTAGAAATATAAAAAAGTATAAGAATACGTGGTTTTCCATTCAGTCACAAAACACTTAAACATCGTGTAATAAAAAATCGTATTTATTTATATATCTTGATTCTATACAGAAAAAATAGAAGTAGCACGAGTTGCTTTTATTTTTCTAGCACTCTAATTGATAAAATTGCAACTAATGGCGCCGGTGGTGCCAACACCAGAAATACGTTATCGTAAGTAACGGACTGTGTGATAGAACCTTAATATTTTACCTGGGCAGGTGTCGTAAAGATAAACAATATTTACCAAGTGCGTGTGCTTCTGAATTAGGAATGATGATGGGGGAGAATCACAGCCTTACTTGAGAAAAATATATCTAATTTATACTCGGAAATTCGGAGAATTCTCTCCAAAATTTTTATACCAAATATTAATTACTTGAATAAACATTATATCAGATATCGGAATTCATCAAATTTCATCGAAATTTTTAACGAAAAATTTCAATGCGAAAAGGGTTGGCAGATTTTAATTATTCATTCCGTATCCTCGGAGAGTTTGTATGAAAATCTGCCATTCCATTTTCAATATGTCGTACGTGCCCTATCAATTCGAAATGTGATATTGTCAAATATATGAATGTGTATAATAAATTTATATGTACACAGGCGTGAAATATAATATTGAATTTGGACACGAACCTTTAAAAATCTACGGGTCCTAGCGATATAAAAAAAATATTGGAAAACTGGAGCAAAAAAGATCTCAATTACATCTTCAGAATTTCAGACGTCCTAGACATCGATAGAGGTCGTCTTTTATTAAAATCAGACATTTTAAATTCTATAAAAGATCATCTCTGCTTTACATAATTAATCATATATAAATATTTATAAAATACACGGTACCCCCGTGCCATTTTTTCCTCTAAGCCCAAATTTAGCTATTTACCGTAATCTCGATCGAACTTGACCCGGAGCTTTTGAAAAATGCAAATTTTCCCGATGATAAATATTCAGGATCCAACCCGATCCGACCCCGCTATTTAACAGGCACACACTCCGGAGCCGATCAACTAAAATGAGGTTGAATTATCGTTAAGTCACGTACAGGGGCGGATTAACTGATAGGCCCGGATGAGAGGACACTTGATCCGATCGTGTGGCGGCCCAAATCAGACCCGAGCGAAAGAATGGCCAGGCGCTCGTAATTTACGGAAAAAAACAAAGAAAACCACCGGGTTTGCCCCGAGCTAGTGTAACAATAGAGTGATGATAATAAGGTAATTTATTAATGATGGAAATAGTGGAAAAACGCATAAACGAGGAACGTGATACGGTATTCCGCCTCCGAATAATATTATTGTATTTATTCCAAACACGAGCTATCAAATTTATGAACGTTGAATATTTCTAGAAAATAATACTAACTCAGAAATAATTCATGAAAAATTTTTAATATTGGTTTGTTAACTAATAATAATAAAATATACAGATTCAAATCGCTAATAATGAATTTTAGATGGAATTTTATATACATATACAATAATTGTATTATATTTATATATTTATGGAATTGAACTAATTTTCTCAAGTTTAAGCGTCAAATAATTCAAAAACACAGACAATTTTATTTATGAGCATTTTATGACTTTTTTTCTTTAAAAGTTCTGTTTTTGACTGTTGTACTATAATAATTTTATTTTTATTTCTATTCCATTATAATTATTTCATTTTCATAGAATCGCAACAATATGTTAGACGTTTTAAAAGGCTTTTAGAAAGTATTTTACTTATTTATGATTAAAAAAATATGTACAAAAACGTTATTAAACAAATGCGACACTAAAAAACTACTTTTCCAAGACTTTCAATCGATGTATGGATGTTTATTGTTTGAATCATAAATATGGGATTGATAAAAACCTAAATCAAAGAGGAAACTTTTTTTAAAAGCTAGCTATATATAATATTTAAACGATTGATCTTAACCTAGCCGTTCCGATGGGGCTATTTGTGATTTAAAGTTTTAGATTTTTCTCAAATAACTTTTTAATATAAATCCGACATGTCACATTTTTATTGTATTTGTCTAAAAAAGTCTAAAGAATAAATATTGAAAATAATCATTGTCCTTGATTGTCTGCAATTGCAAAAAAAAACTAAACGCTGCATATTTTTTAAATCAAACTTCATCACATTATAAAGTCTTTCTATTGATGGTTTTCCCATATGTTTATAATATGATATAAATTATTATTTTTTCCAATAAAATATGCATGAATATTATAATTATTCTGTTTGTTTTATGTTAATAACTTAATATAAAATGCAATGATTCTTTTTTAAGAATTACCAAACTATGCCAAATTACGTTTGAAGACATTTCAGACCAACCTATTAAAAATTCAACGGGCACTAATAGGGTTTATAGGAATTAAAGTATATACTAATTTATAGATTTGAAATCAAACAATAATTATGCCATTCATGAAGAAAAATATATTATAGTATTGTTATATAGTTATAAATAATTTAATAGTATTGTACTTAAACTATTATTATTGCGTCATTAAGTATACTAGAACAATCATTAAATTAACATATTCTTTTCATTTTTCTAATAATTATTCTAATCGTTATATTATTTATTACCGAATTTTCTATGCAGAGAAATAGTGTTCGAGATATACAATAATTTGATATGGCGTTCGTTATAATCGATGCGTTGTAAAAATAAGAAATTGATAAATTATGCTAATATATTATTAAGGGTATGATATTTCGGAAAGTATTATTAGTAATCTAAGTAACTTGCGATTACTATCGAGAAAGTTGCTTACAAAGCAATCGCAATTTTCGAAACGAGATAGAACTTAACCAGAAAGTACGATAAATCTTAAAACTTGGAACAAGGAGACACACCCTTAGCTGATTATCAGGTGTGCTCCATATGGCAGGAGTGTGAGCAATTCGCTGACTACGTTGGCCATATACATTTAAACGTGATACGAAAAATTAGTGCGTGACCCACCGAGATAAGGCAGCGTAATACGTAAAATATTTTTTTAGGAACGATACGAACATTTATATATTTTAATTTGTTCCGTATACAATGGCGGCTAACCCAGAATAATCTCCGAGGCTCAAATTGAAAGACTCGTACGGGTTTATTTAGGATTTATCTTAATAAAACAGATTCTCACGACAGTGGCTCTATGCGAGTATAATAATAATTAATCATGAATTGTTTGCAAAACTCTCGCATTATATTAACGACGCTTTTCTTATTGAAATATTCATACGCTTTAGGCTTGTGCATTTTCATAACGTGACGGATGAATAAAAGATATTTTCGCGCTTCTGAATGTTGACGATAAGTTTTGATGGGCTCATAGTAGATAGGTGCAGAAACTGAAAAAAAGTTTAATCTTATCACTTAAGTGTTGGGACCTCTTCCCGCTACGGTCTCGGGAAAAGGTTTCCTCATTTGCATAATCGTTCCTCAGAGATGCCGACACAATAGCTACTTTGTAAATATATAGGTCTTGGCGGTGCTGTAGGGCTTGAGTGTCTCTGCTTATCGCTAACGACTATGCGTGATATGTCATATATTTAAAAAAAACGACGAATCGGATTATGATATCGAAGCATTTTATTAAAAATATCATTTATTATGCAAAAAAAAAATATTTTCGCGATATCGATCGAATCTGATAATGTAACCGGAGCCCTTCACAAGTCTCACTTTTCATTTAAGCACAAAGGAAAGCCTGGACTTGGGTCTTGAGAAGTAGCACTTCCTTCAAAGCCTATTGAATTTATAGCGAGCCCTGTGATTGAATCGTAAATTTCAAGTGTCACGGGTGTTGAGTCCCGGAGAAAGCTGCCGACGACTTGTATTCCGAATGGCGAACGTAATTAAAAGGCTTTGCGAATTATTCGCGACACAATATTTGATCCTGGGGTCTAAATTGCCGGCTATTGTTGCTTCATTTGCAATAACTCATATCCGCTAACAGAGATTAAGTAATACAATTAATAATGTAAACTGGCGCCTAGACACGGAAATAATTGAGAGAAATGCAAACAATTTTAGACCTTTATTGAAATGAATGGAAAAGTTTTCATAATAAATATTGGAAGTGGATTAAATTAACTCAATAAAGCAAAACCGTCATTTAATTTTATTAGTCATAAATGTTTAGAGAAAAAGCATAGGAACTTTCAAATTTCGAGCTGCGTTCGGAAATTTAAATTGTCTACTGATTTTTTCTTTTCTAAATTTCTTTTTCAATTTTAATACTTTTTTTTATATCACAATATAATGAAATAGATTTAAATTAATTAATGTTTAAAATGTTTTCATTTTAAAAAATGTTTAAAAAGGATTGTGATTAAAAAAATGTACACAAAATGTACTAAAATTATTTTTAACCCTTTATACTCAATATATGCACGAATGTCCGTTCTACTGTCCTTAATTTTATTTTATGAATATGTAAAAAAAGATTTTCATTGGTCAAATGAATAAGAAAAATCTGTAGAGTTTAATCTGATACCATCTATACAATAAAAGATTTTTTTAATAAATAAATATAAAAAAACGTGGTTCAATTTTTTTGTTAAAAATCTTTTGGTCTAATACGTTTGGCCTAAAGACTGGAAAAGGTTCATTTCAAAATATTAATAATTATATAAATTAGCGGTTGCGGACCACTAAATCTATCATTTTATATCCTGCGGACCACCAATAGAATTCTTTAGTTTTAAATATATGTATACATCAAAGAAATCATAAAATACCCCTATTTAATAAAATAAAACTATTAGTTGTAACCAAATTATGAAAGCTTTATAAATAAACAAAAATTGTGAAAAAGAATATAAGTTTTAATATTTATTATTAATATTATAAAACCTTAAAAAAAAGATCGACAAAAAATTTACAACCTAGCCGTGCTAATTTATAGCCTATATATGGGATCTCAAGTTTTTGATTTTTTTTCTCGAATAACTCGTAATTGTGAAAAATATTTGAAAACGGACGCGATGTTTTTTCTTGCTCGCATTCGGACGATGTGCAACTGCGAGTGAAACTGTACTCGTAACACGTGTGGCGAGAACTCTGAGACGACGGTGTGCCTCAGTCACTCAGTGATTTACGCGTCATATTGATTAGTTATGTTTATAATTAAGTATTTCATAAATAACTATTTTATTATTTGAATAATCTTTAATAATATTTTTTTAAAGTTGATTTTATATTAAAAAAAATTAAATTTTTGTAGATAACCCCGTGAAATATATATAAAATATAAAAAAAACCATCTCATTTTTAACAGTCTCTCGATAGGATATTGCATAATACAGACACGTCAAAATATGTGATTGTTTTATCTAGCTCTCGATAAATAAGGGCATTATTAAAGCATTTTTTCAGACAGTATATGAAAAGGGTTAACGGGTGACCTGAAACTTTTTGACGCGCCATCAAAGATTATTTGCTGAACGTGACCACTCGAAAAAGTTTTCCATTTTTATTTTTCCACTCGAAAAAGTTACAAAAAACTGACACAATGAAAGTTAATGTCGAATTTACGGGGGCGTAAACTTTTCGTTTAGTAATTAAGAAAATACAAAGAACGGAGTCAGTAAGCCTACGTTCTTTTAATAATAACTGTTTTTCTCGAGGGAGAAATTTTCCTTTCATTTTTTTTCGTAAAGATTTTTTTTTTAATTTATACCTTTCGAATAAACATTGTTCCTTCGAGCAATTATGATAATTGTTAATAACGCCCGTTTCCGGTGATGGATTGTTCCCGGCTTGTGTGTCGCTAAATTGAATTATTCACGACCGTGGATGTTAAGGGGTTAAGAATAATGTCGTCGTCAACGGCGTCCCCGATGTTAGAAAACAAGAATAACAACAAAATGGCGAAAGTTAAACATCATCTCGAATATAATTAGTGTGACAAATCTCTTTATGAAGAAAGCCTCTCTTTATGTTTGCTGAATGGTGGCTTGACAAACGCTAACAATAAATTTCCGTACATTTACGCAATGAAAATTTTCGAGACAAAATTTACAACATATTTCATATTAAAATATGAATTTTTATTACAGTATATAATAATATTATGTAAACTCCTAAAAATTCAACTCTACGGAGTATTAATACAAATTATTTTTTACAAGACGTGACACAATTTCGTGATTAAAAAATATTTTTTTTAATTTTTTCACGGAACCTGCGAAAATTATGTTTACCCCACGAGACAACTGTGTAAACTGTGTGTTCTAATCTTAAAGGGCATTCCCGGATAACACGACTTGGAACAATATTGCTTGAGCAAATGTTTTGCTGCCGAGAGCACGGTCTGACTAAAACAAGACAAGCTCGATAGTCAATACCCCATGTACACACACACATGGGCTAGAAGCACGTGACGTATGTAAATTATTTTTAATTATTCCGCAAAACACCCTGTATATATATTTTCATATTCGCTTAGATTATATACATATTTCGTATCGAACGGGGTTATAAAAAAATTTGCACGGTTCTGATTTATAAAACAACATAAAATCGAGGCACGATCCTCCCACGGGCGACGTAAATCACAGGTCCCGAGCTTTGGTACTTTGCTTTAGGGGAGCAACACATTAGTATGGATGGAAAAAATCTTAGTTTTATTTTCCGATGTTAAGCCAAGAGGAGAGCGAGACCAGCGTAAAAGCTGTTTATCCGTCTTGCTCTAGAACTTCCAGCGGGAAACGTAGTCTGTGCAAAAGAAGAAAAGTAATTCAACTTATTGCGTTAGTTTGTCTGAAGTTACAATTTGTCTGAATTATTTAGTATAAATATATAATTAGCATATATATATACACTATATATAATTTTAAATAGCACATTTTAAAAGTATATAATTTAATTATTTTTAATATGCACTTCGTTATTATGAATATTTACTTACATACGGAGGCCTAATCAGAAAATACGGTGAGAGCTTTACATTCAAACGCGCTTTGAGAATTTAAATTCAATGTCCCGCACATTCTCTGACAAAGAAGAGTTTTTTGCGTCCTCACAATAGTCACACATTCATGAATAATTGGCACATTAAAACATGCCTATTCACCCGACTTGTCTTTGTACGACTTTTAATCGTATATTTCAAAGAGAAAAATATATTATATAATTCTGGATACTCTATTATTTAATTTTAGATATTTTTTAATATTCCTTTGAAACGAGAAATTTAATTAACAAGTTTTCAAATCTAGAGCAGCGGGACCGAATGTTGTAAGCTTATTTAAATATTGGAAACCGCTTAAGAGTTTTGCTCAAAAACAAAATTTTGAAAGAGTACCAAAATGCTAATGGCTTTCGCGACAAACGTTTCCAAATTAGCTTTTAATCAGAGCATGTTATATGATAAAAAATGATTTCTGACTAAACAGAATCCGTTTAAATCGAGGGATAGGCGTACAATGTGCTAAAATATAATCTATCATCATATATGTAATGTTTAATATGTAATGTAATATGTAATGTAAATGTTTCAAATAAGTCATTTGGTGCTTCATTTTTGTTTTTGTAAACTATATTCTGTTTCAAATCCAATTGCTTAAAAAAGCGCATCATAATGATCATAATGATAATTATTGAAAAATCAACCGTTTTTCATGTTCTAAGTAGATAGTGGGTGGTTAAGAATTAATTAATCGGTCATTTTAAGATGGAAGTGCTAAACTTTCTTCAATATGACAGAAGTTTTAATTCCAAATTATTTACTATTTTGTGCAAAGAATATTAAACATAATGATTTTCTATTATATATTAGTAATAAGAAAGAATAAAGGTGAGATTACTATTTAAAGGAAAAGCAATAATAAAACTTTATGAATTTCGAGGTGAGTTATTGGTCTTCTTGAAGGCACAAAATAATCTAGGACTATATGTTGTTGTAGTTTTAAGAAATCCTTCATGGTTGATAAATCTTGCATATCTGACTGATAATTTTATAAAGCGTAATGAAACTTATTACTACTAGAAAAAAATATTACAATTTTTATTTAGAAAATAGAATTTTGGATTTCATTACTTGAATCTAATAATATTTATTGTATTCCTGCCTTACATGAATGTTTAAATAAATTAAATTTTAAAATAAATGAAGGATATTATGTAGGTATTCTAAAAATACTTACCTAAGTATTTTTAGAATAACGACTTAAAGCAAAGATACAATAGCGACTGGTTTGAAGCAAAGATACAAATACTTTAAATGATTTCTGGTCGAGTTTATCAAAAAAATATTCCAATATGTCAAAACAAGCCGTGTATTATTGTTTTACTTTCGTTTTCTATAACCTATCTATGCGAGGGAAAATTTTCTTATAATAGAGTCCTTCTATTCTTTAAGTCAGTGGTTCTTAACCTTTTTGAAGTCACGGTGCACTTTTGATCATGGAAAAAAATTGGCGGTGCACCAGAATTAAGAGGTCAAAAAAATATGTGGATATAATTTTTTTTACATATTTATTTAAAAAAAATAATAGTTACATACTAAATTATATACATTTTTTTGGACATATTTTTTTTTTAAGTTAAGTTATATAAAAAAAAATGTTTAATATTGAATATAAATTTGGTTCGTAAATTTTTCCTTAGAAAAAAAAATTATATTTATACGCGTTTTATTAAAAATAGTTTATATTAATATTTGAAGGTGAAGGAAATCTAGAAGTCATTTCCTTCCGCCTCTTATCCACCCAAAATGACGTCCCTGCTTAATAAAATGTAATTTATATTATCAATCAAAAATCAATCAATGGGATACCTGAGCTTGCTGGTTTTTGCAGATATCAGAAATATTCGGTCAAATATTTGATATAGCTACCCTCAGTTCTTCGTCTAAATTTGTAAGTCTTTCTCGTTTTTTAGTTTTCATATAAGTTATTGTTGAGAAACCAAGCTCACATAAATATGATGTTGAAAACTGTAACAAAATTTTCAGTGCCTTCATGTGAAGAACTGAATATTCATCTTGGACAGAAATTCAAAAGTCCTCTATGGTCATTTCGGAAAATTTAATTTTTAGAGTGCGGTCAGTCGACAATGAGACTAATTCTTCTTTTTCGGCGTATGAAAATCTACAATACGGTGTATCAATTGTAGCAAATGGATTTCGTATCCAGTCATAATTTTCTATATATAAAGAAAGAAAATAATGTGCAACATTTTGTTCTAATAAAGTTAAACGATCTATTATCGCGGAAATAATTTCCTCGCAATGTTTTCGTTGAGTGAAGGAAACATATCTATTTTTTTTTCTATTATTCGATTTTTCCAAAGAGTTATTTTTTTCTAAATCCTGACAATTTGTCAATGGATGATAAATAATTTTCGTTTTTTCCTTGAATACTTGTGTTAACGTTATTTAAGTAATTCAAAATATCTGCTAAATATGCTACTTTAGTATACCAATCATTATTCTGAAGACATTTAACAAAATCATCCATACCTTCATTTCGAAAAAATACTAATAACTCATTTTTTTCGCGGTGCACCTGCAACAAGCTCGCGGTGCACCGGTTAAGAACCACTGCTTTAAGTGTTAGAATAGTCTCGTTATATCAGATATAAGAATTTAATTGACCAATACAGTGCCTGATTTCAAAAAAAATTGTCATTCGAGTACTCAAAATCGGTTGGCTAAATATGGCCAACCGATGGATTTTCGAAGTGTTTCATTGCGGAAAAAGTTTGAAAAATCCTGTATTAAATAATATTTCTCAAATACCAGCTGCAATTTCAAATAATACACAATATAATTAACATAAATTGAAATATATTATATTTCAAATAAATTAAACAAAGCCTGACTTATTTTTTTTATTAGCCTATGATTTTCACTAAATTAATAATAATTTAAATTATACAACCAAAAAGTCACATCGTCTTTGTTAATTTTCTTAATTTTCATTTCCCATACCAGGGCTTATATTATATTTATATATAATTTTACTCGCTACATACTAAACAGCAGGTGTTATACACACGTTCGCACGTGCAGCATCTTCTTTAAAGATTTATCGCACGTGTTCCCTGCATTGTTCAATTTAATCCCGGATTAACTAACAACGTCGCTCCTTCGGGGACGCGAATTTTCCTAGTCCATTGCGCACGCGCAATCTAAATTCATATTTCATAACATGAAAATATGATAAATTATTTTAGGAAAAGGTTAACCGTGCACACATCCTGTCCTCAGGACACTTTCGACGATTCGTCGAGATTTATGCAAAGGAAGGAAATGAAGTTGATCAAGTGGGCACACAACTTAAATTGTTTCTGAACAAATCCCATTATTCACATTTTATGTGTACATGCGGCGACATGAGAAAAAAACGACTCTGTCAATAGCGGAACAATGTGTTGCGTATGTGGCAAAAATTAAATTATAATAAGCAAAAAAATAAAGATATGCTAGGTTATGGAAAGTATTTTAAATTATTCATTATATGTCAACAATTTTATACATATCTCAACTCTGCGAGGCCGCGGTGCGCGAATATTTTTCGGCAAAGTGCAAAATTGTATTAAGACCACGACAACGGCAGCTGGTCTCCCGATGAATATTTTCAGAGGACATAGAATCCGCACATAAAGTGAGAGGTGCCGCAAAAATGGACAGAACCTGTAGGGTCCCTCGCCGCTATTTAAGGCCCCCAGGGGCGGATTTCACTTTATCGCGTTTTCGAGCCGCCCCTGAATAATAAATAAATTTTTGTTCAATGACAAAACGACAACTGGAAGCCATAAAACTTATATACGCATGATTAGTGTACCTTTGAGAAGGAGTGATTAAACGCTAAGCATTAACCCTCGACTGTTAAGGCGATAAATAATCTTTTTAATGGCCCATTCGGGGATGGAATAATTCAAAAATATAATATTGTGAGCACGGCCAGATTCAGAAGTATAATAACGTTAATATGAAAAAATGCGTATTTTAATAACAGGCATAATTTTTAAATTAAATTTACCACACGTATTGCCATTTTGATTGGAATATCTAATTTCACGGAGGCAACACGTGTCGGATATAAGCCATAGATCCGATACATATTATTAATTCAAATTCTATTAATAATATATCAATATATCATTTACCTAGTATGAAAATACTATTACATAATTCAAACTGTAACTGTAAAATCCGGATGAAATCACCAAGAGAATATATTGACAGATATAATTAAGATGAATATGTTCCATTGGGAAATAAATATGGCCACTAAAAGTAAAATGAAAAAAAAAATAGATGTAAATGAACAGAGTACGCATTTAAACGTATTAATATATATAATATTCAACTAATTAAATATAAATATCAGTGCTACTTAGAATTAATGTCGTATTTTAATCAACAAAATTACTTTGTAATTTCCATTATTTTTTTGGATTTTCTGCTGTCTATTTATTAAATAATAAATATATTTTTTATAAAATTCCCGTGGTTTTCAATCGAAATACCCGAAAAGGGCAGATTCTACTTCGTTCGCTGTTTTTTTGTCTTTCAAAAAATGTTCCACCGACCGGAACTTTACTATTTGTCGCGTTAACTCCGCCATATGAAGGCGGGCGTTGTCGTGTTACAGGATTATTTTAGGTTTTTTCACTGGATCTGGCCTCTTTTGACATAAAGTCAGAATAAAACGATTTAGTTGATCATGTACAGCTCTGTCGTGACCGTTTGCCCATATTTTAATAATTCAAAATAATTATTACTTTTGCATTCCACCACACAGATAACATTTTTTTATGCAGTCCGGCTTTAAGGGTTGAAATTGCTGTTTATCCACGGGTTAACAATTGTTTATTTTTCGTAATGTCGGGTAGAAAATCCATTCTTTATCTTCATTGCTTAAATCTTGAAGAAACAGAGAGTGTTACTCTTTTTCTTGCAATAATCTTCATATGTGGAGACATTCCACCTTGTTGCGGTTAGCCATTTCGTGCGGCACCTTGTATTTGAATTTTCCTATGTTTTTTTCATATATTTGATTAATAGACCAGAATATTAGTAGACCCCAATCTTATTAGATAACTCGCCGATAGTCATTTAAATAACTTTTCTTCGATTTCAGTTTTCGATGTTACTTCATTCACTTGACTACACCGTCTTCTTCCAGGTTCATTTTCCAAATCAATGCTTTCAGAATTTTTTTTATACCAACGTTGGCATTTCTTGATATTTAATATGTCCCAAAAATAGTACAAATATTTCTCGTAAAGCAGCGTGCAACTCCAAATGTTGTTTTGACGGACACACTTCTCTCGTCGCTAGACTCGGAAAAACCAATATTTTCTTATATCAAAGCCATATTCGAATAGTATACAATTATTAAAAAATGTTAACATACGTCTTTCCAAGATGACAAATACGATTGTTTTTAAAATCGTGTTTTGAAAATGTGACATTTTCTAGGTACCCTTAATATTTCATCTCTTATTCATGTATATTTATAATTTCAAAAGAATTATTTTTATTAACAACGGTTTTTAATTAGATATTTATGAACGATGGAAACTCAATTTAAATTAACGAATGCCAATACATCGTTCCATCAATATTTTGGAACCACTTTCCAATTATCCATGTTTGGATATAGGGAGGGTTGTTTTGTTAAATTCGTGTAATTTCGGTGCAGGGGAGGGATCGACTGTGGGATATCCCACGGGTCACAAATTGCCCATTATTTCTTTAACACGTGCGTCGTAAACAATATGTGCGGGAAGTGTTTTATTTTACAATATATAAATTCCATGTAAAAAAGCAATCAGCAATTAAAACACGCATATTCAAACATATTGCGTAAAGCGACTCGCTCATTAGGAAAAACTTAGTTATATGGTTTCAACCGAAATTGTTATGCATAATTTCGAGTAAAATCCCGAATATTTTATAATGCAAATTTATGATATTTTATTCCGTCGCTGTTTCCAGGATCACCATAATTAAATGTACATCAGGGCGTATCGGCCAATATCATAATGTCTTATGTCGCCGAAAAAATCAAAGATTTATTTTCGTTTGTTTATTCTTCGGGAGATAAACGAATCGCCTCGAAGGGTCAAATTCATTCGAAGTGGTTGAATTTCCATTTTTTTTTCACCACTCGCAATTTCGCGTCGAGAATTCCGGCTCTAATAGACACTTTGTGGATAGACCCCGGCCCTCTTTCTAATTAAAGCGATCGTTCGGATATCTCAAAATTTTCGTTTCAAGCCAGACCCTCGAATTTTAAATAAACACCGGAGAGTATTGCAAATTAGCCGTGAATTTGAAGTGGTTTTTAAATATTGCTCAAATATTAAATTTCAAGAAAAGAATTCGCGTAGCAACAATATGTACAACTCTATCTGATGGTTTATACTTTTTTTTTTTATTCGGTGCGGCCTCAGTTTTGTATTCAAAGCGTTAATCTCTCGTCGACTATATATATTTTTTTCATTCTTCCGCTGCTTTGTTACCCGCGTTATCACTGTTTTTCAAAGCCCATAAAACTTTAATCTGGTTCAGTGTTTTTATTTATCTTCATAACGTTTGAAAAAGCTACAATAATATTTATTTTATGGCGAAAAAAATATGACTAAAATGTATATTTAACTTGAGCATTCTGTATCGTTTTCACAAGGCTTGCAAATTTTCTTCCGTTTTCTACATTATTATCCGGTTAATAGGTAGACGTAAGACGATCCTTTTGTTGGAGGACTCGGATAGCTTCCTTCCCTGACCCAAAATGGGATGCATGGTATTATATATAGGGCATAATTTTAATATATAGCCAAAATATATCAGAAAAGTGAAAAGACTCGAATATAAAAATATAAAAATAAATGTTTAAGTATAATTACATAAATTATTATTATATATCTGGCTAGCTAATTGTTTATAAAAAGATAATTTTCCTAATTAAATTTATATAAATAGAACATTACCAAAATACTTACAGTAATTTATATGCATATTTCGCTTCTGCGCTCAATTTATCAAATCTAAACACCACGTTTAAAATGGTAAGGTTTACGTCTTTAATCTGCCGATCCGGGAAAATGCCTTCCTTCGTTAATTTGCATCACCAATTAATTTGCAGCCAATTAATGCATCTTATATTAGACCAAGAAAACTTTATGTTAACGACGGTCAGACAATAAATATGGTACGGCTTGCAATATCGGAGGTCAGATGCAAAGTGTGCGTTCGATCTGAGTTATCTGAAGAATTTGTAATATACCACGGTTTAAGAAAGGGAACGTTCTAGCATGTTTGTTATTTAACATAGCATTCGAAGATGTAATAAGGGACTCCGGCTTGGACACATCTGGCACCATTCTTAATAAATACAGTACAGATTCTTGCCTATGCAGACGACAGAGACATTGTTGGCTAGATCTAGGGCGGCTCTCAAGGATACATCCCAGCAAATAATGAGGGCGGCAATTGGCATGGGACTAAGGATCAACGAAACCAAGAAAAAATACATGCCCATATGCTAAGAACGAATCCTTGAACCCCTGAGAGTCGAAGAGTACAGCTTCGAGGCCGTCCAGGAATTCATATATCTCGGTTCACTTATTACAAACAACAGTAAAATCAATTTGGAAGAACAAAGCAGAACCAAGCGGCAAACCGGTGCTACTTTGGACTTCAAAAGGATCTACGGTCGAGATTCCTCTCAAATAAGACTAAAGTCAAGCTCTACATGACCTGGGGTTTTGACAAAACAAGATGAGCGACGACTGTATATCCTGGAGAGTAGAATTCTGTGACGAATATTTGGAGCCGTATTCGATGACGGGGAATGGCGTATTCGAAGCAACGAGGGAGCTGTACTGACCATACAAGGATATACCGGTCACATCCGTCAGAGTGGCCAGACTCCGGTGGGCCGGTCGCGTGTCAAGGATGCGGGACAGTCAGCCGCTGAAAAGGCTTAGAGTTACCAAGGCTTCCTGTCCCCGGAGGAAAAGAAGACCTTGGCTGAGGTGGTTGGACTGTTTGCAGTGGGATACTGCATCATTGAAACCTACCGAAAGATGGAACGACGTGACGATAGACCGGATAGTTAAAATAGTTAAGATAGTTAAAACCGGATAAAATGGAGAAGAGTGTTGGATGAGTATAGGGCTCTACAAAAGGGATGTTGCGCCTATGGCCATGACATGGATAATAGTTCAAAGAATTGAAAAAAGATAAGAAATAAATTTGTTTTTTTAACAACGTAAAGAATACAAAACGCATAGTAAAGGAAAATATTTATTTTAATCTTGGCTAAATTATTAGAGCTGAAATTATTGTGATATCTATTCTTTGAGATCTACAATCAACGGATACGTTTCACAACCACACGTCATACAATTGACTAGCCAAAAATTAAATGATTTGAAACTGTGATATATTGCCATATCTACATTATCTGCCAAATATTTCGCCAGCAGATTATTGCTTGTCAACGTATTCCGACAATTTTTAGAAGAATAAGGTCTTTATCAACATAGCTGTTGCGAAATATGTCTTTTGATATTTTTTTTCCACTCCAGAATTTATTTTATTCATTATTAGGAGAGAAAATCGAAATTGTCATTTTTAATTAAATTATTCTTCAGACGTCCATCTCATGTATTTATTAATATAATATCAAATTCTTAACATTTTCATAGCCCAGCCAACACGTCCATTAAAATTGATTAAATCCGAAATCCGCTAATCCGAAAACGACTTTTTCTCTCTGAATTTACGACAGCTCATTCAAATCGCCGGCCAGCTAAACCCATCGGGGCTTTCCCTACATCCGACACTCGAAACCAATTCGACAGCGGGCTCGAAAGTATTTTCCAAAAATGTCAACTAATCCTGGGGTTTGCATTCGGCAGATCCACGAGGCTTTATTGCCCGATGGTCCGCACGGACCATTGGTTTTAATGGACTAATGAAATGGTGTTGACCTCCTCGTGCAGACCACAGTTTTGTGATTTAATTAACGTCCACCGTTCGCCGGCCGAAATAGTTGCCGTGTAACAATTTCGACGCCATCAAACTGATTTCGCCAGTTTTATCGCAATGATTGCGTTCGCACTTCAACACATTGGAAACGTTTAATGAATCGTTAAATTTAAATCCTAATCCCAATGTTACATATACGTGCGATATGTGTATATATATATATGTATATAACATACGTTATTAATATTTAAAAATAATTAAATATTTATATAAAACTTTTAGCTTTACGTATGAATATATATATATATCTGGCTTAAGCACTTGAATCGATTTATGTCATCGCCAAATCGAAACGCTTCGGAAAAAATTCTTACAATTTTTAAGTATTCCACTCGTTCGCGTATCATTTTCTGACATTTGACAAAAATAAGGAGTGAAAGGTGTAAAGCCGTACTTGTCAATGTCAAAAAGGTGATATGAAATTTATCTCAAAATATTATTTAATATTACATTGAATGAGGGTTGAGAAAATACGAAAAAACATATAAAACCGCGAATAAATACAATTTGCTAATTCAATCATTTTTATTTGGCAGCTATATTGAAATCGGAATAAATCGCTTAAAATTGCGTTTTAAATACAAGAAATTTCGGAAGCCGTCCACGTCGATACTTGACTCAGAAATCAAATTGTACATCCCTTGTTGGTTTATATAACTAAGAGATGTTCCACTTAATATTCTGAAATGTTAATGCAGGATTACTGAAAGTAGGAAGCTCCTTCAGATCCTTGTTCCATTATTCAGACAATTGAATAAGGGCTTGCGTGCGTAAGTTGTTTTAATTAATATAATAAATTAACACGTATATTTTAATAACAAAAACTTAATCATCAGTATTTAAATGTATACAATTTATGTGATTAAAAAAATCACTGGTCCCCTTTTGTGTTTTTTTTTTCTTGTAGGATTCCATTGACAAATTTAAGATGTACTCGACCGGCTCCATTTAATTAACACGGACAAGATCTTTGGTTGGAGCGAAAGAACGAACGATATTTAATTTGATAAGGGTTCGGGAGGGAATAGAAAGAAGTACCCATTGTTTCTGTCTAGGATAATTTAAATATATTTCCAATTCGTCGTCGGAATTATTTTAAATTATACAATTTATTTATCAATGGCGCCGTCGGCCATTGTGTTTGTCAACGCAGAGCATCAAAATAAATTTCACAATTGCTCTTCACTCGTTGTAATATAGGACAAAGCGAAATTAATTATTTTCACGGGAAGCAAAGCTAATTAAACAATGTGCATAATTACTGACAAAAGCGTCGGTGAGGGGCGGATGAAAAATTCAAGACGTACGCGAAGCTGAGGTGGGTGAGAAAACTTGATAAATTAGTGACAAAACTCATAAACAAGCGGAAAGTGTGCGAACAATTGGGATTTTGACTTTAGGGATATTCGCAGATTAGTTATGTAACGACTTTTTAGTACAATTATGAATAAGAATGCTGCGAACAAGCCACTGAAAAGAACATATGAATATGCAAATATTAACCGTTATCAGGCCAGACTAAACATTTTTTTTTATTTGTAACTGAAGAATATATCTTTACCTATATGTATTCTACAAGTCTAGCTTAAATGGTAAACAAGTTACAGATTTTTGGCAGTTGAATTCATGATCCGTCCCACTGTGCGCCGTGACGATCGGTTAAAGCGCCATAATTCAGTTTTAGAGGTCTTCCTAATCTTACTTTATCGTTTAATTCTCTGAAAACACTTTTACATTTTTTGAACCATCTATGAGATTTTCGGAAATATCTAAGTTTTAAGACATATTCATAAACTTTAAAGATGATCTCGGCAGTTTCTTTTGGCATCAATGAATAGAATAATAAAAAAAAAGTAAATGGGTCTTCTTAAACTATGGCCTTGATATTCTTACAAAAGATAGTGGCTGTAGACAACCATTAGACCTATAAAATGAAACCAAGTTTCAACTACTCAACGGCAGTCAGTGACAAACTAATATAAAAACCCCCAAACAAAAAAAATGTTATTACTTTCTGGTATATTATAGCATAGATGATATAGAATTTTGAGATTTGATCAAGAATTAATAAATAATATTGTCCTTTTCAAAGCATTTGCCGTTAGATGCATCATACACTCATGTAAAATAAATAAAGTATGTTAATTTTTTTTGTTATAGCATATAATAAATTTACGGAAAAAGTGCATTTTAATAAATAGTTATTTTAGGATATTTTCAAAAAATTATAACATGTTAAATTCAAATGGTCAATTATTAAACGTTCAAACAATGTGAATCTGGCACAATGGAATCTGAGTTTGCTTGATACCATCGAGTTTTTGCTTTATTACATCCGAGTTGATATTGTTAGTGGCGCAGGTCATGGTGCGTTTTGAGTCAAGACCCAAACTTCCCGGAAACAATGAAATCCCACCATTATTCGCTGTTCAACAAGGATCTAGGTTTCAAAGGCGCTTGGCAAAACCCGCCGAAATTTGCAGAATGTGGAGAACTCTCTTGTAATCTGTGATAAATTTGAGGGTACTCCATCGCTTGAAGCAATCCGAGAGAATAGTAATTATTTCGACGAAAACTCGTTAACACTTGTGTTTTTTTTTCTAAATTAAAGGACCCGAGTATACTTTCGTAGTCAACGATCCTGATACTTTGACCCACATCCGTTGAAATATCACCAGTAATTTATACATGAATTGAAATTGATATCGAATAAGAAATAAAATAAAATCATTTCGATATAAATTACTCCATAAACATCAAAAGCAGAATAATTATTTACTCATTAGTTTTTTATTCTTAATTGCTTTTCTTTAAAGAAATATATAGAGTTTTGATGAGTACAAAATTTAACAAAGCGTATGAATATATTAAGTCAATGAAATTTTCACGCAACAAAAGAGCTTTATTTGGAATAACTCCAAATTGTCTTGCACGAAAGCGAGTTGGCAGGACGAAGAGAGCTTTGTATTAGAAAACGCTTCATAAATTGCGGCTTTAATGAATCCTCGGTCCTCAAACAAGACAGGGAACAATTTATTAATTAACATTGAATTGTCTGCATGAATGGAGAATTCAACTGGGTCCCGGAAACCATTGATAATAAATTAGCAATAATTCAATATATTAGCGTTTCGCGAAAATGGTAAATGCATTTTGTGTGATTTGCGAATTTCAATTTACTACTAATTTTATTCTATGAAATAGTTGAAATATTCCAATTAATTCTGGATGTATAAACTACGATTCATATACAAATTAACGGTAAATATTATAAATAAATTTAATAAATATTTATATGATCACATCAAGGTAAATAACCTTTTTTTACTAATAGTAATTGTATTTAGAATAATTGTTTGTTCACCTGTTGGTTATTTGCGGTTGCAAGAAGACAGCATTTTAACACTCCACATGCACCTGAATATTGCCAGAGAATTCTATCCCTGAAAAATGATACATAATATTATAAAAGACTTTAAACATGGATCTATTAAAAAATACTTAAATATAAATATAGATATGTAGCTATGACTATATTCAGATAAATGTTATTTTTTTCTTACGGCTAAAATATTCGCTTCTTGTTTAAATATATCACTATGGAAACTAACGCTTATTGAAATATGATATGTTGCCATATCAAATATTAAACTGATTTTCTTGAAAATAATATTTTGAATGCATAGTTTAATAATTTATATGTGTCTATTGGTTGGTGCCTACGCGGGCAGTGTTACTCCATGCGGTGTAAAGCAAGAGCGCTGCCAGCTTCTCAGCGCTACCGACGTCGTGTATTGGATGAACTCGGACCGGTAGCGGAGTGCTTATTGGGTGTCTCGCTATGTCGCGCTGCGACTTGGTGCAGTCATATTGACTCACTGTAGCGCATTCATACTGACTCACAGCTTATTTGAGCTAGGTGCCGCTTGTCACTTATTTTATTGCTGTTAATATTATCTAGTATGTTTACCTATTTTTTATAATATAATTTTTTTTTAATTTTTAATTTTCCTCAGCACCCACCCCTAAATAATTTACGATCCGCCACTGATTACATGCTAAGATGAATTGTTTATTAATTATTATTTAAAATATTATTGTTGCCGATATTGCATAGCTCCCCTCGTCTAGACTGTTAATTCAACTAGAGTGTTATGTTAGTACTTATGCATGTGGATTATTGCATAGATTCAAACTTGAATACTATTTTCAGGATGTATAAATATATAGATATTCAGCTGTTAAACGAGTAATTATTTGGCATAAAATGCTATGGCTTTAATAAAATAAATTATTTATAAATATAATAATTCAAATGAAAATTGTTTTATATTAAACTTTTCATCGATGTAGTATTATACTAATGTCTTTCACATCACACTATTTTCCCGTTAGCTGCTGAATCTATTCACGAGTGGGTTACTTAAATTTATTTATGGAGTCTAGGTTACAGAAATAGAGAGAAAGAGAGATTCCACAAAACCAACGTATAAACTTGATATTATTTCATTGCCAAATATATTTGCATTCATATTATTACATAAATATTACATATAATTGTGTGTATAATATGACTGATCATTATTAATTAAATAAACTGTACATGTAGCATTACATATACATCATAATTATACTTCAACATAGTATAAATAATTAAAAACATGAGATTTGTATGGTACATCGTGGCGTGCTTTTATTCAGATCAAAATTTAATCGAATTTTCATCGGCCATTCATAAATTTAAATTAGCCAAACGAATTTCATATATTTTTCCATTCGTCGCAGCTTTCCAATCAATGTATGATTTATGAATATGTGATGCGAATTTCGGGAATCATTCATATCCTACCATCAACAACGTGTAATATATTTATACTGTGGATTTTAATGTAATATATATGAAATGAACTAATAATTAATCATAATAATTATAATTGCTGAGGAACATATTTAATATATTAGCTCGTTAAGTATGATATTTGTAGAAAAAGAACCAAGCTTGGTATTTTTTTTTATAAATATGAAGGAATAGCTTTGTTCATCAAAGTATGCACTCATATTGTCGATACACTTTTCCATTTTAGCAGTAGCTACTTCAGCCAGGTGGTGTGAAAGACTGGTAATCGAGAGTTAATAAAATCTTGAAAGGCTTGCTTAATAGCATTGTCGGAATTAAATTGTTTTCCTATGAAAAAAATATTCAAATTCCGGAAGAAGTGGTAAAGATCTGGCGAATATTGTGGAATATAGTCACGGTATTTGTACAGTGTGCTGTCTAGCGTTGTTGTACAATAGTATAGGACTCGGTTGATTGACTAATCTAGGTTGTTTTTCTGCAAGTTCTTGGATTATTTGGTCCAGATAGTTGGAGTATACTTCTTCCGTAATCGATGAGCCAGGTTTCGAGATTCGATCATAATAGATCATACCTGCGCCGGTACACCAAACATCATCGGCATTCTTTGAATATTGCGCTCTGGGCTGTGTTTTGTTAGCTTGTCCTTGTAACTGGAGATGAGAAATGGATAGTGCAGAATAACGTAACAAGAAGGACAAGAGACATTAGATATACCTGAATAACCCCCGCCCCATTAACAACTTTGAAGACTGAAATCTATAAAAAAAAAATGTTTTGTGTTTAGTGGGATTGCAAGTTTTTTCGAACATTTAAAACGTAATCAAATAATTACATAAAAACTATATTAGACCTAATTAGACCAAAATATGTTTCGAGCTATCTGGGATGCTGTATTTCAACGTGAGAACACATATTCATAATTTTATGAATTTCCGACATTTCCAACATTAAAGAAAAATTATAAAAAAAACATTTTTTAAAGCACAAAATAAATGAAAATATATGTGGTATTTTTTTTAAAAACAAACGCGAGACAGAAAATTATCAATGTTGACATTATACCTCACTACAAACTTTATACTTGACAACCTAATATCATAAGCTTTATGTAACAAAGCTTTCCTACTCTAATTTTACTATGAGAACCAGCTTTGATAATTAATTATTATTTTGTAGAAAACTTTTGCATATTTCAATTATTAACGCATATGTATAATAATATTATAATATTACAGAAAATATAGTGAATAAAAATTGATATGGATGTTTGTTTTTTGCGAAAAAATAATTTGACGCACCAGTAAATTGGACACTGATGTATGCGCAGACTTTTATGCCATCTTTGCCATCTATCATCATTCATCTCATAAACAAATGGCGCTCGCATTCGCCGAGTATATACACATACGAATGCCAAGGCTTGGCATAATTATTGTTCATCGTTTGTCGGAGATTCCGTTGCCAAATTTCAGATGATAAAACCGAAACAGCCTGGTGCAGTAAAAAGCCGAATATAGCAGACCCTATGCCAAAAAATTAAAAGGCCTGCGATACAATCGGACGAGGCATTTTGGGATTTGCCAGTCTGACTATTGCGTCTGTTAGTACTAACGGGGCTTTATTTATTGTTGGATTATCCCGACTAGATTTTACTAGACGATTGCACATGCCAAGATATTATAGTATGCAACTCAATAGTTTAATTTTGCTATAAAAATAAATATTTCTTTTAATTTATAAGTGATTTTTTTTGTATATTACTCTGTAATCTAATTACGCGGCATGAAATGTTCTTTTAATTTTTAATAATTCATACAAATGCGTCGCATTAATCTTCCGAAAATGGAAAAGCCGCATAATGACTTTGAGGGTTAAAACTCGTGTTATAATTTTGAATTAATTTGAATTTATTTACAACTCTTATGAAACTCGCATTTTGCGTGTGAATAATTTTATATATCATATAATGGTCAAATGTTTTAATCAATTTTGTCTTTGACCGCCATTATTATAAAGCCTCGTATAATTAATATTAGGGATTAATTGCTCTTATAAAAATCTAATGAAAATTGTTGTCAACATTCCCAGCCTAACCGCTCAGAACTTCATTGATATACGGCACGTTAATAACGAGGTCGACATACATGACGTAAATAAAATGTTATTATATGAAACTCGCAGAAGCTGCGCAGTTTTATGATGTCTCTCGTATAACTGATTTTATTGTTTTTATCACCGTTGCGTATAATTTCAGTATGCCAGAGAACTATGCCATCTCACTACGGCTAAACCAAACAGAAATATCTTGACATTACGGAAACGGGGAAAACTTAGCAGCAAGTTTATGATGTGACCGTCATAAAACTTGTTTTTATGTCCTCACCTGACTTGGGACATGCGTGAGCCAGATAGGGAACACCTTTGAGAGGAGGGAGTGATCTACGCTCCGAAGAGCACCATCCCCCTAATGAAATTGTAACCAGCGACCGGGGGAAAATCAATTTTTCCTCCCATAGGTATCGTCGGGATAGAGACTACCGGAGAGTGAAATGCAATAAATTTTCACAACATTAGACAATTACGTCAAAACCGTAATCAGCTGGGTGTGCCGCGATTTGTAAGGCGTATTTGCTTGTGTGGAAATTATTACTTATTAAACTTTAAATATTTTCTTTTTTTAATAAATTTGAAATGCATTTATGACACGTGTCAAATAAATGGGATTATATACGCGAAATCATTACAAATGGTTCAGGACGTTCACGTCCATTAATCTAGTCTACAAATTTCGAAGAAAGCGCAGCATCTGGAAAAGGTTTTCAGATACAAATCGCACCTTATAAGTTAATATTAAGGAAAAAAACGTAGGTTGCCTAAATAAATATCACTCGACATTTTTTTCAATAAGGTCCTACGGGAAAGTCCACCTGAAATTGAAATTTCATCACATTCTGAATAAATTGTTTACATACGTATATATTTACATACATACAGTCAGTCCTCGACTTACGCGATTTCGGACTTCGCGGTTTAAAAAAATATATTAATTTAAAAAAATAAAATATTGGTGATTTGGCCTGGAATGAAGTTGGAATATCTACCATGAGAAACATATGGAATAAGCTCATTCCCCGATTGTTTGAGGAGAGTAGTACACCAACTGAAGAAATTGACGTAGTCATTCAATATCTTTTTGAAATGACCAAAGAACTAAATTTAAATCTAGGGAATGAGGATTTAGTTAGTTTAATTAACTTGAAGACAGGCGAAAGGATGATTTGTTTTCAGAAGAAGAGGAATTAGTTGAACAACCCATTTAAATATGATCCAGGATGGATTAGCTGACCTTGAAGCTACAGACCCTGATCCTGGACGATCTGTGAAAGTTACAAAAGCAGTGAATAATGATATTGCATCCTACACTTTCGTTTATGCAAGAAAAGACATTTAACATTGGATCGATATTTGAAGTAGTTCGTCTATAAATATATGTATATAGATTCTGTTATATGCAATATATCAAATAATTATGTGTAATAAATCATATTTTCTTGAATGTACATATAAAAATCTATTTTACTTTCACCTATTCTTTGAAACTATACATATTTTTTTGTCAAAAATGCTAAATTTTGTGTTTTCCTCGACTTCGGAAACCTTCGGAACCAATTAATCGCGTAATTCGAGGACTTGCGATATATATATATATTTAGTTATTTTTTTAATTTGTTTCTGTTTTTTAAATATATTCCGATTTTTACACGATGATTCCGCGTTAAAAGTAAAGATTACGGGATATCAGAGTGAATTAAAAAAAAGTTTATGGACACTAATTTCGCTGTTAAGACATCTGTCAACGTTACGTTGCGAACGGCAGCAACCCAAAGTTTAAATTGAATTCGAATTAGCGGCCCCGCGAGTACGCCGAACTCATTAAAATACCCGAAGTGATAGTAACCAGGTTAGGTTAGGGGCGCAGGTGTGGAGCCATTGAGGGGGGGGGAGGCGACGCGTGACTCTCATGCCGAGTGCTACGCCTCCCGTTATAAAATAATTTTAAAAAAATCGTATGTATACAATCCGTACTATTTTGTTTTGCTTTCGCAAAGCTTATAATCGCATAAAATTGTCATTCAGCTTCTGATGTAAATCCTCAATCATTATACGGAATTTATAAACGGATTGGTAACGCAAACGTTATTCATTTGCTAATGGGAAAACACGGTTTTTAATGAGGCAATATTTTCGTGCATTAAGCGCCATTTTGTAGTACACTTTATAAATAGGGTATATTAAAAAGGGATGTACTGTGCTCCCCTTATAAAGTGGTTCTCTGTAAAAGATAGCTGCGATATTTCGCGTCGTTACCGTGGGCTCATGGGAGGACCTCACGGTTTCTCAAGACAACACCCTAATGGTCACCCTATTTCTTTTTAATAAAAAATCGTATAAACATTGAAATATTTCCCCAAAAATGATAATATTATAAAAATTTTATAAATTAAATTTTATATCTAAATATTTTACGTGAATGGCTTGTGAAGTTAATATCGACTTAGTTCAGACAGTACTTGAATTGTTAATCCTTCCAGAGAATGCATATGATACTATAATTATAATAAAATTACTTATTAAAATAATGTTCCAGCATTGTTTACCTTATAGATTCGAGTCGAGTGTTGTCGCATGTCGGAATCAGACGTGGCCGTGATAGCGGTTGGGCACAATCATAGTTTCGTAGGTTCTACGGAGCTATGAGGAGCCAGGCCGCTATCCATGCCAATTCAGTGACGTGTGTGCTACAGAAGGTGCCCGTAGCACCCGATCAGACCG
>JAGXCT010037212.1:180128-224535 GCA_022495035.1 Philopotamus ludificatus | reverse complement strand
TAGGTGGCAAAAACCCGCCTCAGGGTTAATATGCCACTTTAATAATAATAATAAATAATTTAATAATAGATTCATTATTTTATTAATACATTTATATATAACATGCAATAGCCTCTTTTATTGCTTTTAAAAATTTCGCAAAATGTCGAGAAACAGTGTTTTAAGCCTTGACGCCAACTAACTCGTTCTGAATAATAATAATATTTAAATATTCAACCATTTTCTTGTTTTCAAATTGCTTCAGTAGATAATCTTCTTTCCTCTGGTTTTTAAGTTTCTTTAGAACTTTGTTGCCTATTTCTGTTGAATATTTTTATTTTTCAGAATAAGGTCCAATTTTTTTCACTTCAACTAGTTTATTAATACAATCGACCATTTTATAACGGTATAAAGCAGCGTGTGCGACCATCCCTCCTATTCAGCCTGAACTTTTCTAAAAATATTAAATATTTGAAACATCGCAATCAGCTAACAATAAGGAAGAAAGTGAAGAAATAATAAAAAGTCAGAATTTTATTTTATTTTTCTTTCCGTCATTTTATACATATATTGATATGAAATTAATCATGCCTCCAAAACATTGCAAAATGTACACATCCATTAAAATCGGCGAGTTTTTTATATTTAGCCAAAAGATCACCCTACAGATAACCAACAAAATGTTTTCACTAGACGCTTTTACTTAATTTTCTTGAACGAGATTTTAAGCAAAAAAATGATATTTTCTCGCTGTATGGATTGTTTTCATAGATAAAATTATTATCTCTCGGTCAAAGATTAAAATTAACTCTCTACACGCTTCGTTCTTTTAGGCGAGCTTGATAAAAGCTTTTGAATAAAATTTTCTCACTGACAATTCTTTCATAAATCGAATTATCAGCTTTTAATCAACATCAAAAATTGGCTCATTATTTTATGATAACATTATTTATACTTTTTTATCTGAATTTAAGTTTTAAATAACCTTGCTTGCAATGTTAAAATAATAGTTCCTAAATAAAAAATCATTTTCCTCTAGGTGTTGGCTTTAAATGGTGAAAACACACGGAAGTCATTAATATTTAAAATGTAAATAATTTGTAGTTATACATATATTTTCAAAGAAAAGAACATTTAGCCATATACCTTTACTAAAAATGTGAAATCACACAATAAATTATATAAATAAAAATAAATCATTCTTCACTAAATTATTGAAAAATTATCCCAGACTCTCGCATATCTATAGTTCTTAGTACAATTACATTCAAAGTGTGTCGAAAATAACATTCAATGACATTAATCGTCACGTGAACTATTCCAGAACAACAAAGATGAATGAAGTAACATGTCACGATAAAGAATTTAAGAGTTAAACTAGGAGGTTTTCCCACATCACTTATATTCGCCAGACACGTTTCCATCTGATTATTACCTTTTCAAATCCCTAAGGTACTCTATGAGAAAAGCGTTTCCGAAATGCGGCCGAATTAAAAACCATTCGAGCAAGTATTTTAATTCGAAACCTGCAACTTGTTTATTAAAATGGATAGTAAAGCTACTGGTGATATGAAAAATAGTTGGAAATAAATATTAATATTATATTTTATGGTATAAAACTAATTTTTTATTTAATCAAATATTTCTGACATAAGAAAATCTGTTGATCCCTTTGCGTAATTCAGACCGTTTCACCTTCATCCCTATCCATCCCCTTATAACTTAGATTCATTTCGAATGTGACAATAGAGAAAATCGTTGGGTTAGAAGCAATGTCACCACTTATCCTTTCGTTGTTTGACCGGTCTGAAGAGGGACACCGGTCCTTCTTAGGGCCCTCGAGTCGTTTCTGAGAAAGTATATATTATGTAACAGTGCGAATAATAAAATGGTTTATTTATAACTGATGCATGTTTTTACCACTAAAACATTTTTTGATCCCATAAAAAATATTTATTATTTAGTGGGATGTTTTATAAATTTATTATGAATCCACTGTTTCTTGAAAATTTCTTATCAAACACAGTTTTGATTTAAAATTGTATTGTATAAATTATTTAGTTTACATGTTTCGTTTAGATTCTATGGAAAACGCGCCGAATGTGCACAACGATGTTCGTCGAAAGGATTGGGGAAATCGCTGGCCATAACAATATCCTGAATTCTGTACTAGCATTCTTAATTTTGCTTTCTTGTATATTTTTTTTTGGCGCCAGACGAAATGGTAATTCATTGTTTTATGACTGCGACAAAAAATATAGAGAAATAATCTCAATACATTTTTATTCTTTTAAGATTTGTATAATATTTTTATATATATAATATATACAGACATTATTAGTTTATTTAATAATATTAAAAATTTGGGTTAATAATAATTGATAATTTGTGGTTCAAATAGCATCATATTTTAATATTTTATTATCCTCTTATCCCCGAGGACTCATCCTCACTTTCAACTGACCTCGATAAAATGATGATTAATATCCTGGATTGTGAAAACGTAGAGGAAGATCTTTTGATTCCGCAATTTCCTCCTTTGAACATAATTCAAACCATTAACGTGAAATTTTCTTAGAGAAAATTCGACGAATCGCTCCATTTGGATTAGAGAATCCGAAAATATATAATATTACATAAATTTTATTTTATTATTTAATTAAAATATTATGTATTTTTAATATAGACGTCTATCGCGAATATGAAGAAGATTGCACATATACATATACCATTTTTCAGAGCCATCAATAATGTATCATATTCGTACTGAAAAAAAAGGATCGTATTTTGCCAATTTTGCAAAAACTGCACGCTCCACGTTGCATATCGTATTTTCCTGTACTGTGTATACGTCATCGCGTTGGAAAATACAGTGCGATCCAGAGTAATTGCAATATCACGCTCAATTTATTTATGCTAATATCTGAATATATTCTGGGTCGCATTTATATAAATCTCTAATCGTAAAATTTAATCGCCCCTCACCATTGACTTTGTATAATCATTTAAAACCGCAATAAACCGGAAATGGAATACACGCGGAATTCGCGGATGAAAATGTATTTCATTTGTATTTCTGCCCTGGTTTTAATCCAGGGTCTAATTTATGTCAATCGAGCCCTGGGGCCATATCGGTACCGCGAATTGGCAACTTTTGCGGCGTGAAGATGAAAAGTCGTAATGTGACGTGCGTGACGAATGAAAAGTTTGCTCCATCCAATCTCTTTTTAAAAAAAATCACGTTAACTAATTCAAATTGAGATTCAGTATTAGCTCGAAAATTCTTTAAACATATATTCTTTGAATAATTTATCGACACATAATTATTGAGAGGGAACTTTTTGAACATGAATCTCCTTCAAAGACGCAAGCATTTTTTTTCTCTTTAAAAAAAATATCAAGTCCGCCTAATATTAACATAATACCCTAATCCAGTGGAACTCCAAAGTACCTCGGGTCACTTTCGATAAAAAAAACTCTCATGAAGATCCCATATAGAATCAGTAATTAAGAAAATCAACACAAGTAACGCGTTCCTTCGTCCTCTTATAGTATAAAACGTTGTCCTTTCTGTAAAAATTAAAAAAAACTTATTTATACTGCCATCATTTATCCTAAAATGCTATACGCTTCCCAGATCTGGGACCCGACGCATCCTACACATATAAATGAAATTCAGAGGAAAATAAATATCACACTACGCACAATTATAAACGTAACTTAATTTATTCGCAAAATAGACATACACAAAGACCTAAACGTTCTCCCTTTTAAAGACCTTATTAAAAGATATGTCACTCTTTTCTACGATAATCTTTTATTATTAATTTACAAATATGAACCACACTATATCCTTTCTCGCTAACTATTGCCCTAATTACTCCCAATCCTTTCATAGAATTCCTCTACCTAAAACAGTGTTATTTCTCACTAAAAAAGAGCAGATAACAAAAATAATTCAACTCAGACTTGTTGTTTTCCATTTTAAAACAATCATCAATAGTTAAAATTTTCTTTGCTTTTTCACTATTTGCTTTTCTTGTGTTTTTACTTCTATATAACATTTTATCTTTACATATTTTTCTCTATATATTAATACTTTTTTCTCTTTTCGTTTCTTATTATGCTTCTTCAAATTTAAAAAAATAGGATGTGACTGATATACATGGCTATACAAAAATGTATATCCATATTAGTATAAACTGTTTAAGATTTTCTATTTTTATTTAATTTTGTCTTAGTTCTATTATTATATTTTTTTTCCCCAAAAGCTGTTACCCTCTCGAGTGCCGGCAACTCACTAGCGAGCTACAATGCGAGCATTCTGCCGGCGCTGTGGCTGTACCAAGAGTGAGAGCGAAAAATTATAATTTAATTAAATATGGTAATATATTATTATTATTATATGAAGAGTAAAATGGGCACAGCTCAATACAGTTGCACACTTTTGGGCATGA
The DNA here is from genome assembly GCA_022495035.1 of Philopotamus ludificatus. Classification (NCBI taxonomy): domain Eukaryota; kingdom Metazoa; phylum Arthropoda; class Insecta; order Trichoptera; family Philopotamidae; genus Philopotamus; species Philopotamus ludificatus. The sequence continues at coordinate 220,099 of JAGXCT010037212.1, read as the reverse complement.
TGAATAATATAAGGTAAACCGGATAGTAATGATAATTTTTTTATTGTGGCATTTTTACATCAGTTTGTCACCGGCTGCTGACGAGTAAACAGGTAAAATTTGAATCATTTTGAAGCTCTACTTGTAGTCTACACTTTCTATGTGTTTTATTTATACTTAGTAAATTTGTCAAGGCCAAAGGATTGAGGAGTCATATTTACGATTTTTTATGCTACTTTTTATGCCATATTTTGATAAAAAAAAACCCCAATTTTTACAAAAGAGAAATCGAAAAATTACATGAACTATGGGGAAAGATTGTAGAAAACAATGGTAATTATTTAATTAAATAGAAATATTTGAAAAGTGGTTGTTAAAAAAAATATTTTTTTCATGTAAAAAAATATTGTCATTACTTTCTGGTTAACCTTATATTACATAATATGCGATATTTAAAGCGCCAAAGAACAATGCTCGATTCAGATGTCGTATTCAGTCATAAATTAAAGTACAAGCAATTAAACAGCAGACGACGATGGGATGAGGAATGGAAATAAAATTTCAACTCGCGGTTTTGACTTCCTTGCAGAAATATTTCCTTGCGGTGCGAGGGAAAGAAAACGAGGAGCCGCTGTTCCTGTTTCCTTTTTGCTTTCTTAAGGCAGCTCATCAATTTTTCTCTGGTCTTTTAAATTAAAATGGAAAATCCGAGATCACTTCACGCGGAGAGTAGCCCGGATATATATTAGAAATTAATCATGTCTCGCGCTGGTATCGGTTACTAGAGAAGATTTTCCGAGTCCCTCAAACGAGGTATCATCACTATATTTTACGGCCTATAAAAATGCCGATCGATGGATGGGATGAGCTCGTAGGCAATATGGTGTCGTAAAATCGGCGAAGGCGGGCGGTAAAATGTAATGAAACCCTGAGATATGGACACTGAACTTGAAATAATTTTTACGATTCACTTTATATCCATCCTCGTTTAAAACGAACTCAGACGATCGTGTAAAATTTGTGTTTTATTTTATCAAGCTCCAAAAAAAACATATAAACTCTTCATTAAATGTTTCAGGCGATCCAAACTATTTGTAATTGAATTTGGTCCACTCTGTATACATAGATGTGTGCCACCGCTCCACTCTCTTATTTCTAAATTAGGCTTCGATTTCACTTGGTCGAATAGTAGGATTCGGACATCCGCCCCTTTCCCGGTTCATTTCCTATCGAATTGGGTTTTATTTTCTGATTTCGTCGATTTTCCGAAACGTAGAATTAATTTCTTTTTTTATTACGCTCGTCAATTTCGGATATAACAATAAAATGACGTCCATCAACTGAATATTGCTCAATAATATGCGTATTAAATATGTAGAAAAATAATAAATACGATTTTTTCAGGAAATATAAGAATCTTTTTTGGAAATGTCACAAATCCATAATGGTCAGCGAAGAAAACTTTCTGTGGCTATCGGAGAAAGGATTCCTTTCGAGTATGTCATTGACGGTCCTTTAAATAAAATATATATTTTCAGATATATCCAGTTCGTCGGTTGAAATACGCATGGAAGGGAGGAGACACTGTTGGGGTGGGAAGCCAGCCCCATTTTCTACTCCATCTCGTGAAGATTTTATGAACCTCTGCGGCTTTGGAATACTGCGGCCAATATCGGACATCCCTGTACAACATGACTCGACTTTTTTGGCTGACAGGTTTCCTAAGCGTCCTAAGCCCTTTTAATAAAGTGGCAAATCTAAAAGAGGACATCCTCAAATATACATAAATATTTTTTTAAAATATTTAATTAATTTTATATAAATATTTACAGATCGATATATACCCTTAGATTTACGCGGTAGATAAGATCCGCTCAATAACGCGTAAATTGACAATTAAAATTTATCTCTCCCGACTGTGTCTTGTCATTATATATTATGTATATGAAAAATTATATTTAGTGTTACGCCGCTTGGTGTAGCGTAAAAGTGTTACCTGCTCGTCAGCGCTACCAGCGTCGTGTATTGGATGGATGCGGGGCGGCAGTGGGGTAGGGAGCTCGTCTCGCTAAGCGCTGTGTTGCACTGCCACTCAGTGCAGTCCTGCGCCATCCATACTAAGTCACATTTGAAATATACATTTGTAATCATCCGCAGCAATCCCAAATATTTTAACCACGAGCCGCCACTGGTTTGAAGTCAAAATGTCTCATTTTTTTGTTGTATTGGTACACTTGTCTCATGTGTATCTTGATATGTGTTATATTCAAATAACACGGTTATGATATCTTAGCTTCTGTATTGACTGAAAATGGCTCACCGCGACTCCTTCCTGGAGATAAAAAAAGGCCATACCGAAAATTGCTTTTAAGAAGTGCTTTCATACAGGGAATAAACTTTCTCAGTATTTTCCCCAGCTAAAAAAATGATAAAAAACAGCTGCACTTTTATTGACCGCGCAAATCGAGGGATTGGTCTATTAATATTCGATCAGCAAATTTTTTTTTTTTGATGAGCATATACGTATTTTATGTATCTATGGAGGGTAAAAAAAACATCGGATCGACAAAATTGGATTAAAAAAATATTCTTTCCTATAAGAGATTGCGGAGCCTTGCACACTTGAATTGAGAACGCGCATTGAAAAATAAATTGGAAAATCGAAAACATCAATCGACCCAGAATGATTCCACTAGTCTTTCCGCGTTTTTCGTAGAAATCGCCTACATAAAAAAACGTCCAGAGATAATTTTCTTAAATTGGGTCGAGTTGTTTTCCTTTTAAAAGCACTCCCGCTTAATAGATTTTTTTTATTTGAAATTACTTACAGTACACATTTAAATCGTAATTCGACAATCGTTCCAATTCGCAAAGAAAATTTTATATCACGTAAACTTCCATCTTCGTATTAGGCGTAGTAAATTATATTTCGTGATAACGCTGTTAATTTTATATTTAAGATACAGAAGCGAAATGGTGACAAGAATATATTAATAAAAGTGACATTTTTCGATGTAAAAATATATGAAAAAAGTACAGGGGATTAACGCTATTATTGGCCCTATGTGACTTCACACCTACAGCGTAATCCTTCTATAATAGACCTGTGATTCGAGGATTTTTCTGACTTATCCAAATGGTAAACACTTCAACTTTTATACGAACATCCGAATTTGATTGCTTCTAACATCAATACTTAGAATAGAGTGTTCTGAAAGAAATATGCACATATACCGCAATATGGATGCTGAACAGTTCCTCGATGTTTTAAACTGTATACATATATATTACGTGTACATACATATATTCGTCAATTTTGCAAATTCGCGTAAGCACCGAACCGACCCTGGACTCGGAGCTAATTGCATTAACGTCCGGAGCGCATTAATTGTTCCGGTGGGCGCATCGCGTTCCGGTATCAACCCGGATATCCGTTTACATAAACCGTCACCTGTGCTAAGTTCAATATCGTGTAAGAAAATCACTTAATTAGTATGTAAACTTATTTGAAGCGATCGTTCGAAATTTAAAAAAGAATCATAATCAATGTGAAATATAACGCATCGCAATGGTAAAGAAAATGATAAGATTGTTCAAAATGTATAAATCCGTTTATAAAACGCCAGCTGAATGTCTGACTCAAGTGGCAAAATACCCAAGGGCATTTACTAACTACCCGGGTTTACCTAACTGGCTCGTTGCAGGTTTCAGGAGTAAATCCCAGGTCGATTCATTTATTGTTTAAGGAAGTATTTGTAGGTATTTTGTTCGCCTAACAAACTAAGTTAAGCTGAGCAAATTAAGCTTTATTTATTTATGTAGGTTTAATAATTCAATTTCATATTAATTTTGTATAACAGTTTTATTGTGTATTTGTTTCATTTACATAAAAATATATTTAATCAGCATGTTACGTAAATACGAGTGTTTTTTTTTCATTATTTTCATCTTTGAATATTTACAGAAACTAACAATGAATATTATTCGTCGACGATGAACGAAAAAACAGATTAGCCGAAACAAATTTATATCCATCATTCATCCACATTAAACGTAAACCAGTGACAAGAAAGATAAGATGACTTTACAAGACAAATGATAAAAAAAAACTCAATTCTAGTTATTATGCCGATATTTTTTAAGCGTTATTTGCATTATTTTGTTGTTGTGGTGTTGGTACCCGTGACCTTGACGTATCTCGAGATTAACCGAGAAACCAACCGCGTTTGCCAATGATTTACTATTTAGTATGAATTGAATGAATGAATATAGACCCCAAGCATTTCAAGTCAAGAAATAGATGAAATCTATATCAACATTTAAAAAAAATGGATTATTGTAAGAATAAAAATAGTTCGTGAAATATATTAGTAGAAAAATCCAAAATAACGACCAAATTTTGATATTTTTTGCTAGTTAATGCGACGCGCGCACACGGCGACGGCCCGCCGAAACTGAGCCGCACGCGCCGCAGAGTTCGCGTCGCACTGAGACATGTATGTGGTTTTACTCGCACTTGCATATAATATTTATACTTTAGATTTTTTTAGAGAAATAAAAAAAGTTTGTGACATGTAAGATTTATATTAAAAGAGTAATTCGAGAAAATTTAGGGTCCCAAATAGGCAAGGCTAGATTAATAGCCATATATGCTAACTTTATTGTTGGCTTTTGAATGTAAAAAGATTTTTGATCAATCCCGGACTTGGCCCCTGGAACGTCTTCCTGTTGAGTGTCCGGCGCCTGTATGCAGAACATTAATTGATAATTAACCCTCTCTATTACAAAAACTATTTTATGAAAAAGAAATTTTTATCAAATTATTTTCGATTTTAAGAATGCTTAATGAATTAATACTGCATATTTTCCAATTTTTCCTCTCTTAGCGTCTGTCGGGGCACCTAATCGCACAATCTGGCCATAAGGACGGCCCGTCCCTGTTTCTATTCCAAATAGACAAAAAAAAACACTAAAGGACGTTTTGTCAACATTGGGTAGACAAAGACTGAATTGCCGAAGGCGCTAAACTCCATTCCGAAAATAGTGTTCGAGAAGTGCTTCGAAGTTTGGAAAAAAGCTGGCGAAGGTTGGAAAAACGAAAAAATGTATGATGTATCTGATGGGGAAGTCTATGGAGAGAAAAAAATAATATTGATGAATTAATAAAAAATATTTCATGTAAAACTAATATTCCGCATAGTTTATTATCAAACTTCATATACCGTTTAACATGACAGTAAAATAACCAAAGTTCTATTGGATGAAGTAAGTTTTTTTCTTATCTAACGGCATATTTTTATCTGGAGGGAATAGTGCGTGCTGATATTCATGGAAGCATTCCCACGAGGCCACAATCTTCAAAGCTAGCTTACACTCGGAAAATACATTTTTTAAGTTCTTATATATCTGTGTTTACTGGAGTAAACTCCCCGCGGATTTAGAGGTACGTTATTAAATGATATTTTTTTTTAAATAATAAAATAGAATTTTCCAGTACATTATTCAAAATGTTGTTGAAAATGGAACCACGTATGCTTTTTATACTATACCGCTTCTGTTTTATTTATAATAATTTGTTTTTGCAAAAGCTCAAAAGCCACGAATCAATTTTATTGTCGCCAAAAGGCATGCGGGATTATTCTGCAAGGTTAGAAGCAACACAGTTCCCATTATTTAACCATCGACCCAGAAAGGCCACGTTGCAAAATTCAGGTTGTTCAGATCCATAAAAACATCGAGACAAAAGAACCCTCGGCCAGAACAATTCGAGCCCACCTAACGCGACCGCACCTGCTACATACCTAACCCCCACCCCCGGCTTCTTTCGCTATTAAAAAGGTAAATGTATTCACAGTTTTAGGGTTAAACAGGGTTAACCGTAAATTATAGTTGGGCATATATCACTGGCAGGGGCACGTGTGTCATAAACACACACTTATCTCCGCGGCTCTTTGTGCGTACCCATTTCCTCCACCTGCCTTGATCGGAAGAAAGCCCGGCTCCAACTCACAAAACAATCACGTAAACAAGATTAATGCGATGCCTTTGCTAGAACCCGTTCATAAAATAGTGTCACTTTGAATTTATTCACTATAATTTTAAATAAAACACTGACCAAGAACAGATACTTTTAATTGTATGATACTAAATAAAAAATGCAATACCAATTATATGTATATATTTATATTAATTGTATGGTCTATTTTTGTGGGATCTCGTTCAACTTATCGATTCTGAATTATATAAATCTCTTAAAATAATGAATATGGTTATATCTTATATTAATCGTGGCGATACTGGCAACACCGATCGACAATCTGACAGCGATTCTGATTCCTCCGCCCACTTCGAACTATACTAATAATATGGCGTAATCTCGCTCGTTTGCCTCGCTGTATAAATAATAATATGAAATTTCCTTTCTTACTTAAATGTCTAATTTAACTAAAGTTGTAGTTAAAGAAATATTTTTAAATAAAACGCGTCTGTGAAAAAAATAATTTATTAATAATTAAGTACATACACACGAATGGCAAATGTTTGACTTGTTATGTTACAAATACAATTTTTAAATCAGTCTTATAAAGAAACGACCAAAATTGTTGGAATGGTAACTTTAATCCAGTATATAATAATTAATAACAAGGTATTGTGTAATACAAGGTTATATATATATTATTAATAAAATTTCACATTAACACAATGATCAATTCAATTGACGGAAAGCATGAAGTGCAAATATTTATTTATCGATAAGATATAAACGATCCGATGGATAATTTAGATTGAAATTGATTGTCACACACATTCTATGAATATTTTATTTATACGGATAATAAATAAAATATGTGAATAATTACAAGCCACTTTATTATAGGTTAATATTTTAAAACGGTTAAACAATTTTTAATAAGCCTAATAATTACAATTATAATACAAATGTCATAGGTTAATTTGGTTAAATAGTTGGAGATAAAATGAGCAATATTTTAGATTCAAAATATAAAACATTTCATCATAAAATCAATTATGCTTTTGAATAATAAATAACATTACAATTTACAATAGTTTTATGTATTTAAGCGTATGCAACATAAATTCATAACAAATTTGTAAATATATCAGTTTTTCCATAAATTTTAAGATTAAGCATGTAGTGTCGATGGCCGATGAAAATCAACTTGAGCCAACTGTGTCGGACGTTTCACACTAAAAATTATATTTAGAAAATATTATAGATACATTAAAAGAAACTCATTTCAATTAAGAATTTGATCAAAATCGGAAATGTAATATGTTTTATAGAATTTGCTGCAAGTTAAAATTTCTTTTTCTAAATAATGAGTATAATTATAACATTTTACCTATCTAAGCGTAATTGTTCAGCACACCATGCACGGATATCTAAACAGTGTCCACAATTAGGACATGGAATATTTTCAGCAGCGACTAATAACTGAAGAAAAACAATTCTTATTAAAACACTTGTACATTTGTATATTTTAAATAATGACATAAAAACAATCAGGTATACCTTATTACGCAAAGATTGTGGATGCTCTTTATTAATTGGCGATACTTGATTTTTTGGGGACATGGATTTTTCTCTATCAATAAATGGACTTTCGTTTATTAATCCTAAATTTTTAGGCATAAAATATTTTAGGTCCGTCTCTAAAAATATATTTTACATAAATCAACATAGCATTGAATACATATATTATAATAGAAAAAGTGCATTACATATGCACTCCATTGTGTGCAAGTTTTAGGTATTAAATTAAGTTATATGCTACTAATATTATAAGAGTAAAATTTAATACCTTGTTTATACACATCGTTCAAATACTTTTCTTTATTTCTTTCCAATGTGTTTGCAGAATCTTTTCTATGAGGTGAATCATAAACTCCATCGCAATATTTATCAATATCTCTAAGTGAATGCATGATCTCTTCTTCGAGCTTAGTGGAATTGTCTTTAGGTGATATTTTGTTATCTGTTTCGGAATTGCGAAGGGAATTGGATCTCATTGGGGAATTTTTTTTTGGTAATGGGCTAAAATTCAAAGAAACCGATTTATTGTAAGGAACAATCTTTGGCGAACTATTATTGTTATTATTGGCAGATAAATTGTATTTGTCATTTTTACGATTTGAACCACCCGAATTGTTTGCGGGTTTATGATTGTCACTTTGTGGCTTATAAGAATAAACATTATCATTAGCAATATCGCCGTCCATTGACGACATCAATTCTTCCAAATCATTATAAAGAGCATCTTCATCTTGAAGAGACATATTTGAAGTCATGCTCTGTTCTAATGAAACCATAATTTTATCATATTGTGCGCTTAAATCGTCAATTAGCGGGGTAGTAGGTTCACGGTTTTCTACAAATGTATGCGACATTACAGAATTTTCCCGGGAATATCTTTCCCTTTCCTTTTTAACATAATCAGTAAATGAGCCAAAGTTTGTTGGTAAATTTTCACGGATCAAAGACTCTTCGCTACTAAGCAAATCGGGATTGTCTAAAAATTTTTGAACAGTTATCGGAAGTGGTATATCCTCATTTATTAATCGTGGATCTATAAAGGATTCCTGAGATCCTGAAAATTCATTGTAAATTTTAGATCCAGTGTATGAATAATCGTTATAATTATCATCTCTTTTGTGAATTTTTTCAACAGGCTTTAACTTTGCGGAATGGTTTTTGTCTGTACGATTGGACGACTTTAAACTATCATCTCCGTGGCGACTAGAATTTTGTTTTAATTTATTTTTTGGTTTATCTATATTGCTACCCTGTGGATATAATTTACTATTTGGCGGTTCTTTTTGTTGTTCAGCTTTGTTACTGTTAGACAGAATAGAATTTAAGTTGTAATTAATAATTGAATTATTTTTATTAACTGGAGTACTATATTTTTTTGTAATCTCAGGTACAGGATTATTTCGCGATGGACTTCTCAGGGACATTGATCTTTGAAAAATTGAATTTTGAGTATCCTTCTTTAACGTTATGTCATCTCTGGTTTTGAGCGGAGGGGAATGTTGAAGAGATTTTGGTTTGGATTTTTTGGAAGAATACAGTTTTGGAATGGACGACATATCTAGTTTTGAGATATTTGATGATGATGATATCAAATCCTTTAATTGATTTTCTGCTGCTAAATATGGATCATACATATCATCCATTCTAAAAATGCAAGGAAACAATTTAGAACAATACACATAGATACATGTAATGGTGAGTAGGAAAAAAAATGACTGATTTTGTCTATTACCTACAGCGATACATTAAAGGACATTAACATATATTATGTAGCTAACTATTGAAACCAATGAATAAAAATAAGGATGGTCGGTGGCTCGGCCTAAAGGAAAAGTCACCCACCCTTAGTTATTATAACATATATAGATCTTAGAAATTGAATGAATAATTATCGGTAATTAAGAATTTATCACAACATAGATTAATCAGATCGTTTTGTGTTATTCTAATAAAAGTTTAAATTATAAGCATAAATAATTTAGCACATGTACCTTGATTTACTAAGACTGTTTATTGAACTCCCATTGGACTTTATTGATGATTGACTCAATTTTTTAATAGAGGGTAAATGCCTTATATCTTCAATGCTCTCTGTAACCCAAAGAAGATTTAATCAGTTATAAATTTATATTAATAATAGTAAATTTTATATTGGATAAGCTCAATTGTGTATTAAAAAATAATCAAAATACCTCTTGAAGATCGTCGAGTACCATCAAAAGAAATTTCAGTAATACCGGAACATTCGGAAGCAGATCTACTAAGCGAATACTTTTCTCTATTTATAGCCCTATAAATAAATCCGTTCTGTTAAATTGTTTAAATAAAATATGTAATATTGGTAATAATAAATTATAAACCTTTTACTCTTTGCAAGAGGTGCTTTGTAAGATGTACGAGCAATAAGCCTTTCTCTAGCCATACGGACATTTGCAGGTCCCGACGAAGCTCCGGGAGCATGTTTTAATCGACTCTGCTCTGCACATCTTTCTATGTGTCTATCCCAAGCACGAGCACCAAAATTTCTGCCACAATGTGGGCATGGTGAATTTTCTACAGTTGCTAGAAGCTGTAAAAATAAATTAAATCAAACTCAATATATGTATGTAAAATGATTCCTAAAATTAAAATAGAAAGGGGTAAACGTCTTAAAATATATATTTTGTTTTATTTTATATGTATTTATTCTCTATAATTGAGATTTGATGCCAGGTCAACCAATTCTTATGTTACCAATTAACATTGACTTATTAATAAAATTATAAATGAATTTTGTCTTATAATAGAAATAGCCCAGCGGACAAAGTTGAGAAACGCGGACAAAGTCATAAATAAACATATTAGATTAAAATATTATTTTAATCATGTGTTTATTATTAAATATGTAATGAATAACACTAAATATTATCATAAATATGAAAATATTGACTTAGTAATTACCCTTGTATGTGCTGCCGATGGCGTATTCTGCGCTTTCTTATTCACCATTTTATTCAATGGAGGTGTTCTTTCTCTTTTCATATATGGACTTTTAGGTTGACTTAAATTTGTTGGAGTGTATTGAGCAAGTTCTGTACCTAAAATTATATAAAACCGATAATCATTTGTAATATTTGAGAGATCATTTTATAACATGTAATAAATTTTATTTATATGTATCATCAATGTGAAACAATATGTAATTAATATGATGAAAGTATTGTAAAAACTAATACCTTTTATTCGTTGATTGGAGGAATCAAATATTCTTCGTACTTTAGGCGTTGTTTGCATACATATTCGAACGTGTTTTGCAAGTGATTGTGTAGCAAATGTTCTACCACAAACAGCACACGGTAATAATATATCGTCTATTGGATCTATGACATTATAAAAATAAGTTTTCAATTACAAATATATTCAAATTATATATTTCGATGTGGACTAAGTTATATAAAAACTATTTTATCAATAGTTTAACATTTCATATGTATATTATAAACCAAGTATAAATATATATATACAGCAAGGCCTCGTTTAGACCTTCCTTGATTAACGCTTATCTGATATAATGCAATCTGCTCGAAGCCTAAAGAATACTATACTTCTCATAAATCTATGTTTGATTGATACATTTGCTCTTGTGCATCATGTTCATTAGCAGTGTAGCAGTCTTCACGCTATCGATACGATTTGAGGTGTTGGGTAAAATATTATTAATTTATTATAAAATTACCTCATTTAACACTGTTCCGTTGAGCGCTTTGACGTCAAAGAATGTATTCTAAGAACTAAGCATGGCTTTACTGTACATACATATTAAATAAGCCAGTACAATAAATTTGGGAAATAAACTTACAAATCTCTTCATCCGGGGAATCCTCTAGATCCAATCGTAACTGGGGATCAATCTGATCTAAAACCGGTGGTGAAGTTTGTTTCTTCCCTGAAAATAAAATATTTAACTTTAAATATTGTTGAATGAATATATGTTAATTGATGTCGATTAATAAAAAAAATATCAGCATTTAGATAAAACAGGTTTTTTTAATACAACTTTCATTACAAAATATTAAATGGAAGTTATATAAACCACGTTAAATGTGTAAACCGACACTATTTAAATAAAATACAACCATAATTTAAAAAATGCATTTAAAATTATCGTGAAATTTTGTTTTTACAACTGTTACCAAATATAGAAAATTAAATTAAACTCCGCAGCGATCTATCATAAACATACACAGTATAAGTTTAAGGTTTTCATCGCATTATATTGAAGTATAAATACACATTCATAACAAATTCGAATAAAACGAATAAGTTGAAGTATTGTGAAAATAAATTTATTATTTGAATAATTTATAATGTTTGTTTATAAATTTTGTTGAAACATTTTAATTTCACCAAAGACTGAATCACCTTGAAATACCAACCGATGTATGATATTATAATTTTCCATTGATGTAATATATCAGTTAAATTTTGTATTCGATAGAATTTTATATTCGTTAACTATGAATGTGTAATTAATTATTTGTTATTAGGTTCAAGGTTTGAATTTTTTAATGAACATCTTCAATACACACATAACAACAGACATTTATGAATTCTATACATAGATACCACTTCAAGAGTTTATCATGGACCAGTCAATGATCTATCTATTTATTTAACATGTGAATGCTAATAGATATCTGAAAAATTTTCGCTGACAAACATATATAAATCAAAAATTGTTTTATAATAAATCATGTTGATAAACGCATATCTTAACAGTGTGGAATTAATTAATACATAAAATTATGTACAAGAGAATTGTCGAATTATATTCAATCATGATCTAATATTAATCAGGCGGGGTACAATTAAATTATTTGGTGGTCAGCAAGAATTTTAATTAACAACTTCAATTTACAAGCGAGAATGTGGGCGGAATCAACCTGATCAGACGTGTGTGTCCAACAGATGGATGGCAAATACCTCGGATGCACTTTAAATAATATATTAATAAATCACAATTTAAAACAACACACATGGGAATGTGAAATAAATACTAATTTAAAAATGAGCTCCTTTGAATGTATACCATCATCCGCCTCTTCACCGCGATGATGCCCACTTGTGTTACACTGTTGTTACATAACTTTCTATCCATATAACCATTTTGAAATCATTGTGCCTCTGGCAATATATAAAAAGTTTATCGACACACCCAGTTCGAAAGAAACTATTCGCGGTATTGTTTCATTGACAGAACGTATGCTGATGGATGCAAGGTGACCCGAAATTATCAATTTGTATGCACTCCAAGCGTGCAAGTCAACTCAAAACAACAAAAAAATACAACGTAGAACTCTCAAAGAGAATTGAAAACTATATATCTATGCAAGTCGATTCAAGCTTAAAATAACGCATTAAATTCAAAACAAAGTATTAATGGTATAAAAAATTAAAAAACTGGAATGACGCGATCAAAAAAAATAGAACGTGGAAGTAGGATATTTTTTCCATCAATGCTAAAGTCGTTTTATTACACGAACAACTGAATATAACAAGGCGATTGGAATAAGCTAACAGTTTCATCATAATAATGGTAATTGTAGTTTTTTTTTGTGATATAAAAAGCGATGATCGTTCGGTTTCAGAGTCTTATCGGCACGCGTTATATTATTCATAATGTTTATTCAATACCAAATACGTTTATATTGTGAATGAGCTAATATGATATCTCAGATATGTTAATGCATGATAATTTCGAGTTTATTTTTATATCGCGATAATAATTACTCGCTTGCTGCCGAGAAGATCTCGTCTCCGTCCATAAAAAAATAAATATTTGACTACAGAAGGTCATCAGGTGGTGCCGTACCAAAAATCTCCGTTGTATTTGTACGAAAAACAATTTGAGGCGTATGTTTTTTAAATACCTTTCGGAAAGAATAGTGATTTTAACCGCTTCATCCCCTCGGAGCAGATCCCGCACTTCCCGAAGGCGACTGGAAGTACGGCGCGGCATGTACTCGGGACAGCAGCCGCGTACAGAAATACACACAGGAAATTTGTTTGACTACTTTTTTTGGTTTCGTTATCGCACACACGAAGAACAGAAATACATTGGATTGTGGCCGGAGCACTCGAGAGCGAAGAACCAAAACAGCCCAGAAGACGAGCGCGCGGACCGGAGAGAAAACGACAAGTGATGCCTTGAGCTTTGACCCGTCATCTTTATAAACAGCGGATGTCAAACCGCGAGTGGGAGTAGCAAAGGGTATATATTTAATCAATTATGCACGTCTAATGAATGCATTTTTGATAAAAGAAGGATCATTCTCAAGTCTCATATGTTTGAACGTATGAAACGCGTTTCAAACAAATCCAATCGGATAAAAACGCATATTGAGGTCAAATTAAAGAAAAATAAATCGATTGTTTGTAAATATGCACATGATTTATCACCTCCCATTCACAGTTTAAAATAGTATACATACATATAGGGTATGCCACTATCATTATCGTAACAGCGAACATGTAACTTTGCGTGTATGACATTGACAGTGACCCCAAAGTATAACAATTTACTTTAATTTTAAATACGTTATATCCATTATTACTCTATTTTATATCATCATTGGGAATACTAAGTATGATAAAATGAAAAGAATATAATACAAAAAATCCGTACTTTAAATATTTCACGTACAATACTTTACATGGAAATTTGATAAATAATGTAGAATATAACAAATCATCCTCGCTTGCACGCGATACTAATAAAATCGCAATAACCGCATTATTTATATAATTTTCATAGATTTATGTATATAACTTATATAAAACTATATTTTATAATACGGTATCGCCAATATTCCATAGACAAAATTGTTTAATTGTGTCAACGCGGTATTTCATATCTGAGACTCCGTTATTATTGATGCGGGACTTTACAATCGGTTTAATAAAATGATCTCTCACCTCGTTTATACATAGTTATTTTATCGAGCGTGAAGAGTGCTATGCATAAAATCATAAAATAGTCAAAGGGCGTGTTCAAAAAATAGCGGCGAAAAGAATTAAGTTATTTAATTTTACTTTAACCGATCCGTCAAAGCGGCTTGATAACAGCCGCGTCATCCGAAGGGGGTCTATTTATTATGGAAAATAGACTCCAAGTAATTCAAGAAAATGGATTATTCTAAGAATAAAAATAGTTATTCATGATATGCTTCCAAATTTGAAAAATATTTTGGATTTTCCTACTAATCAATATGACGTGTAAATAACGCGCACACCCGGCGATGTCCCGCCGCAGACTGAAGACATGCCGCCGGTAAACCGACCGCCAAATTCTTGCGGCATGTATCACTAGTATACGTTTCACTCTCACTTGGCACATCGTACCGGATGCGAGCCAGAAAAAAATATCGCGTCCGTGACAACAGAAGGTAAGTTGCAATATCAAAAATGAACTCGTAGTTTTTAAAAAAAATGGAATTATAATTTTATTTGAATGTATAAAATATTATCATGGGTTTCATATAAATATAATAATAATTTTACATCAATTATTTCTAAAAAAAAAACCGTGCTTTCAATGTTACCATTTGATAATAAAGCACCTATAGGATTAGAGAAAAATAATGTACAAGGTTTAATAAAAAATAATCGTAATACTTGAATTTCGTGGGCTCCAATTGACACGTGTTTTTTTTCTTGGTACAATTGTCCGTGACTTATCTTGTCATTGGGGGGTATATATAGGATGCTTACTTTTTATTCACTATCAAAAAGGTTTCACGTGTTTTGCTGGGATGACGTTTTTTTAATTGTGGGTAAAGTGGGAAAAAATTGGCCAAAATATCAGTATTCATGTTATGGTTCTCGTTATTATAACTAGTCCGTTTCAGGCGATATGCTTGTTCTAGTATTTTCCCCATACACTTTTTTTGGCGAGCTGAAATAATTTTGTAGCTCACAATACAGTCCAGTTGTGAATGTTGCGGAGCCATGACAACTTCTTCTTTCTCAGCCATCGTTTACCTTCCACTTTTCTCTCCATGATAATCTGCAGAAAGTGATACTTTGGTCCACGAATGTTGTGTCAAAAGTACTCAATTTTACGTTTTTTTACAATCCCCAGAAGCTCCCACTCCTTGTGAAGAAAAAGGCGAATACGATTGTATTCTTGACGTTTTCCGTCAAGGAGATCTTTAACATTCTTCGGTAGCACCACATTTCAAACGCTTCAAGCCGGTTATTGTCCGCTTTTAAATACCTTACCAAAAATAAAAATAAAACACAAAAGAAAGACATTTTGTCAACATTAAAGATGTAAAAACAGAATCGCCGAAGTAGCTAATTGTCATACCGAAAATTACATTCCAAAAGTATTTTAAATGTAAAAAAGGGCTAGCACAAGTGTATGATATAACTCGTGGGGATAATTCTGAAGATAATAAAATTAATATTGATGAAAACAAAAATTTCTCTTTCTTTGAAAATTATTTAACCGTGTTATAAATAAATAAAGCAAAAAAGGCAATTAGTTTGAACTACTGTTAATCTGTTAAATCTAAATCGCGCAAGAAAAGAATCAGGTGTACTATGAACAAATTTCTATTCGCCTATTCAAAATATTTGCAATTTTATTCTAAAAGTTAAAATGTCAACCTCTCTATTTCATAACTACATAATTAAAATAAAGTAACTCATGAATTTTAATTAAATTAATGGTATCCTAATATTTTACATATAAATTTATACAATAATAACTTAAAATACCGTAGAAATGCTAAAAAAATATTTAAATTTTTTATCTTGGGTCTATAAATTATTAGACGTTACAGTAAAATGATATATTATATTTCAAATGAATACGTTTTTTTCAGCATAATGAGCAAATTACAATGGTTTATAAAAATCTTATGATAATATCAAAATTGAGTATGTAGAAAAACTGGTTTATAATATTAATATATATGCTAATCAATGCAGGAGAATTTAAGTTAAAAACTTATGGTTTTTCCGATTGTAAAAACGATAGAGGATTTTATTTCGAACAATATCCATGTATGTATTCATTACAACCATAACGCCTTCTTTATACGATGACGAATATAAAGAACATGGTGGAATTTTATGATATGTGACAATTTTCAATGATTTTTCCTTGGAGATACAAAGGTTTGATTGCTCAGTCGTCAGTCACCTGTATGTTTTTTTCGAGATTAGGGGTCGGAGTGGGCACGTCCGAGCGAGCACGTGTGCGGTGCACGCTGGAGCAGGAGACTGGGAGGCAGGAGGTCGGGTAGCAGCCGATCTCCGCCCCGGACGACAGAGGAGGACGGCCGCGGATCACAAACTAGAGTCTCCGGCTGTCCTCACCGGCTCCAGGTGCGCTCATCTCCGGCCTCCGGTCTACCCATGCATCGGTCTATTTTCGGTCTCCTTAGGCCCGACCCACGCCAATGACCATATACAGAAACAATGGCAATGAGCTGAATCAGCCGAGCTCGACACCCGAAACAAATGCAACCTGTTGAGATCATGCCGTCGACCACAAACACCGGTTGAGCAATCACCGAGACACTACCACATCCAAGCGAGAACTGCGTCTCGTGGACTCCTCGAATCGATATGCAGTGTCACCGAGAGTCGTGCACTATTAACTTTGCCGTGCAATCAATTAATTACAAAATATTCGATCTAATTGAAATTTATGTCAAGCCGGCAATAATTAAAAATAATTAAAATCGTATGTATTTTATTTCGCATCAATGGTTGTTATAATTCGTTCCAAAAGCTGCAGATATTTGCGTAGACTAGATAAAAACTAACTATAACGTATGCATTTTGATATTATGTTTTGATATATGCGCATATCTAGTTTTCATCTTCACAAATTCTACGTTTTATAGAGTCTGATCGATTAATCATTTTAGTATATTAACGGTTAAATCGGTCGGAATCATAAGCATTGACATGGTTTCGATTATATAAAAATAAAGCTCCGTCTGAGAAGAAAGTTAAATTTAACAGTCGACCGGATATATTTAAGAGACATGCCCTGTCCTAAGCTACACATAGATGTCACTTCGTTAATTGTCTTTAAATAGAAATGCAATGCAAGACAGAGTTTCTAATTATGTAAGTTAGACTATTTTAGAAATGTATACATACATAGTATTAATGATATTTTGAATATGTTTTTGTTGTCCAATGTAGTATCGAACCTTTGTTAATGCAAAATAAACCATTTGCTCTCCATATATTATAAAATATTTTGCTATCTAACATTCAATAAGTGGATGGAATTTCCTAGTCGTTGACGTTAATCATTTCTTATGCAAAATTCAAACATCACAATAAACAATGCATCACGTAACAAAGGTTATGAACCTGCTGCACGAGAGAATATTGCATATTGCATACGGCTTGAAAATTTATTAAGCGTTTCTACAAAATCTCAACAAAAGGAAATCTATATCCATCTAAAAAAGATATACAAAAATAATTGTGTGCACGTAGTCCGGAGGAAACTGAAATTGAGGGTGGCGACTTATTTATAACGGTATGATATAAGAAACCGTTTCACTAAGTCGCAATTTGCAAAATTAAAATTTAGATATTTATTATTGACATAATAATATACGCTGGAAAATCTTATATAATGTATAGTCATGTAATACACTTAGTTTCTCTAAAATGTATATATATATCGATGATTTTATATATTTAAAATCAACATATTTACATTTTATTTCGGTCTATAAGAGGATCGTACAGACCGCGTACCGCGTGGACACACCGAAAGCGTATCACATCAATGACGTCACGAATCCTTGAAGACAAACTCAGTATTACCGATTATGTAAATTACAACAGCAGCGTGGCCAGAGATTTTTCTAGGCACGATCGAAAGATTTGCACACAATATTGAATATATACCGCATACTCCTCCAAGCGGACTCTTTGATGACCGCGACTCGAGATGAGCCTTGTTGATTAATTCTATCAATATTTGTACGTGCCATACGTATACATATACTTAATTAAACTCTGCATAAATAGCAATAGTAATAATAAAACTATATATGATTCTTTTTAATAATCCTAAGATTCTGGCTACAGATTTTTTTAACAGAATTGATTTTAAAGGAGATTTATATAAAAATTTCAACTCATTTTATAAATATTATATTTAAAAAAATACTATGTATTCAATCGTTTTATGAGACGTATTTATGCATTTTGTGGCACCGGTTTGTTTTCATTCTTGCAAGAAGAGAACAAGTGATTGCATCACTGTCGGTCTCTGATTATATTATCATTGTGCAGTCGCCGCATACTGATTCTAAACTATTGCTAATTTTACTAACGAAAATGGCACGATTGCTATGTCGTTGTTACTTGCCCGTAGACAAAACTTTATAATGTTAATATTTATTATTAACTAGATTTAAATTAGACTAAACACTATCCTACATACATATATGGATCCGTGCAATATTTATATTAATATTATTTTAAAAACATGTACAAGCGGCCTTCCACTCGCACATTCTACTTTCAAACAGTTTCGCTATTTCGCACTTTTTTAAAAATTACGTTTTTTAGAATTTTTTTGTCGATAATGAAAAAATTGTAATGCAATAAGATCTTTGTCACCATAGATTGATGATCGACAACAAAACAATGTCGCTCTGATTTTTAATTATTCAAGCTAAGGCTCTTAGTTTGCATGAAAATTGGAATACTAGATTAAAATAATAATCTAGCAGTGCGTTTTAAGAAAGTAATGGCTGGTTCGACAAATTAAAATGAAGTAGTCTTTTCATAATATTAAATTCACTGGAGAATCGGGTTATGCAGGTGCTGCAAAATAATTTAATTCCTCATTGTCCAAAATTATTGTAGATGGAAAATATTCTTCTAACGGAATATTAAATTTAGACGAGATGGTTTTATTTTGGAAAAAAGGCCTAATCCTACATTCCTATCGACGAAAGAATCAGTTGCCCCTAGACATCAACCTTCTAAATACCGATAGACATTGCATCTTGGTTGAAATTTAGCTAGTGATTTAAAATTGAAGCCAATGTTAGTTTATCAAGAAAAAAATACCGGAGCATTGAAAGAGAAAGATAAAGAATTACTTCATATCATTATGAAATGAAATAAAAAAGCATGGATTACTGAGTTAATATTTATAGATTAGAATTGTTTATGTTTTTTTTAAATCCCCCTATTTTTGAATATTCAACATTCGCACACATTTTCAGGAACCAAGTCGAGGGCCGCTAATACTTCACAATGTCATCAATAGAAATAAAGTTTTTGCAAAAAAAACACGATTATTCTTATTTAAAGAATAATAATTATATGAATACACATATTTAGTTTTAGTAAAATCAAGTGAAAACATTCATTGCGTAAAATATCATAAGTATTGAATTACGAGACATATAATCTGATTACTGATTACCAACAATCGCTATGGTTTTCCATCGGATCCAATTGCGACTTCGACATTTAGCTTGAAGTTTCACATTTCCAATTGTCGCAATTTAGATAAACATACACATAATCAAAGATAACTTGCTGTAGTTTAAAATGTTTACAGATAGCTAATTTAATATTTTAAACAAACAATTACATTTTACTGTGTAACCTCGTTTTTACGCGCCCTGAATTTAAGTTTTCTCGCTAGTTGCGTTTAACTTTTACAATCCCGTTTTATTTTAGTAAACCCTGAATCTACGTTTTCCCTCTAATTACGGTTTTTTTTAATGTGCCTTCAAAAACGTAAATACGGAGTTTCACTGTATTTAGCAAATATCTCAAATGTTTTTATTATATTAATATAACCAGTGTCACGGCTTGTAGATAAAAAAATCTGTCATGAAAATGTAAGTTAACTGCAACGGAAGTTAATGCTCAGATAGTTTGACCTCCCGGCGAAATCTGTGAATTCTAGGATATCTTTATGACACTGGAAAGGGGGTGATTGGGGGGTTAATCTTTTTCGCACCTTTAATATGAATTAGAGGCGCCATGTAATTTTTCTGTCATGTCATTCATTTATCATCAAATATATAAATATTACACAAATAAAATGAACCGAAAACATTATCAACTTCACGATGCACCACATGTGATCTGTACGAGGTCAAATTAATGTTGAACGGTATAATTGCATACAATTTGGGACGCAAACCTTGAAATTAATTCATGGTGATTATAAATTTGATCGTCAAAATTTACTTATTTACGACGACGTTGCCACCTTGACTACGCACGGGCACGCAATCCGTTAATGCAAATTCAACCAGATACAATCCATTAAACGGCTATGCAATGCATTATAAAATAAACTATAATACAAATAATGAACGTTTTAATACTCCAAGTAAAAAACTCACACATAACGAAGGGAACATTGCCCAACGGTTCACATGTATGTGTACGTATTAGCACAAAGATAAGGCACGATCCCGCAGATACAGAATCTGCAGAACTGAACTAAACCGATTGACATAAGATCGCTGGCAATACTGTGTGTCTGCCTCGGTCAGGCTCTGTTCTCAGTGCAAGGTAAGTAAGTACATACGCTAGTATTTTAAACATTCATAAAATCACAAAATCAGCGATTCTCAAACCAATAATTGCGTTACATATTATTTATGTTAAAAAAATAATAAGACCGGGAATCCGAACGTTGCGTATCATTGGAAATCCATCATATCGTATGAATGAAATAAATTTAATTAATAATTATGATTTAATTTAATCTAGCCTTGCCGATGCCGTTAGTATTTGTCTAAAACAGTCTAAAGAATAAATATTATTAATAATCATTGAACATTATTGTCCGCAATTGCAAACAAAAATAAAATCAATAATATTCGCGTCTGTTGCATGGGCGGAATTTTTTTTCTCCCTCGCATCCGATACGATATGCCAAGAGCGGGACGTATACCAGACGAGAAGAGTAAAACGTATACTAGTGACACGTGTCGCGAGAATTTGGCGGTCGGGCTACCGGCAGCGTGTCTTCAGTCTGCGGCAGGACGTCGCCAAATGCGCGTGTCATTTGAGCATCATGTTGATTAGTAGAAAAATCCAAAATTTTGAAGTATGTCATGAATAACTATTTTTATTCTTACAAAAATCCATTTTTTTTAAAAATCAATATATTGACTTGAAATGCTTGGGAATAAAAATTGGGACATCGCGGTTGTTTTCAAGCCACCGTAAAGGATTGGTTAATTAATTTATTTAAAAATTTCTTAATAATCGAAGATATATATACTTTTAACACGACACACTACGCAGTATAAGTAATGATTTATATTTAAAAATAAAATTTTATATATAAATTTTCGATTATTATAAAAATAATGATAGGCTTTAGATCCTGGCAAGACGACTCGAAGTTTCGTTTCAATCGAGGGGGCCCTCGTTCGAACGGTCGTTAAGGCAACTTGTCGTATCCATCTTGGGAATATGGAGAAAATGTCGCCATCGCATTAACGGTATCGCGTTGGCAAATTGTATGATTTCATGAAAAAATAACATTTATTTTATGATATTTAATTAAATCTTCTTCATTTGAGCTGGCGAATCGGACAGCAATCGTGTGCTGCTGTCCGATTGACTGACTGCGTGTAATTGGAAAGGACAAGGGCAATCTATAAATATGGAAAAACAAAGAAAAAAAAATCACCTCGTTATATTCCATATCGAGACACTTTTCAAGGCGGTTCGGCAATATTAGGATGGAAATTATCGTTCCCAGTCAATATATAGGATAATTTTATCGGCATTCGATAACGCCAAAACTAATCATCGTCCACTATATCATATTCAATAGTTATTATTCGGTTAGCGTTGCAAAAAATCAATCATTTTTTTAAACCGCACATTTTAGCGATGCTTTCTAACGCACACACAACCGTTTTGTTTGCGACAAACAAACACCCGAACCGGTTCTAAGCCCACAACATATGTTGTAAAAATATGTCGTTATCATGACATTGGTATTATAAAAATCTGAACAATCGGTTATTATGTACAAAAAAAATAGACGTGACACCTCGATTTTCCATGTGGTACAAGTCGATATGCGTCCACCGCGTGACAGCACCGCACCGGCTGGCTGATTGACGCCATGTACTGTGGTAGCTTCTGTTATTGATTAAACAAAACGCACAAAGACCACATTTGAATTGTGAATTGTCGGAAATGTGTTTCCTTTTAGGACACCATGTTTGTTTTTCATCAAATCGCGTAATGCGAATGGGCGCGCCAGTTGTTTGCTAATACAATACGCTCGCCAATATCCGCGAACGCATTAAGATTTCGTATTCGGTTGAAAGAAATACTGTCAAGCCTCGTTTTAAGCATAAAAAAGTTTGTGAACAATTAGAAAAATAAGAAATGACTTAAAAAGCCAAACATATTATAACAGGTTTTTTTAAAAAAAAAAATCAAGTTAATAACTTAATACAGTAAACCCCCCTATAACGTCAAGATAGGTTCCACGTTATAGGGAGGTAATTTTATTTTTTGATTTGAAAGAGATCAGTGCATCAAACATTTTAATTTACCTTTTTTTACATTTTTACTTGTTTACCATCGCAAATGATTTGAATCGCGCGATGAGCGATATCCTTTCGTATTTTGGCTGACGTAATCTTCCCGCAACTTGCGGGCAGGGAAGATCAACGCGAAATTTTATTAGTTAATTATATAAATTTATAAAATATTTTTATGAAAATTCTATTTAGCGTTTTAAAATATGTACTTTATAGGAAAAAACTGCCGCAAATGTTATAGGAATGTACGTTATAGGGGGGGTTTACTGTTGTTATTAATTTGATTAATATTTAACAGGATTTTCAAGCGGTTGCGAAATCACTTTCATGACGAAAAGAGATAGTAACCATATCAGATCTGCACCGTGAAGACAATGGTTTTACATTAACAGAATTAGCCTCAACTTTGCCCTCGTTCGTTTTTCCTATGACATTCAGGCATACATATTTTTTTTCCACTAGCATTTATGATTTAATAGTTTGTCCAGAATTTGTTTAAATTTTTATTTTCCAAAGAAATGTATAATTTGTATATAACGCATAACTTCGAATTGACATATAAAAATATGTTTATAACTCAATTGTTTCTTTAAAAATCAGCAATTTCGGAATTATGTTAAACGCATGCTGCAAATCGCTATGGCCAAAATAAATTCTAAAAGAAATATCTTCCACAGATAATGTTAATAATTATTCGGACACCATAATTATTCGGGGCATTCCATAAAGAGTGGAGAAAAAATTATTTACGAATATATT
Organism: Philopotamus ludificatus; assembly: GCA_022495035.1. Taxonomy (NCBI): domain Eukaryota; kingdom Metazoa; phylum Arthropoda; class Insecta; order Trichoptera; family Philopotamidae; genus Philopotamus; species Philopotamus ludificatus. The sequence goes on along the minus strand of JAGXCT010037212.1, from coordinate 196,231 downwards.
ATTAAAATGCAAGATGACAGAGACTAAATTGAAATCGTTTCGGCGAACATAGTCATCGAGGTGACAGCAGCAACAAGGAAGTAAATAAGAACTACTACTTATAGATGAAAATGTCAACCGCTGGAAATTCTTTTTCTGGAAAACGACCCTAATTTCGACCTTCCTTTTTGAAAATAATTTATGATGAATTATGGAAACAAAAAAAGATAAACTAATAAAACGCGTATATAGTCAACGCTCCTATAGCGCCAAGATAGGGACCACGTTATATAAATCCACCCTATATAAGACTAGGCACCCATACAAAATTTGGGGTTAGGTTTTTAAATTGTATTTTGTAAACTTCAAACAAAATCAAACATTTTTCCATTCACATATTTTAAATGATCTTGTTATATTTTTAGTTTGCACACACGCGCGTTGGGAGGATTGATTCTAATTGAGGCAACAAAATGAATCCAGGGTAATAATAATTCAATTAATTTAGCATTTTAGCATTTATTATATTTAAGATCCAGAACTGATTTTAAGTTTGAGCGAGATTCGTCGTTCATTTTGTTTAACCGATATGGTCACACCGGTGTGACAACTGTCAATTAACCGTCCACACTAGCGACACGTGCTAGACGCTATGTGTAAAAGTTATTTGGATAATAATCTGTTCATTTGATTCATGGAAATATCTAGAACTCATAAGTTTCGTTAGTTAATTTTAACTACTTTTGTATTCGCAAATTTATTTGGGCACAGAACGTAATTATGTAAAAAAAAATGCAAACGATTTAATTTCGCCACAAAATTACAAATGAATGTATTATAGCGGTTTCATTTATAGTTTTTTTTTAATTTTTTTAACAAATGTCTCAAATTTGCATTAGGGTATTTTTTTTAAACGATTTCACTATATTAATTTCAAAAAATGTAGAGCTTATTGATAAACGAGATTACAAAAATTATTGCAATCGAAATTGATTAAACGAAAAACATGAAAATAAATAACGTATTAAATAAAAGCTTTATATTAAATATTACTAAGAAGGTAAACTAAAATACATCAAAACGATAATAGCTATTAAAAAAAAGCTATCGTCTTATATTTGAATTTAAATAAAGCAACCACATATTCACTATCGTAATAAGATCTAAGTGGTTATATAGCTCTAAACATGATAATATCAGAGAATGAAAGGCTACACTGTAAGAAATTCAATATAGAATTAGTAAATATTTGTGTTTTTTCATTCTCAACGAGATCCTTCATCCAACGATCCAACGAAAAAAATCAATATCACTAAATAAATAAATATTTTTATACCAATCAAGTTTATTTTTGTGTACATTTGGGTTATTACTAAGCGAAATAATATTAATATCTGTTTAATAATTCTAATAATTAAATTTAAATTTTGTTTACGAATGTAATCCTAAATCGATATTAAATATTTAAATTGAAAGCTGAAAATAAATATAGGATAAAAACGTTTACATTTTTGAACGGCAAATTTAAGGAATATGAGAATTAATGATACTTATTTAGTAGGTTTTAACTATAAATTGTTAAATATGCATATGCGTGTTCTTAAATGATGAACATTTTATATATCTATTTGTAATTTATCTATTGCTTAAAATAAATCATACTTTCAACAGGAATGCGTAATAATTGGAAAATATATTGTATTCGTACCTCCAATTTGATGACTTTGAGTTCTTGAAAGGGATTAAATTGAACAATATTCAAAATAATATAATAAGTGTGACTCAATTACTGAATAAATAAAAAACAAAATGTGTATAAAATGATAATTCATTTATTTTATTTCAAATTTGAAATATTTATATAACATAGTAAGAAGTGTTTCACGTGAATATATTTTTAAATATAAATTATGGCTTCATTTTGTACGTAATAATATTGATTTAATTAAAATATACATCATTTTTCAGTTAGTCTAACGTTAATATATGATATTTATACGTAAATAGCTATATTTACTCTACATGTTTATGAAAAATTAAAATATATTTCTTTGGCAGGTTTTGAGAAATGCATCAGACTGACGTAGGAATTCCCCTTGTTCAATGATTTGATTTGACAAAAAGATGATTTATTCATTTTTAATTTTTTTTTATAAATAATATATTAGTAAAATCTTTATTAATTATAAAACTACTGCATTCGTTTTTTAGTTTATATTATAAAGTGGTCGACAGGTGGGAGGGGCAGGGGACACCAACCGAGCGGGGGCGTAAGCACCATGGTGAGCCGCACACCGGTTACTATAGTAATTACTGACAAACTTTTAGTGTTGCCATTGGACATACTCACCCAGAATTCTCTATAGATAAGAGTACGGTCTTTGGGATATGGTCTTTTGTAACTAAAAATGTATTAGGATTGATATTCAATTTGAATATAAAATAAGGTTATTTGTCATAGAGAATTTATTATTATTTCATAAAATAATAGTTATTTTTTTAAAAATCCTCTGAATATTTTTATAATATTCCAGATGATTAAATTACATAATTAATTATATACAAATAAAAAAATTGTTCATGTCATTTAATCTACTATTTAAATAAATCAAATGATAATGTTATAAAATTCGATAAAACATAAAATTCTTTGTTAGTTTTTATCATAAAGCTTGAAATATTGGCCATACATAGTTGAGATTTATGAATTTTGACGTTTTGATAACAGTGACAGATCGATGTTGGATTCTTATTGATTTTGGAATACATATTCATTTTACAAGTGCCAAGATGATTGCTATTGGACGTGTTCATGTAATTTATAAAAATGTAGTTTTATTTACAACATTTGCAATTAATTTTCTAAACTTTATTGTAGAAAACCCTAAATAAATATGTATTTAACAAGACGGCGGTAACCTCAAAACAATATTATGTCAGCACTACGAATAAAATGGTATTAGGTGACTTTTTAATGATAAATGAAAATGACGGTGTCAGAAACATTATGTTAAACCATACAAAAACACGGTAAATAATAAAAATATATGATTATTTCTTAGACATACACTTTATTATTCATTCAGTTCAAATTGTATGCATAGAAACTACATTCCATACTACTATACAAATTCTTTGCTATAATTTTTTTTTTTTACCAAAACATTTATATTTCATTGCACATTCATATATAATATATTTATAATATACTTCTTAGAAATTCACTATCATTTGATATGATGTCATTTTTAATAAAAGCGATCACTGGTAATAAAGACGATTCTTCCTTAAGAGCGATCGTCTTATCAGCAAATGGTCCCATTTTTTCCGCAGGTCATAATTTAAAAGAATTGGTAATTATTAAATGATATAGCATTTTTTATAATATTAGATAGCTGAAATAATTAATATTATTTATAGATGGGTAAAACTGGAATTGAATATCACAAAGAGGTATTTAAAAGTGCGTCTCAATTAATGACGTCTATAATTGAAAGTCCAGTTCCTGTAATTGCAAAAGTAATTTATATTCTTTATCATACTAAGTTTAAAAAAAGTCACAGTATTAATTATTCTTTATAAATAATAACAAAAAATCTAATTCTTTCTAAAGATATTAATATTTGTAACAAATTGAAGGTGAATGGATTAGCCGCCGCCGCAGGATGTCAATTAGTTGCTACATGTGATATTACAATTTGTTCGGAGAAGAGCACTTTTTCCACACCTGGGTAAACTATTTTGTTTTTGTTCACAAAACAATTGATAATATGATTTTAATAAATTTATTAATTTTAGTGCAAACTTTGGAATATTTTGTTCAACACCTGGTATTGCTGTTGGACGTTGTGTTCCTAAATCTGTAGCAATGCATATGTTGTTAACAGGTCTTTATTTCAATATATATAAATATCATTTATTTAAATATTTTCTTGCAAATACACATTAAATTTTTGACAGGATTCCCGCTATCATCTAAAGAAGCGTATGATTCCGGTCTGGTATCCAAAGTTGTATCTGAAAATGAACTAGACTCGGAAGTTGAAAAAGTATGCAATGCAATTAAATCCAAAAGTAGATCAGTAATGCAACTAGGTAAACAGTTCTACTATAAACAAATAGATCTTGGAATATACGATGCCTACAGATTGGGGGAAGATATTATGGTAAAGAATATCAATATGTCTGACGGTCAAGAAGGAATATGTAGCTTTGCCGAAAAACGAAAACCACAGTGGAAATGATTGATTACTTTGAAATCTTATTTTGATACATACTTGAAGACCAGATGAATAATGAATTTAATCATATCAATTATATGTAAATACTATAAATCAAAATATTAATGCTAAGAATATATATAATGTGAATTAATTACATTGTCAACAATCATTCTCTATTCTTATAATCTCATTACATGCGCAATAGCCCTAGTGTTGAGCCTACGGCTCTACACTGGGTCTGACAGGGATATGACCGGGCCAACGGAGTCTGGTCACTCCGACGATAGCAGTGACCGGTATATACAGTAATACCCCCAATAGCACGTGTTCCGATAATGCGAATTTCAAAATATATCGCGGAATTCACTCTAATAACGCGAGCGCATTCCATTCATGCATATCTCGACCGTAAACTCTATGCCGTTTGGCTGGGTGCGCCTGTTGATCTCGCTCGCACATATCCATGTCCTCATTTGTGCGAGTGTTCGGCACACTTCTTACCATTCACGCCTGATTTAGACAATGAGCCACGGATGTCTATGTGTATGACGGCGATCGCATGCATGGCAACCGAATATTTCATTCATCTAAGATTCATAATTTTGTTTTACATTGTTCTTAGTTATGGCAGATTTGTATTTTTTTACGAAATTCCGGTAACCCTAAATTATGTATGTTCTTCATTATCCCGATAAGGCGTTGTTCCAATAATGCGGTCCCAACTTTCGCGTTATCGGGGTTTTTACTGTACTTGTATAGCTCCAAATATAGTAAACCCCCCTATAACATCCTCTCATATAACGTTCCCCCCTATAACGTTTGCGGCGGTTTTTTCATATAACGTTGAACCCCCCTATAACATTCGCGCAATGACATAATGTAGCCCGATCACTTGACATCTACACGCGATCCGCAAAACTAAATACAAATATTTTGTGAATCATCGGCACGAGGCTATCAGTAAACATTCGAGGGATATTCACACGATACAGTAAGAAAATATGTTCTATTTTTATATCCATGGATAAAGTAAATCTATAACTATTTGATTATGTAATACACGTGCATATTTCTTAATTTTATTAATAATATGATCTAATTTCACAATAAGGCCTCTATAATAATTATTCCCATAAGCGTCGATTTCTTTGATGATTAATTCAATACTTAGTGGTTGGAATAAAACATATTCCCCGGAATAGTTTCTATTACATTTATTCATCATATGCCAGCGCATTTTATAAAATGAATCCAATAAAATATCTGATCTGCTCCTTAATTCGCAAGTTGCGGTAAGATTACGGCCAGCCAAAATACTTAGAGGATATCGCTTCATCGCGCGAGCTTAGCCATTTCATGCTTGTAAACACGTAAAAATTGTGGAAAAAAAAAAAAAAAATGGAAATGTGTTGATTTACTGATTTCTTTTAAATCAAAAAATAAAATTGAAAAACCTTAACCCCCTATAACGTCCCCCCCTATTACGTGGAACCTATCCCGACGTTATAGGGGGGTTTACTGTATCCGTCTCAGAATTTTCTTTCCAGGATATCCAATTGTTATTCATCTTGCTTTGTTAGAGCCCAACATTTAGACCTGTATGTTAGGGCAGAGCTGACGAGAGTCCTGTAGAATTTATTAAAGATGGTGAGGAACGTCTCCACTCCGGAATCTCTTATTACTCCATCTAATTCGATGTTAAATAAATAGACATATTGACGCTGTAAAGCAATCTTGCTGCTCATACAGCTGGTTACACTGTTCATATAGCTAGATTGCTTTCTAGCATCGATATAAACTATACTGTGCATATTAACACATTGATATTTGTTTTTCTATAATCTAATCTAATACAAATGGTCTAAAGTAACATGTTTTTTTGTAAATATGGTGATTATGTTTAGTTGCCTTAGATTATATCCTATCCGATATTATGAATCAAACTCAGACACTATGCTCTAAATTTGTAATTGTGAAGGTTTATTATTAGACCAAAATACCATGAAGTATTTTTTAAGAACCCGTTTGTGTCAAGAAACAGTCCAATCACCTCATAAGTTTTATCTTATTGAAGCAAGGATATTAAATTTAATGTTTTTCTGTAAAAGATATTTACAATATAATTTATAAAAAACTTGCGTCATTGTATACTATTTTTTTAAATCAAAAAGTTTAAGAAAATGAAGCATTAAAAATATTCACAGATAACTACGGGAATATCCTGAAATACAATAAATGCCATCGGCCATCTGAAGTCGAAGATTAACCAATATTGGTTGTTTTGGATTACAATTCTCTCTGTCACATATGTTTAAAAGTTTCATAACAGGAAATTTGGGTTCTTCGTGACGTGCCATCTCTTAGCCTAGCTGTGCTATGGGGTCTATTGGGGACTCCAAGTTTTTCATTTTGCTCAGTCTGCGGAGAACGTTGTCATTTACATGTCATATTGATTAGTTAAAAAATCCAAAACATATACTGAATTATGAAGCATATGATGAATAACTATTTTTATTCTTTGAATAATACATTTTTTAAAAAAATGTCAAGTTATTGATGAAGAATTCATCAATATCTTGACTTGAAATGCTTGGGGTCACTGAGACACAATTTCGACGACCCAGTTGTTTTCGAGTCGTCGTGACGGATGGGTTAAACGAACACAAACAATATTTAACGACCAGAATTCACATTTGTATAAAAAGACTATATGGAAAAATCAATGGTTTTCTTTCCGACATGTACCGGCTTCAACTTCTCGATCACCACCAAGAGATTTATTTAAAACGTTGGGGAATAATTAATTTAGCCATATAACAGAATGGATTGTTGGTAATTAAAGGACAACAAATAAAAAACAAAAATAAGAGATAAGTATTTATTATCTACAGTTTCACAAAATAAATGACCTGAATTAAAATTGAAATATAATGAAAGCATTCTTTATATAATTTTATAAATACATTTATATTGGTGACATTTTTAAAACCATGAAAACAAAAAAAAATTATACATACACAATCAAATTAATATTACGGTCATATCAACATAAATAAATACAAAGTTCATAATACAAATATATTTCACTTAAATAACATCTTCAATACAACCATTTCTCACTTCACAGAAAACACGCGTTTCTAAATAAGCTTACAATCAAAATACTAGTATAACAATATTCTGATTTATGCTCAAGGATGTCAACATAAATGCAGATTGTATTACACACTCGCTTTTTTAGAACTGCTGAAGTTTTATAAAAAAATATGAATCGATGTATGACAATATCTGTTTGGACTATTACAGCCAAACGTGGAATAATTAAACACGAATAATATTTTATGCAAGATATACCGTTTCCGCAATATTTAAACACTGGTAGTTGTGCACAAACGAGTGCGAAAATAAATAATATCAATTTTGAATGATGACTTAGTATTCAAAATTAAAGAAAAACATTATTTTATCACTTGGGCTGTTTCTTCCATAGAGTATTTCAAGCCCCAATAGAGTGGATTTATATATTATTCTGTGATGAAAATAGAAAGCGAGAGGTTGGCGTAATATTGATGTCATAAATGTGAAAAATTAACTGTTTAAAAAAAGATTTAAAACACGTAAATTCCTCTCAAATCTAAGTCATCACCCCCGTACTTATTAAAGTAATGATAAAACACAATTTTTGGTAAAAACTGTGGATTAAAACGGAACAAACAAAATAATGGATATATATTGGGTTCTTTTACAACAAATAAAAATCCATATTGATGTCCGAACATAAATTATTATAAAAAGGTGCTTTTCAATATTTATGGCCCAATGTGCAATATGTAAATAATACTAAAGATAGATTAATCAAACAGAAAATGAAAATAATATATCTAACAAAAATTTAATACCATAATATAATTTTGAAACATTAAAATGTAATGTTAAAAAATATAAAGAATTCAATTATTTTGAAAAACCAAAACGTACTAGAATCTTACGGAGATAAATATTTTATTTTCGATTTTTCATTTCAGTAAATAATGATAATTTTCCCAAATTGGGTGATATTAGAAAGAAAATGGCTAATATTGGAAAATTCCCGGAAAACAATGTTATAAAAATTATATGTTATTGTGGAATTTGATTATTAACAAAATATATTAGTTTCATCTATTATATTATGTTAATGTAAAAGAATAAAATATCCAACATTAGCCAACATAATTTTATTCATTTCACTAATTAAATAATTATAATTTAAATGGCAAAAATATTTTTAAGATAAGCGGAAACAAAAATATTAGTGAATATTTTCAAAAAAAAACAACAAAATTTTGTACTAAACAAAAACACCATGCATAACGATATTTTACATCAAATTGTAATTTATTGTAATACGTGTTTTACATAAAAAAATTGTAAAAACTACTATATTTGTTTATACACATTTGTATACATGAATTATATTATTATGTAATATGAAATTAATTCTCAAATCATCTTGTTTTGGTTAAAAAAAATATTATGAAAATTTCATAAATATTAACAATCAATGGAGCCGAATGATGCACTTGGTCAATTTTATTATTTGAAATTTCCTAAAGCCTTCATATATTATACCGAGAATCACAGCATAATGCTCCATTAAATTATCAGTTTAATTTCATATTGGAATGACGGTCACATTCAACACGAAAAGTATAATGAGTGTAATATTTTAACTTTGGTAATAACTTCAGGTGTTGAATGTTCACTTTAGGATATGCGTCTGATAAGAAGAATTTCATTTTTTCGCCAACTCATTCGATAGCCAGTCCAACCCTTCGTAGAGGCCTTGTCCTTGAGTTGCACACGTTGATTGAATATACCACTAAAAATGTTTTAATATTTTTCATTATAGATCACTTCCAGGATTAAGTAACAAAAATTAAAATTATACTCACGGAGCGGTTTCGGAGACTATTAAGATTAAGTTTATTTGTTAATTCTGCGGCAGTCATTGCATTCGGTAAATCTTGTTTGTTTGCGAAAATCAATATGACCGCATCACGCAATTCATCCTCTTTTAACTGTAAAATGTATCAAAATTAAATGACAAATTGAATATATTAAATTTAATTGGGTTTATTTGTGACATACCATATTTGCCAATTCGTTTTCGGCTTCTATCACTCTCTCCCTGTCGTTTGAATCGATTACAAATATTAGTCCTTGCGTATTTTGATAATAATGACGCCATAGAGGTCTAATTTTGTCCTGACCGCCGACATCCCAAACGGTAAAACTTATATTCTTATATTCAACGGTTTCCACGTTGAAGCCAATTGTCGGGATTGTAGTAACAATCTCTCCCAATTTCAATTTATATAAGATTGTTGTTTTACCAGCTGCGTCGAGACCGACTAAAACCAAAAAAATATATTATTAAATTATTTTTTTTATATTACGAGTAAAATATATATATACCTACATATTTAAAAATAAATAAAACAACGATTGCAATAATTGCGTCGTGACGAATGCCTTTTAAATACAATTGCACAAACTCTACGAAATTTTGAGGTCATCAAAATTTATGTACTGATATTATATTATACACTGTATGGTACAGAATAATTTTAGTATTTATTTAACTTATATAAGCCATTCAATCCTCTGAATGGCATATCAAACAATAATATAATATCAGCAAACAATTAATTGTTGTTAATTATCAAAAATAAGGAAACTTCCGTGTTATATATATATAATTTATTGTCGTGTAACACGATCAGATGAATTTGTGATTAAGATTCATTATCAGATTAGCATATCATGTAGCAATCACAAAAAAATATAATAACAGCCATAGGATCAAATATCCAATAAATTAAGGCCATATGCATTCAAAACAAAATTCTAATAGTTTAACTCCAAAGTTATAATTAAACTCTGATTAAGAAACTGCAAGAAACTCAGTAGCTAAATAGCTTAATCGTAAATGGACGAATATTCATACCTGGACAAAATTATACCTGTTGGTTTGCTAACTATGCTACATTTCTATATTTACGTCATCTATTAAGAAAATCGTCATCACCTTTGTCATAGTTGTGAATGCGTATCGTAAGATTCCAATAATTCAAGGTTATAATTGATCATTCCCGGCTGTAATATTTAGATTCTTATTTCTAAGCATATATGAACAATGTTATTGAGGGTCGAAAGCTCCGAGAAACGTCACATTCGAGATAAGAGCGAGGCGAGCTGGGGCGTGGCGTTTGGCCTGACACTCCTACGTACCCATAAGAATGCGCATCTGCTTCTTGCCGAAGAGGCGCGTGAAAACGCTGGAGATTGTGAGCCCCATGCTGCTGCTGGCTCAGTTGCCGCTGCCGCTGTCGCTGCTGCACTCGCGGACGCGGCGTACCGGCCCCGGGGCTACTTTGCGCCGCACGACACGTCACCGGCCCCCTCTGTCGAGATAGCCCCCAGTCTGTCGTTGTTGATGAAATTCACGATAAATAAATCGCAATCTTGCAAAATATTACACATGACGATTATGCGACAAATATATTACGTGAAAAAATATATAATAACATCATATTCTATAATAGAAAGAAAAATGTGATTCCATTGAAGTTATAACTCATATAATAGAAGACAATTTCAAGATTGTCTTAAGTCAGAAACTTTCCACCCGCTTTTGAATTTATATAATAAAATAATCATTTTAAAAAAGATTCCAAAAAATAATCATTATATACTAACAATCTTTTAATATAATCTTCAAAATAGATTTCTGTGTAAAGGGTTTTTAGTACAAATCAAATATTTAATAATTAAACATAAATACATAATAACGATAATCATTTTTGATAATGGCAATATTGGACTTTCGCGTTGACAGCTGGATGTGATTTCGGTTTCTGCCCCGGCGATATGACTAAAATGCAAGAATTCAAATGTAAGTCAAATTGTTTTGAAATTTATTAAACTGAACATCAAATGTATCCCACCGTTATTCGCAAAAATGTTGTATTTAAATTTACTACGTGGACAATTGCCGTTTTTGAATAATCGTGTTGTTTTTTTCTTTATTTTGATTTAAAAAAAGTTTTGATTTTCATACAGTAAATTAGGATAAAAGTAGAATTCCAAATATATCTTTTATTCTATTAAAACTATGAAAATACACAGTTGTATAAATTAATTATACAATCCTGCAATACTAAAAATATAGCCAATTTTTTTTTACATATTAGGTAATAATGTACTATATCCTTAATAATCTGTAGATCTCTATTATTCTTCAAATTAAAAAAAACGTTAAGTTCAAATGTTATTTATTAACCAGTGCCATGGCTTGTAGGTAACATACAATCAATTTGATAATGAACTAAGCTAGTACTCATATAGGTTAACCATCCGGCGTAATCTATGAATTTTTCATGTCACTGGCTACCGGAGGGATTTATGCGTGACAGATTTATTGCCTCCAATCGTCTTTAGAGGCTTTATGGGTGAACGGCGCTGTAGATTTTATCTGTCTTGCCATTTATTCATCATCAAATAAATACTATAACAATGGAAAATGCAACCACACTCTCATTTTTTTAAATAAATAATTAATAACTTCTCTGGTCTGTTCAGATACAGGCCCTTGCCACCGACTACTTCTCGTGCTAGTCCTGAGCCTTCACCATTTAACCATTTCAGTTTTAATTTTTTTTGTTTTGTTTTAATTAACATATAACATTTTGGATAAAACCAAAAAATAAATTATTTATTTTTGGATATACATGTAAATACTTCCGTGTGAGTAAAATGGTTAACGCCTATGATGTTTTAAATTCAAAAAGATTATTTGAATAATAATTTCATAGAAATTAAGTTACAATTAGGATGTCATAAGTGAATAAATAACCAGAGGTGCACCGTATATATGGCCAAATTGTGCGGCGCACACAGGCACTGTTAGATTAGGTGTGCCGAGAGGCACCAAGATAGGAAAAATTGGAAAATATTAACGATAATATTATTAATTAATATATAATATTCATTAAACTTTCTTAAAATCGAACAAATTTCGATAAAAATTTCCTAATTTTTTTTCATAAAATATTTTTTTTATTGTAAAGGGGAGGGTATATGGGCTCCAATATACGTTCTGCACACAGGCGCCAGACACTGTTGGTGCGCCATTGTAAATAGCACATAGAATTCGTGTAGAACGAGTTCATCTAGTTAAAATATGAAATTTATGCAAATTTTAACTTCTAAAAATCTTTTTATTACATTAGTTTCACTTGTATAATAATTATTACCTAAACTGAGCTTAATAACATGACTTTTTGAGAATTTTGTGTAACTGATAGAGGAATATTTAATTGAAAAATATTGATAATTTTAATATTTTTTGTTATTTATAAAGATCTAAAAAAACATCTGCTCAAACAAAAACATGAGTTATTTTTTGCTCAAGCTGCATATACAAATATAAAATAAAGTACATAATTTACATAACTTTATACATATATTCAGTTGGATATCATAAAAAAACTGGAATTAATGTTTTGAAATTAAAATATTATAAAAATTATCTATATTTATGTTTATGAAATTCATTAAAAAAAAGTATGTATGTATAAGCACTTATCAGAATAAATATATTTTTATTTTCCTATTATATTTTGATGTTATTTTCAATCGAATTGTCTACATCGGGTAAACACAGAATTTTTGACTCGCAGACCGCAGCTATTCTGACTAATGAGCAAAAATATTGCACAGATTTGACAACTTTTTAAACGTATTTTCACTAGTTGCATAAATTTGCAATTCGCTTTGGGGGTTCGCCCTAAAAATAAACCGCTTGCCGCGTTTTGTGCATCACTGGTCTACATTTACCGCGAGGAATCAAACTTTAAACTCAAATGCAGATTCAGAACCGTTCCAAAACTGTTAAAAATATTAAACTTATTTTCCAAAACATTTTTTTACTACATGGCTCATTAACCTCATTAAGTTTTTGTTTAAATTAGGAGTTTAATTACATTTTTTGTCTCGCGCATAAAGTTTTATGTACTAAATTTTAAATTATTTTAATTATAAAGAACGAATAAATGAATGAGCTCGATGTTAACGATATGATGAATTCTCCATTTGCTAACAAAGAGAAAGCTGTGGCCACTGGCAACCCCGAGCGGTTGGCAGCACTGATGCGTCAAGTGTTGGCGCATCGGCCGCGGGTTTGTTTACGGCCTCGCCATGGTGGAGCAGTTCACGCTGCGTTGGAATAAATTCCACTCAAATGTGTCGGCGGGTTTCGTGGCGCTGCTGCAAGACGAAGAGCTGGTCGACGTGACGCTAGCAGCCGAGGGCCAGCTGCTACGCGCGCACAAGCTCGTACTCTCCATCTGCAGTCCTTACTTCAAACGACTCTTCCAAGCGCACCCCTCCGACCATCCCGTTGTCATTCTCAAGGATGTGACACTGTCCGAGTTGCGGGACATCCTGCAGTTCATGTATCGCGGCGAGGTCAATATTTCGCAACAGGATCTCTCGAGTTTTCTGCATACGGCCGAGCTGCTGCAAGTGCGCGGCCTCACCGAGAACCCACCCGACTTGCCTTACGATGGTGAGCTGGCTTGCGATGATGAACGACCTTCCGAGGAACACGCAGAACCCGCTTCTCCAGCTCCAGAAGCCGATGCCCCTAAAGAGAGTGCCAGCACGCTCAAGAGAATCCTCAACAATTCCACCCGCTGCCCTAAACCCGATGCTAAGAAACGACGTATAAAAACCGAATTCACCGCCGTGGACAATGCCAATACTCCTGCGGTGGAATCGTGCGACTCCCAATCTGACAGCGACCCGATGGTAAACTACGAAGGTGAAACTTTTCAAAATGTCTTGGAATTGATGGATTCGAATAAAGAGTGCGACGATCTAAAACAAAAACGAGCCAAAAACAGAAAAATCGGCAACTACAAATGTCTCCTGTGCCATAGACTGTTCACGAGTCGCTACAATCTTAAAATTCATATGCGCGATAAACATTACAGTGTAGAAGACACTTTGCAGTGCCATATTTGTCAAAAACGAATGCGAAATCCTTCATGTCTCCGCGTACATTTGTATCACCATCGCAAACAAGCGGCCAACAACCTTTCAGCGGAAATATCGACTGATATGACAGATCAATCACAGACAGAGTCCAAAAATCCTTTGTTGCCTGAAGAATCTGTTGCAACTTGATTTGTGTTTTTTGTTTGAGCGTCGAGATTAAACGTACGTCTCGAGACTAACCGATCGGGTACAAAATATGGGTGTAAATATTTATAGCTCAATTAGGTTATTTTTGTATTTTTTTTTTATAAAATTACTCCGCAATTTTGTATGATATTTTGTATAAAATTGCTGTATTTATTATATATCGGCATACGTTAATAATTATAGTTATGAAAGTGTTCAATAGTGTACATCTTCTTTTCAAATTAATTATGAGGTTTTTATATGCCATTTTATAAATTTAAAGTTGTGATCTCTCAAGTCTGTTCCAAAATAAGCGATTCGCATTTGCAACATTGACTACGACATAATCGGAGGACACCGAGAATATATATTAATTATGTTGTTTCCACTGCTGCAGTCGACAATTCTCAAATACGGGTCATTAAGCTCAATACAGATGTTATTTGACCCTTTAAAATTTATTTTATCTCATTAATTAACAAAGATGTTATAACCTGCCATATAGTGATAATATTTCATATTGACAAATGAAAAAAAATATATTAAATAGAGGTTTTATTTGTACAAAATGATGGTCGATTAGATATTTAAAAATGCTTACATTTTTCTGGCCTCGAGTTATTTTTCGTTTCTGTTCAAATGATCAATGTTGCCATCGGAAATGCATTCATCGTAACTTGAGCACTGTTGCGTGCATATATGCTGCATTTTTTATTTTATTTTTTACTTTTGACTTAAAAACCTCTATTCACGAGTTAACATCAGATTATTTATATAAATGGGCAAACATGACAATATAACACTTCGATCTTTTCAGTGCCATGCTGTTTCAGTATATTATTTTTTTTGAATTTTATTTATCAACCTAGACTCAATAAGTTGCACCGAAGTAAGAAATGCCATTAGGTCTAAATAATGTGTAATTGATAGGTGCTCCCAAAACTCATGCTACGATTCATACAACACGATAATGAAATTATTATGGGATTAAGGGTATTACGTAAAATACTGTAATTTATTTTTATATCTAATCTAAAATGTTAGTTGGCGAAATTGAATTCTGAAAAATGATCAAATTAATATATTCATTAAAAATATTTAATTATATTCCGTATAATTTATTATGTTAGTACAAAATTTGAAAATTTATCTCAGAATTGATAAAATATTTGGTTGTATTTGGAAAAAGAGTGAGAGTGCCATTTAATCTCACCTTTGTTTGATTCTGTCGGTATGTAGAGATGACCAATTTTGACTGTGGAAACATTCACGATTGGCATTTGAAAACTCCCAATGTATCAAATCTATTCAAAGCTTTAATTATTTGTAGCCATCGAGATCAATTATGATTAATCGAGAATTCTTTAAATACCCCATTCCTGTTTTAAATAAAACAAATGTAAATGCAAATATATACACAAACACTTATTTATTTTTTTAATCTAAAATCATTTTCTATGTCAAATATAACTCATTACAATACACACGGTACTGTGAATCATGTCATCAACTTTTTAGATTTCAAAATATAATTAGTCATGAGCATTTCCAGAGAAAATTCAAATTCAAACACAGGAAATACAATTGAATTTTTTCTACTCATCCCAATTTATGTCTTATGTTTAGTTTTAAATTTCGTTCCGTTTTGTCTTCTCCTATATCAGTAATTTTTTT
>JAGXCT010037212.1:73351-171605 GCA_022495035.1 Philopotamus ludificatus | reverse complement strand
AATTTATAGGAAATAATAAGCTTCCTATCGGTAGGTAGCATTCGTCTTCTTTGTGATTCTTGTCCTTCTCAAACATAGGCTATCTACTGAATAATGTGGCTTTCCTGTATTTTTCTCTAAACTTTGTGAACTGGAATAATTATGGACTTCTTCGAAGGTTCTGTTGTGAATGTTGGTGAGCCACGACAGCTTCTTTCCACTTAAACAACATTTTCTTCTAATTTTCCTTCCATAATGGTCTGCAGAGATTATATTTTTTTAGTTCACAAATGATGTGTCCGAAGCATTAAATTTGACACCTTTTAACAGTGTCCCGAAGCTTCTACTCTTTGTGAAGAAATTAACAAGTTAACAATCTTGACGTGTTTTCAATATTCTTCAGTAGTACCAAATATTAAAAAAAATTCCAGTCAGCTATTGTTTGCTATTGGCATAATGGTAGCATTAGAACAGTTATAATATTGCTATTTTAAATGATTGATTTTGATTTGTTATATTTCAGTGCTGTCGAAAAAGAGCTAAGAATTATGGGGTTGCCTTCGGAATGCAGTGTACAAAAAATTGATCAAATGTGGTTTTCATTAATTAAAACATTTAAGGTATATTTTATTAAATATGTATTTGTGTATAAATTTTACTCTTTGCTCTCAAAACCATTTTTAGTGTTTTTTTCTTCAATAATTATATTAATATGATGATTAAACTTTAAAAACCACTGCCAGAGTTGTCTTATTAAAATAATCAGTATATTTATAAACCATAATAATATAAAATAATTTTATAAACAGTTTGAGTCAAAGATCAAGTCCACCTCAACATGGGAGTTCAGATGGTTAAAAAATAAGAAGTCACTTAAAAATTATCTGATATAAATATCATTTGATCTTTGATTACCTTTCAGATAATTCACAAATATTATTGTGAAGGAAGAACTAATAACAACACATGGCCATTTTACGAAGATATAAGGGAATATTTTAATTCTTGTGAACCGACAACATTAGACTATTTCAAAAAATGTTTAAAATGGAAAAAATGTGAAGTTTCAAACGGCTACAAAGATTATAACAGTGATAGCAATCTTGAGACTTATAACATAAACGAAAATAATCTTAATTTTGAAGAAAATGCTGAAGATAATAACATATTTAAGGAAACTAATGAAGAATTCCGTTGTATGGGAAATTCATTATTTATATTATAACTAAATCGTACATTGATGAATTGATTATAATGAAAATAAATTTTATTTAATATTTTTTTTAATATATAGGGACTCAACAGTGGACTGAAAGCTTTATTCATATTCGATTGCAAAATCATGACCTATTCAAACAGAAAAAACAAGCATGGAAGTATGTGGTGCTATATACATTTCTAATTTTTGTATATTATTTTTAAATATTCAAAATTATTCCTTTAATGAATTAAATAAAAAAATGAGGACTATCCATTTTCAGCTTTTAATTTCATTTATTGTGATGATTATAAATAATATATTACATTTCAGAAATCTTCATAAAATAATGATGCAAAATGGATTTCCAAAAGCAATCACAGTTAATTGTATAAGAAGAAAATGGAATAAAACTTTTGAGGTATATACGATTATGTATATTTTTTGTTCATTAATTAATGAATCGCATATTTTTGTAATAAAATATTCATTCCCAGTTGACTCAGTATTCATTATTGTTTTTAAATAAAAATAATCTTTTTTCACTTGCTTAAAAATTAATAAATAATTCAGAAATTCTTTATACTTTCCGGGAATGATTTTAAGCAATTCTATGTGTATATCTTAAATTAACAATATCCAATTTTCGTTTTTATTATTAAAGGAATATCAGAAAGCAGTTGCAACTAATAATAATAAATGGATATATTATGACATTATTTTTTCGTATGTAGGAAAACTTGATTTGGACGATACATTTAATTGCTGTAAGCGTATTTTTATATAAATTTATTTTAAATCAAATAATCGTCGAATACTTAAGTAAATCATATTTTATAGGGACAAATGAGTGGATAAAGATTCTTATTGACATTAGATTGCAAACTGATGATATATTTAAAGCAGAAAAACTTGAAGAGGACGATTGCTGGGCGTAAGTCTGTTTTCACAACTAACACCAAATAATACCATTGATTATTACAATTTTACATACTTTTTAGGGCTGTCGAAAGGGAATTAAGAAATAAAGGTATTCCATCAGAGTGCAGCGTCAGAAATATTCCCTCGATGTGGTCATCATTAATAAAAACATTTAAGGTATAATTTGAGAATTATGTAAAGGTCGATTTGATCTGCCTTCTTACCTGATATATCTTTTTATAATTCAGATTAAACACAAATATGCAGATCATAGTGAACCTACGTGGGAGTTTTACAACGATATGAAAAACTTTTTCCTTAAATCAAATCAAGAATTTCTGAATAATCTGAAGAAAGTAAAGAAAAGCGGTCAAAATGAGGATTACAATATTTTGGATTCGGAAGATGACGATTTTCATTCAGCTGACCCTGATTGGAAATTGGAAAATAGTTTATATTTTGATAAAAATACCCACTCATCAGAATCTTGTCGCACGTGTCTTGGAAAATCTGAAGTTATGACCCCGCTATTTGAATCTCATAAAAGTTTAGCAAATATGCTTATGTCATGTACATCTTTGCAAGTGAGTTATTTATACAACTATCAAAATTATCAAATATGAAAAATATAATTAATAGGTTTGATAAAAAATATTTGCGGAATTTTTATTTATCTCGAAAAATTTCAGTTTATTCATCAATGTAAATTTTAACTCCTTCAAAGTAATTCCCAACTTTTTTTGTAGAAATTAAAATAAATTTATTTACTTTTATTAAATTATACAAAATTTGATTACGTAAATTAATAAAAATTTAATTTGTATTCTTATAAAGATTTCAGAACTTGATAATTTTCCCAAACAACTCTGCCATACGTGTGTAGAAGAATTGACAATTGCCTATCGATTTAAAAAGAAATGTGAGGAAACGGACAAGATTCTTAAAAATGCTGCAAGTGAATTAAATCATAGTGTCGTAAAATGTGAAATGGACATAGAAACATCTATTGATTTATTGATCAATTCTCCAGATGTGTCTTGTCATCTAAATAGTGATAATGAAGATAAAATTAATGATTTAGAGTCAAATGAATCTATGGACGCTACAGAAAAATGTAAAAAAAAGGAAAACACCTTTAAGAAAGTCAAAAGAAAAAGTCTTATTAACGTTGCTAAAAAGACCTCTTTTAAAAGCAAAAATATTGTCATGGTACCGGTAGTCGGTGTCACCGGCAAAACTACATTTAAACGAAAATATGTTTATTGGAAAGTGTGTGATATTTGCGGAAAATCTACACAGAGAATGTCGGAACACATGAAAGGCCATTCCGACGTAAAAACGCATAAATGCCCAAAATGTTCCAAAACATTTACATACAGTTCCAGTCTACAGTCGCATTTGAGAACACACGATTCCACCCCCCTTAAAGTTTGTCAGTTGTGTGGAAAAGAATTTTACAGAAATTTAACTTATAAGAGACATTTGGTTTATCATGCAAACGAAAGAAAATTCTCGTGTGAAACATGCGGCAAAACATTCAATACCAGTGACATTCTAAGAGTGCATATAAGGTCGCACACCGGTGAACGACCCTATTCTTGTAAAATCTGTGGAAAGTCGTTTTACAGTAGAGGGTGTGTTGCTAGACATCAAAAAACACATAGAAAGCCAAATATTGACAGTTGATTTTAATAAAAATATTTACATACACATGGCATATTTTTTTCATCCTCCTTATCCAACTTAACCGTATGAAAATAGGGATATTTACTTTGTGAATTCCCTATTGATCTACTTTCATTCATCGCACAATTTAAATATCTTAAAAAAATGTGAGTTTAACACTTTGTATGCGGGTCAGGGCACCAGGTATATGACCGCGTAGCGGGTAAATCTCATGGATAGGCGAATAAATATTGACTTATACAAGGGCATGTAAACTATAAAAAAAATCATCGCATTTTTATGAAATTTAAAAATTTTGACAAACCTTATCTGTGGTAACATGATTCAGCATAGCAATATAAAGTTTTGATTATTCATTTATACCTACACGTCTAATTAAATATTAGGTTTATAGTCATTTAAAAATATGGAAAGGAGAAACGATAAAAATTGTCAATATTTTACTAATGAATGGTAACGTTCAAAGCAGTCTCCTTTTTGAAGAGGCAATTCACAAAAGCCACAGATCGAGTTTCACCACGTTTTTTATGAACTTAGCACACACGACACTTTCTTGATGGGTATTTGGTTTTACACCCGTTACAATTTTCTGCAGCTTATGTTTCCACAAATCCGCGGAAAGTCGTAAAGGATGGTCAGCTCTCGAAATTTGTCTTTGAAAAGATGTTGAAGGGGTGCTTGGGTCAAGGTCAATATCTGTTTTCGTCTCTAATGCCCAATGACGTCCGACTTCAGACTAAAAGATAGCAGTAATATTAGGTCGTTCCATTTGAAATTTCGTTTTTATGTTCAGTTTGAGTTCAGCTGTAACTGTGAGAAGTTCTGTTCTTGTGTTTAGAAAGGTACCTTCCACTTGGATTTCTCAAAAATCTGTTTTTATTTTATTTATTTTTTTTTCGTCCCTCAACCAGATGATGTCAAAAAGTGAAATTCAAGCAGTTTTTTTGTTTGAATTCAAATTGGGCGATAATGCAGACAACTAAAGGTTTCCCACCACATTACCACTCCTTCTACAAACTCGCTCCATTCTTCAGATCCCAGACTGCAGTGGCGATAAGGAAACTCGTTCTGATGAAAGCAATGCCACATCCGGTGGCTGTTTTAGACTATCGCTAGGACGTGCGTTGTTGGTCTGCCAGCCCGATGAGAGGGTCCTGCCCCTCCCCATATATGGCTGGTGGATCAACCTGCACCAGGATTACGTAGCCCACAAAAGTAATGTTCTTGGTGTGCTCTGAAATGGCGGAGGGAACTACAATAGCGACAGACGCGCGAAGAATGAGAAAGTAAAAGCCATAGGAAATCATCATCATCATTTATTAAATTAAATTTGAGGTTTGAGTTCTTCAGTTTGAACTTCTTGGCATATGTAATACGCGACAAACAAAATACGTCAATTGACTGCAAATGACGATGTCCGTGAATGTGTTAACTTTCATGATATGGTAAATATAATCAAATGTATATTAATTATACTTTTCTAAATTAATGTTAACAATTTCTTATTCTTAACCCTAAAAAATAAATATTTCATAGCCATGCCAATTTGGGACTCCAGGTTTTTGATTTTTCTCGAATAACTCTTTTAATATAAATTCTATTTGTCACAAACTTTTTGTATTTGTACGATTATGCCTAGGGTTCAAATGAGACTGCGGGACACTGTAGGAATTTTTAAAAATCTAAATGTATAAACTTTTTAAAATCTTTAAAGGGCCGCACTAGAAGTGTGGCGGGCCGCCGGTTGTTCATCCCTGCTCTAATCGGTGAACACAAAATGTTATTTTATATTAAAATACGACTCAAATATGATTTTATTTTTATTTTAGTTAAATAATAATGTAACATAATAAAAATAATGATTTACAAACTCATAAACATGGGGTTAGATAAAAAAAATATGGAATTTTTTGCTTTTCTCAAAAAATCTTTACAGGCGGCTTTGGAAATGCGTGCGATTGTTGAATATTCGAAAGTAGGAGGATGTAAAAAAACATCAAAAATTCCAATCTTTAAATATTAACTCAGTACCCAGGCTTTTTTGTTTGATTTTTAAATGGCTGGAAACAATTCTTTATCATTCCTTTTCAATGCTCTAGGATTTCTTGGTAAACTAATATTCAATTTTAAATCACTTTTTAAAAAATGTGTGAAATAGCAAATAATTTGAATTATGTGCGAAAGTCAATGGCCGCCTGTGTGTTTATTCATCAATATTAAATTTGTTTACATCATGCACACGTGTGCTAAGCATTTTTTCCAATCTTTTAAGCACTTCTGGAACACAATTTTCAGTATGGCTTTTATAATAGCTCCTTCAACTATTCCATCAGTTTTTCCTCAATGCTGGAAAAAGACGTGAACCTTGAATGGGTTTTTCATCTTTGGGAATAGGAACAATTTGCATAGGGGCATGTCCGCAATCAGAGGCATCATAACTGTGTTGTTTTTGCCCAAAATTATTACCACATATTCCGTTTATTCCACAAAATCTCTGAGCACAGCAAAAGAAATATGAAAACTCATCGAGGAATGAATCACAAACAAGTGTACAAAAAACAACAACAAAAAATTTATACAGCCGTGAAATTAAAAAACTCCTTATATATTTTTTATCCAACCTTGTATAGTACAGTTGATTAATCCATGTATTCTGGATAGCGTTTCACTATAATCCATATGTACCAACTATCGATTTGTTGCAATAGTGCATTCATGTTTCTAGAAATGTTGAAATATTTTGATACCAAATGTTCATTGAATCGCAACATGTGTTTACATATAGTTTCCAATGGGAAAGGAGAGCCTGAAAAAAAACATTTATTTTATTTTACTTATGTTAAAATTTAAATCATTGTATTAAATGTCTTGTAAGTAAAATATGTTGTATAATTGGCTCTGCATGTGCACATTATAAACAACTGTATGATTTAATCTTGAAACTGGGTGATTTTGATATACTTACAATTAATGGCTCCGATATATTTCATTGTGATTTCAGCATGTCCGCATACTGTGGAGATGGCGGGGTACAGAGACAAGCCACATAAACCTTTAAAAGCCACGCCAATATAGGCAGATTCTATAGCATAACTTAATGTTCCCTCCTCCATGTTAAGTATAACTAATATTTGTTCAGGTATTCGGAGCTTTTCGTCTTTATTTAAGTTTGCGGGATACTTTTTTACTTCATCGTTTCCATGGTGCAAACTATTACTAACTGTAACAAAATATATTTATTCATTAACCCTCAGATGCTATTGGTATGATCCTCCAATTTTTTTTACTTATGTAATGTAAATCCTCAATAAAAATGTATTTATTATTTGCATATGTTTTTAAAATAATTGCAGGGCTTGAAACATCAGCTGTTAAAATTTGTTCATTTATTTATATGTAATAATTACTCACCCAAGTCCCAGCCCCAACTCTCTTCTGAATTGCCGATAAGGCAATTGTATTCTTCAGCTATTAACGGCTGTTTTTCAGTTGCAACTCCAATAGATGCATGAGATTTCCTACTCTTAATTGGCCAAAATATTTCCCAAACGTGAATTCCTTTTGTAAATACTGTCTTGCCTCTAATGGCATCAGTAGTATTCATCGATGGATTGCGATGGCATATGAAATTATTATCGGCTTTTACATACATATTTTCAGAACTAAAAGATCAATACAAATTATTTGATTAAATTTTTTTTTTTATTTGATTGTTTTAAAATCTAAAAAATATCAGTTTCACTAATAAAAACGAAACAAAACTATCTGTATTTTGTTTCATTAGTAAAATTTTAAAAACAATTATTACCAATCATCAGGATTCCACGAATAATTTATATCAGGATTGTAATATCCAACTGGAAACATATCGAGGAATATAGAGATCCGTAGGGGTAATTCTTGTTTATCCAAATGATAACCTATTATATATATTGTTTCATGTTCTCTCTCTTCCATTTCTGTAAATAATACTCATGAATTTGAAAACGATTATTTCATTTTACTTAAATAAGTAGCCAGTGCTTTTTGCGTAATGTCGCTCGACTACCATTTTTAGATTATTTTATCGTTTAACAAAAACAATTAGACAAAAAATGTCTAAAAATAATGTGAATTTTTTTGTGGAGTAGGAAAAACTGCTTTAATTTTCATTTAACCACTTCACACTCGCGCGCTCACTGGTGAGCGCAAATCTTCTTTGCCGTTAGATTGTGCGCCATCACTTGGCGTTATGTCCACCCTCGCTCAACTATGATATCTTCATATAAAAAAAACCTGGGATGCGTTCACACATTCTACTGATTTATGCGATGTTACTTGTGTCCCAAGTACACGGATAGCGATCGAAAAAAATTCAATAAAAATAATCGATTCGTTTTGACCGATTTCTTTGAAAAGAAACCGAGTGTGAAGTGGTTAACTGGTATTTGTATACGTTTTTCTTTACTAAAAAGCTTGACTAGAAATGAACTCTTTCCCCTTTTTTTAAAAAAAAAGCACTGGTAACCATCCCACTACACTATCGTACGTTTATAAATTCATTTTTTTTAATATTAAACTGTCGTCGGATAATAGGATTGTGACTGCAAAATTAGATAACTTCAAGATATAAATTCTATTAATTTACAATTATTTCTATTAACTCATACCTAACCCAACTTTTATAAAATAAAACATAAAAGGATTTATAAACCTTTGATAAACAAGTTTTTTTTATTATATTTTGTAAGTATATAAAAGCAAATAATAATTGCTTTTATAATACTTACCATTGCACGTCAAATAAAAAAAATCCAATGTAAACTGACCAGGAATGATTATCAGAGCTGACTATCAAATAGATAACTCCAAAGATTAGATATGTATAAAAAAATCCATAGATAAGAATATGACATTTATATATCATCATCATCGTCATTTGCCAGTCACAAGGCTCTCACTCGCTTATATATATATATATATATTGGTAAGGTCCATGCCCTCAGCAGTGAGAGCCTTGTATGACTAATGATGATGATGATGATGATGATGATATATATATATAGAGATTTTTGACGTCGAACAGTAGGAAATAATATAATAGTATTATATGGGACGATAATTAAAAAAAATATATAATTCCTATTACTAAAGATTAAATATCTACTATCAGATATGATAAAATGGAACATATTTGATAAAATAAAACATTTTTACTATATAAAATAAAAATTACAGTGATAAATATTTTATGTTTAATCAGTCTATTGTCGTATGATGAATGTGCATTATGAGTTCTGTATTTTTCTTTTTTTAATTTAGTTGAACATTATTTCCCTGCGTTTGTTTATATAAAATATTTTATGTATACATATATTGGCTACATAATTAATTTCGCACAAATTTCCGTAAAAAAACCAAATTAATTTTTATTGTTTCTTCATTCATCAGCTTCTCGATGATCGATATTAGCAATCTTAATGTTATAAATATTTATTGTTAACTTTAAAAAAATCAGCTGCCGAGAACCGAGAAGCCTAGAGGGCTGTATGTCGAGGGCCCCGATGTCTAGCATTGTTTTGTTTAAAATATGACCGTAGCGTAACCACCTGAAAAATATGCCAAAAGTAGCATTACTCATTTGTCAATTCAATTTAGGGAATACTACAAAATTATTAATTATTTTTGTTATGAAAAAAATCCGTTTTAACAGCAGCACTTTGAGGCTTCAGGCTTGTGCGCCTAACGGAAAATCCGCCACTGCTAAGCCAAATACATGCCCAAAATTATAAAAAAAATACAAGGGCTTTTAAAAGATCATGGAAATTCCGATCTGCGTGGAATTGTTAATTTCATAACCAGGAAATATAAATTAATTTCATAAACATTCAGCACTGATTCGATGTAATACGGTTTGTTTGAAGCCTAAAAAATGCAGTAATTCTTCTGAATTTATGTTTATTTGGTAGTTTTGCTCTCTTATGTACTGTTTTTATTAGCAGTAAAACTGTCCACACTATCAAAACAATTTGGAGTGATGCGTTAAACGTTAATAATTTATTATTAAATGACCTCGTTTAAAACTGTTTCGTTTAGCGCTTAGTCGTCTAGTTACGCTTCCTAAGTGCTATACGAGGCCATTCTGTAACGACATATGTCACAAAAATTTGTCCATTTTATTTGTAGTCTCAGAAAACAAAAGAATTTTGAATAATAATTGTATTCATTCTTTTGTATTTTTGGTGTATTATAAATGAATAAACAAAATGATATGTCTGCAATATGATTATATGAGATTTAACGTAACTATGAGAGTAATTATTAATGGTAGAAATAAACGAATCTAGCATAATTTCAAAATGTTTTAATTACAATATTAATTACTACAAACATCAACTTACAATTAAAATTTGATCAAA
The DNA here is from genome assembly GCA_022495035.1 of Philopotamus ludificatus. Classification (NCBI taxonomy): domain Eukaryota; kingdom Metazoa; phylum Arthropoda; class Insecta; order Trichoptera; family Philopotamidae; genus Philopotamus; species Philopotamus ludificatus. The sequence continues at coordinate 161,423 of JAGXCT010037212.1, read as the reverse complement.
TACTTTTCAAAAATGCTTCGTATGGATTGTACCTTTACAGTAACGTGGCTGCGTTGTGCCGACTATCTGACAAAATAATTTATTTTTACCAAAACGTAAAAATAGGAATTTTTCAAGAGCATTATTTTTTACATTCCTATCTACATACAATTCGGTTTGAACTAATAAGACATGTTTCGATAAAATCAGATCACAGTCGCTAAATTTAAACTATTAGATAGATAATTAATAATTGACTGTGGGTGGAATGCGGGGATTCATGGAAGCACATGTTATAAACGTCGACTGTTCAATATATAATACGTCATTGAACAACGACAACAAAAATCATAAATGGAAACTTAAAACGCTTTTTCTTCAAAAAGGAATGAAATTTTGGTAGTCAAAAACAAAAGTATAAAAAGTAATCACAAAACATTAATTAATTGTAAATCACATGTGTAAAATTTTCTTACCAAAACTTTTGCAAATAATAAAATCAATATATTGTCATAATATATTCCATGGTTGATCAATGATCAATATTTAAAATAAAACTTGAGATTGTCCAAAATTAAACAACAAGCTGTCTCCTAAGTCTGCATATTTCTTAATAGATTTGAAAAATAATGTCTCCGTTACAACAGAGATAAAAGAATCCAGTTACAATACCTCAACATGGCAGATTGCTTTAAGCTATTCCAAATGATTTGTTTTATAATGGATATAAATTCTAACTTATGTCTGTGGTTAATGGTAATCCAAAATCTTAATGTTCTGAGTAATGTTTATTTTCATTAAAGACTCAGTCTTACAAATTTAAGAGAATAGATTTGCACTTCGAAGAAGTGCTTTGGAAAAATAAATGGATTTACCTGAGACCTCTTGCAGCATCTTTTATATTCTTCGAACATATGATGAATGATTTCCATTTTTGTATGAATTCATAATCAATATTTAATAGTCAAGAAATTCACTTGAAAATTAAAAGATGGTATGGTTGTAAAAAAATGGTAACTGGATTAAAAAACTTTTTATTTTTTTTATTTTAATTTTATTCCTTAAGTTTTTACACAAATACGCAAAGACTCATGAGACAGCCTGATATATATATACATATATATATAACAGAAGAAATTAAAACAGGTGGCCAGTAAATTTGACATCAGGAGGAACTACATAATGTATAAATGAATAAATGAAAATCAGCCCTAATTCAATTACCGGAAAAATATAATAATGGGCCCTGAAAATCTCTGAATATTCTATACTAAAATGAAAGATTATCGCAAATATACACGTGGTGTTTCAGTCCAAGAAAATACAATTATCATATTCTATGCTTAATAATAATGAGATACTAATCCAAAATATGTACAAATGAAGTGGTTCACACCCTTCCGATTCCTAACTTTTTAAAAATTATTTCATTTGTTTCATATTCTATAAGGTAGTCTATATTGGTGTATTTTTTTGTTTATGTAAATACGACTTTGAGTTAAAGTCACGATACGTTTTCACTTATCAGATCATTATAAATAACATCACAATACTTCATATACAACATATGAAATAAGAAAAAAAATACAAACATATAATATGCAATTTTTGTGATAAAAAAACTAATGACCAAAATTATAACTGATAAAATACTCTGACTAGCATTGTTATAGCAGATTTTATAGTAATTATTATCTGTGCATTTCTCATATACACCGACAGACGTTTTAACCCTGATGACTACATATAACTGTTAGATAAATACAGTGTCTCCTAGTTATGCAGATTTTTTTTTAATTATGGGACCTCATTGTAAAAATAAAGAAATAAATGCACACAAGTTGCGAATTTCGCAAGTTTTGGAGAAATAGCTAAATGATTCCGGCACCATTCAATTGTCGCTCTGACTAGTGTTGTCTAATCTTAAGAGCTTATATATTTTTTCTAAATAAAAGTAAAAGAATTAACCTAAACATGAAATAAATTGTCCACGTGGGACAACCAAGAACAGTTATTGTATTATAACAAAAATCAAATTGAGAAACAGAAACAGTCAGCCTCACTTTGTCACACTATAAATTAAAAACTAAGTCAAAAATAAAATATGGCTAAATCTCCAAACCTAACAATTTCATCAAAAATATGCACATTTAACATTTAAAACTAAAGAAAATCATTGGATCTTATCTCGAGGAGAGCAGGTTCTACATTTCGCTTTTTAGAACTTATTCACTTATTTACAAATTTCATCAGATTATAACATACATTTCATTAACAAAATAATAATTAAAAAAATATATATTTAGAAATATCATAAGCATAATTATCTGTACATTGAACCCTAAATAAATGTTAATATTTTATCAGGAAAATGCATAATCAAAAGAATCATTATCATCATTTTCCAGCCCTTGCTCACCGATTGCGGAACAGCATTTCCAAACTCGGAATGGAAGTTTAAGTCCAGAGGTCTAATAGTTCTTCTATATTACCTTCTCTGTCTATACCGCATACTATCAACAAACATATTTTGATTAGACACCGGGGTGCGTTACGAAGGTAGGATATCAATAATAATTTTGAATGACGGGATAGTAACCTTTATTTTAAATTATGAGTAAAATTCGACCCATCACACAACGTATCTTAAAATTTAATGAAGAGTCGTTGCTAAATGTCAAGACCTATTTAGATCAATTTGGAAACATAAAAATGAAGTCAAAAGTAAGTAAATAAAGAAAAATTAGTTGTTACTGGTAACTAAATAAATTATTCTAATTTGCCTTTTATTCATAACAAGATCATAAACTCAAAAAAATGCACATTACACGTTTGCGAGCATCATCAATTTGAATCTTTATCGACAAGACAAAATATGGAAAAGAATAATCCGAAAATAAACAATCGTGTGGTGTTCATAAAATATAAACCGTCTGTACGAGTATTGTCTACAACATTATATTATTGTAATTAAAATAGCCAAGTTCCTAAGAATAAAGCTGGCCTTTATTTCACTGACCATGTAAACACATTTATTTACGTTTTATTCACTAAACACAATATAAAATAATAATAAAAAAAAAACACTTGCATATGTAAAAAAAATTGCATAAAATCAGTTTTCACATATCGTTGGTTGGGTGAAAAATAAATGTTATATTTCACTACAAACACATCATTTAAAAAATAATTATCACTAAAGGATGCGTCAGTGCGTCCGGCACTGTCATTACAATAAATTTATGCGACAATTGGAATATTTCTCATTTTCACACACTTTCAGTTCTATTCGACCACGAGATCACATAACAACACCGGATATGAGTTTATCAGCGTCCAAATGAATACAAACGCAATCGAAGAAAATTATAATTTAACCAGAATAAGAAATTTTCCATTCATTCGGAACAAAATATGCATTGTGACCTGTGACGGGAGGCGGTAATAATCGACCGGATTAAACAATACAGATCTATATCACTATCATTAAAATGACACTGACAAATATAGCATTATTCTCATAAGCAGTAATATTTATTTTTAACATACTTACAGCGAGAAGGCATTCATTAAATCAGTATATATTGCACTTTTCATCCACTCTTATCTGAAATGTTCAATCCATACTCTGCCATCATGAATTCATTCAGTTAATTTCGTTAATTTACATATATGTATACGTACATATATTTTAAATAATGCTGAAGCCATAATATACACATTTTATGCGGCATAAATATACATGTTTTTTATATATATAAAACTTCAATGTGTATTTTACATTTTACAAAGCTATAAACGTTTTGAATGGAGAATATATGCATATCTGCGTAAAATAAATGATAAATTTTCACATTTATATTACAACGATTTACCACTGCATTCGTTTGGAACTCAAACCGGTGCGGTATTTGGAAAAATCAACACTGGCGCCAATGCGTACACATCGCACTGTGTATTACATTATTATAACTTAACCTGCCACTAACAATGTATGTGCACTTTATAAAGTTACAAATATACTGTCGTGATGTAACATTCAGCCGCTCAGTGTGGAGAGGTGTGTTAGGAGGCGCGTGGATCGCGATACAGTAGATAAGTTTGCATGGCGTGTGGCAAACTTAGGTGAGGCACCACAGCTTCTAATCTCGATCGACCAATTCGCTGGCGAATTACACGCCTACATAAATCTAATAAGGGTAAAGGTTCAGCTGAAAAATAAAAAAAATATATGGTTTATTCCTTTATAATTATGTGAACATTAAACTACTACGACGTTAAAATGTGTTCATTTAAGACTAAGAGCCAGTTCGAACTCATTATTACTTGTAACAACAAAACAACTCTTACAAATGACATAGTCATTTTATTTATTTATTTGAAAGGCATTGGAATAATTCCAAAGCATCATTCACCCATATAAAGGTTCGATTAAGATTTCGATAATTGTAAAACTCACATATCATAAAGAATTACTAGTATTTATTGACTGTGCCAATAATAATAATAATATTTCATTCATTTTAATTGTAATAAATATTTCCCAACTTGCTCGTAAATTATGAGCTAAATTTAATTAATTTATAATAGACGTTACAATTCCAAAAGGTATAAATCTAGTTTCTATATATTTCATAAAATAAAAATAAGTAAAAGATACTTACGGTCGAGACCACCTATATATCGCATGGTGATTTCTGCATGTCCCCAAACAGCAGATACGATAGGGTATAATTGTTTCCCTCGTAATCCTCGGAAAGCTGTGCCGAGGTACCGTCCTTCCGCACAAAAACTTAATGTACCTTCTTCCATATCAAGAACAGCTAAAAGTTTATCTGGCACTTGAAACATTTCATCAGGTTTTAATAGCGCTGGATACGTTACACCCGCGTTGTTTTTACTGTCGTGGTATAACTTATTTCGACCTAAATATATAAAATGCGTTGTATTTAATTGTCAATGAATTATATACTGAGGGTAAATAAAGTTTTAAGGCATTACCTAAATCCCATCCCCAACTCTGTTCGGTGGCACCGACCAGACTTTGATAGCCAACCGAATGTAATTGAGCTTCTACGGTGGCTACTCCGACGACAGCGTGTGTTCCTCTCTGTCGTGCAGGCCACACCACCTCCCAAGCATGAAGACCTTTCGTAAATCCTACCCGCCCTCGTATACAATCAGTACTTTGTGCCACCGGATGCCGGTGGAATGTGAGCTTATCATCTTCTTTTACAAAAATATTTAATGATCTGAAATTACATACGTATATTTATAATCAACTGTAATCCAAAAATCAATAAAAACCCACCGAATAAAATAATTAAACTATTATAAGCTCACCAAATTACAATACACTTTGTTAAACTGAAGAATAGTAATGGGAGTGGTTAGTCATTGTTAGTTTTAATACTGAATAATAAATCAGAGACTAATACAGTAAAATATGAATAGTTTAGTTCGATCATGATATGACACTCTGCATGAGACTCATTGCTCAGATTTTCGTAAGTACATTTATATAATATTGATGTTAGACTGTTAATTTATCCGAAAATACTGCGCACCACACATGTTTGAGGTATTGTTTAATTAATTATATATACACATAGCCGATGCTAACCATATGGATTTATTAATACAAAGTTATGATAGAAATATTAATAAATTACCTATCATCAGGATTCCACGCATGTTTTAGTTGCAAATCACGGGATGCTGGTGGAACATCAAGTAATACGTCTAGTCGAGCAGGCCGCGCTGGTTCTTGAGCCAGCTCACGAGGCACCACAGCCTTGAACGGTGCCGCGCACTCGCGCGACACCGATTTTGCACCTGAAACACAACAAAAACACAAATGAAAACACAATAAATAATATTTCATCACTGTTTATAATATAATTATGCAATGATAATATATTATGATTAAAAATAAAATTTGATTGTTTTTTTTTACACAATCATAGTAACCGGTAATGAAAATAATTATATTTTTGAATATTTATCAAATACTTGAATTTACCATAGTCTTCATAAAATATTACACATTGCATGGTTGTGTCTTTTTGTAATAAAAATATTTTTTTAAACAAATAATTTTATATTGCACATGCACATGCAATGACAACGTCCAAACACAATGAACAACAACTGCTGAGTAAACATGCAATGTTTGCTCAAAAATATGCTTGCATGTATGACAGGAGGAAGTCAATTTGCGATACGTGAGTTGGTAATTATTAATACCATCCTAATTGATTGCGAAAAGTAAAATAAGAGTGAACATTGGTTTTGTCTATTTCATTGGGATTGTGTTGAGTCATCGGGTCCTCGAGATAATTTACGCGTAATTTTGCATTTACAGTTTTGCATGAGAAACAGATACGCCCCAAAATCATCAAAATGATTCAAAATGCAGCATTTGACTGTTCAAATTAAATAAAAACGCATTTTTATATCTGTTAGAATCCATGAAAGATAAAACCCACAGCACACATGTCTCAATAAAGGTTCGGTGATATGAAACAGGTACGATGTAAGCACAGAACATTGCGATTTTATATACATATGTATCAAAATGTTGAATTATCAAATTTTTATCGTTTCCAGCTAGCAGCAAGGATATCAACTGGTATAAATGAACATTTCTCAAAACAACTTTCATCATTCGTTTTGCGTAGGATTTGCCGCAATTTCAGACACCGAGGAAATGAAACACTGAAGTTATTGCATTTGGAAAACATTTTTTTTTTAATTTTATAATTGATAGATGAATGAACTACGCGCGTCTCTTTCGGATTCATTGTGTATGACTGACTGATAAAAAGTGATATCACCATATACATGAACACATACAAATAATACATGGAGAGACTATGTTGTTAAAGATAGATGTTGCCATGAATAGTCATAGATTAATAGAACGCGTACATTATTTAAAGTGAGTCACCAGCAAATAATGATAAAATATCTGTCCACATTGATTTAGAAAAGGTACTTGACCCGTCATACCTTGCAGGTAATAACGATTCTATATCGATTGTGTATTTAACTGCTATTGAGCGCAGATAGTATTCGGAGGGATGATGGCCTTCCGGGTAATTCTGAGTAACTCTAGTCGACAGAGGGATGGACTAAAACCTACTCTCCGACCGCACAATAAAATCAAACTAATAAAATATTCCAAAACAACCGTGTATGTGGTTCTTCAAATAATGCCGAGTTCAAACCTAACAATCGGGTCACGTTTCTCATATATCAGGGAAGTCCATAAAACAGTTCAAAACCAATAGATATAAACTTAAACGAATGAGTAATATTAATCGTTTTACGATTATATTATTTTTATTTATTAACCCCTACAAACCCAGTGCACATTGTAATGGACAGCACTTTACGTACGGTTCCCTTTCGAGACATCTTGTGCGTCATAGTGCATACCTTATTCAGTTGGTATTGTCAGTGTTGCCATGTAGAGTACGAGGGTTATGTTATATGGCCATTTCTCTATGGTGTCGTAATTCGAGCCCGCCACTTTGATGTTTGATTTTTATTTTTGATGTCATTTATAAAAAAAAACAATTATTTATTTAACTATTTTACATTATTGTGAAACATTCTTATAAAAAGGGTCGTTTTATTGATGTAACTAAAAATCCCACTAATTCGCGATAAAACTGTTAAAAAATAACACTATATTTTTCTACATCCTTATTATCCCAGATAGCGGAATTCCACATTTAAATAAATCAAGTGGAAAAAAGTCGGCGTTTGAAAGGGTTAGTAATAGTTTTATTTAACTATTGAACTGAATAAATAAGGTGCATACTATGACGTACGAAAGGTCACGATGATATACGTAAAATAACTTTTGAAAAACATTTCAATTACTGTACATTGCAACGTGCACTGGGTCTGTAAGGATTAACGATGAAATGACCCAAACCTCGTTATAAAGTCGAAGAAAATTTTGCAATAAAGGAAACTGCATAAATATAAATCTAGAATGTATCCGACATGCAACGAGTATGTCCGTTTACTTTTGTTAATTTCCGGAATCGACCCAAAAAAAAACAAAAAAAAACGATTGAAATTTAAAATTGTGGAAGTATTTAATTGCAAAAAGATCCGGCAACATCACACGCAAGTGCGAATGCACGCACGACGTTGCCGTATTATTATTTTTTTACTAACAAATGTATATTTTGAGTTTTGCAATATGTATATACGATTTAGACTTCCTATCTGATAAGATATCGCTATAAGTAAATCAGGAAAAAATGGGTAACAAGGTTACACTTATGGTAGGTCAGAGTTTCTTGTTTTTAATTTAAAAAAATACATACTGTGAAATCCCGTCTTTACGTTTTTGAAGAGACTGATTAAATTGGAGAAACCTCCAATCATGATCCCACTGAAATAAAATACTAGAAATAGCCCAGTACAGCGTTTTTTTTTTAAATAATAGATAATTAAATTGTGTGTGTAATAAATTTAAAGCGCATATTGTGTTTTGGACACCCGTGTCCGCTTGGGATTGGGAGTGTTGAGACCCGTCAACGCGGTCCATATCGTGCATGAAGGAACCGTCTGAATATTCTATGATTCTCGTTGAGTTTGCATATTTTATATATTTTTTATAATCGAATATATGTTTTATGACTAATATTTAATCCAAAACCGAATAAACTAGTTGAAAGTCTTATATTTTTTTAAATACGCCAAGGGAAGAGTACTTCAAAAGTGTGACAATGGTCATAATTTGCGAGTCTCAAAATAAGAGAGACCCGGTCGATGGCACATACCTCCAGAAAGCTTTTGGCCCATGCTCATGCCCCTGGTGCGGGCGCGCTTGGTGGGCAGCGTCTTGAGGCCCGCGCGCCGCGCCTCCGCGCCACCTCCCCCGCCCACACCCCCTCCCACGGCCCTCACTGAGCGCAGACCGCTCTTGTATCTGAAAACAAACAAATTAACAATTTCAACATTGATCCATCATACAAGTATATATCCTTATCACTACGAATGGGTTATGAAATTTACGATTCTCCCCATAGTTTTTATACAACACGGTTTCCCACGTGGGATTTGCAAAACACTATAACCAACAAATTCATAAAACCGGCAATAAAACTATGATCGAATGTGGCTTAATAAAAAAAAAATGATTACATAACCAGACGGATGACGTCAATTAAAAAAAAATATATTTTTCAAGTTATGGAATTTTATATATAAATATTAAGTTTATCAGATTTTAGCAACATCAGGTCTAGCATGTGATATAACTGCCCCCAATGCATTTTTTCATAGTTTTCATATTTAAGAAAACGAGTTTACACAAACGCGATGTTGAAAACTGCAAACAAAATTTCGACGTCCTTACAGAGGTTGGTTATTCGACAGCCGACAACAACTCATTGAAATGATACTTTCTTATTTATGTTGCTTTAAACATGCAACAACAAATGCATATTTTGTCTTATTGTTAAACGCAAATTATGAGACATATGCGGAGTGAACCATACAAATATAACATTTTCGAGAGATTTTTTACTCAGTTATGAAGATTTTTTTATGTAGAATTTTTTTTCTGATTATTATTGCGATTTATATTCCATTCCAAATTACGTACTTAATCCAGTGAAATATTGGCCGTATGCTATTTTACGACCACGCATTCAAGAATGCACGAGCGTAGAGATGAAACAATGGCGTTTTCGACACCCTGAATACGAAATTATTAAATCGTGCCATATGCCAATACCGTATACTTTTCTCAGAGAAAATAATGCAAATATTTACATATTTACGACGACTGTGCACATGAACAGGAATATCATTTAAAAACAAAATAAAACTTATATTTTAAAAGTGCCGAAATAAGTGCCTTGGTGCAAAATTCATACTCCGTACATTGTTATAACTGCGAGATTGCACTCTGAAGACGCTAAAAAGCATTCGGTTTTGCAAAGAGAGAGACTAGAGGGCGAGGAGAGCGGGTCGGGAGGGAGGATGAGAGGAAAACTTTGGGGCGAGAAGGAAGTGTCGGTCGATATATCGATTGTGTCTGGCAGTCGGGGAGGGGTTGGGGTCTTTGGAATGGCATTCGAAGTGGGGATAGAGTGTGGGGCGGCGTCGGGACGTCGTGGTGCACCAGGGACTCCCTCTTCCAAGAATACGCCCATCGGAGTTTCGTACAATCACCACCCCTATTCAGTATTTCACCATCTAGGTTCGATATAATGGCGGTGCATTTTAGGTGACTCACTTCTGTGTAGATCGAGTTGGATAGCTTCATCGGCGAAAATATAATTTTAATCTGCACTCTATCCTATCCAGTTTATGACTTGTTTTCATTAATATGTGTGGCCAATAATTTTTAATAACGTGCGGAAAGCAATAAGAGTCAGGAACCATCAAAGCTTCGGCGGTCTTTTGAGCCTGGAGACTTCATAGGAATATTTCCTTTCAAGCCGTTTACAAAAATGGAATCATGCGAACGACGCCGTGAAGAGGGACCAATTTTAAATGTAAGCGGAATGAAGTGATGGTTTCTTAGAATGGCGGAGCACTTAATTCTAAGTGCCGGTAAAGGCAAATTTGAAGAGAGCGAGCAAAGCAGTGAAAATAAATTACCGCCACTGAGGATCAAATTTTTGTAGATGTCAAGTTTCATATATTACCACATGTATGTACATTTGTATACATTCCGTGGGCCAGACGTATTGGCCCAAAAGATGTTTAGCAAACAAGTTAGACTAAGTTTTTTTTTATTTGATTAATAATGTATTTTTTTAATCGGATAGATTAAATCCTATAGATATACTAGTTATTATCCTATAGATAGCCTACTTATTAATTTATCCAATGAATATCTCTTTTAATTAGTTTGTAAAAAAAATATAACGAGAGTAACTCATAGATTCGACTAAAGGTACTATAGTAAAAAAACAATTTTTGGATTTTTTATACGTGTGAATTATACAACAATGTGTTGGAAAAGTAAATTATACATAATATTTTTCCAATTTCAAGGACGACGTTAAACATTATGGAATTGTCAACATTTTCTAAATTACACTTTCTAAAAGTAACAGATTGACGGCAAACGACTCACCTTGAATGTTAAATTTGACAAGTTTGTTAAAATATGCGTGTGCATATCTTAACTAGCTTCACATAAATTCTTTTAATTTTTTAATTAATAAAAACACGTAGCATTATAACATAATTAAAGTTGCCAATAACGGACTGAACATAAAATTTTATGGACCCGATGGCATTTCGGTGGTATTGATAAAGTTGACCAACGCGAGCTTATACAATGCACATACATCTATAAACTTATTGGTTCAGGTAATATTTTAAGCTTTTAGTTATAATTTTTGTAATACAGAAATAATACATAAAAGTGTGTGATGTCATCGAGACGGAAAATTAGTTTCTAAATTATGTCTGCATTATTGTTGGTGATGCATACATTACTCGAGCTCTAAAAAATACGATTTTAATATGCACTGTTACGCCTATTGTTTTTTTGATGGGAAAAGTCGTTAGATATAATTAAAGGAACCAAAAAATACATACATTGTTCACTTTTACATTCTGACCTTCGAAATCCATTAAGTGGTTATTTATTCATAAAAATCGGCATTACAATAATTTTGTTACACAAAATATTAATATTGTGAATACATATTATGATTAAATCATTATCATTTATCATCTATCATCATCCTAAATATAGCAGTGCGCTTTAAAAAATCCTTTTTTTTAATTGTAAAATTTAAGTGACAAAGCATGTGACCATATCTTATAACAAAAACTCAAATAACTATGTTGTGTGTAATGGTAAGACAAAGCATTAGGATTAACCGCGTGATTACAGCTTTGCCGTCGTTATATTCGCAACTCGATCGTTAGCAATCGAATTGTCGACAAAAAACGTTCGCCATCGAGGTCTTTACCACTTTCGTCATCGAGGTAATAACGTGCAACTTGCTCTCGCTCCTGACCGTGAATCGTTACGAAACGAATTTCGTATGACTTGCACATACACACACAGATAAAGAGCAACTGGTTAGACAGCCAGATGTTAGATCTTCGTCCACCATCTGATAAGTGATGAGGTCAAAAAGTCATATGAGTAATGCTAATTGCACGTTTTGAAATAATACACAACGGCGGTTTCTGAAAACCGACTACATAAACATTTCACCGACACGTCTGAAACGAAAAGAAACAAAACAATCACGTCACCGATCGCACGTATGCTAAAAGCGAGATCGAATGCGCATTTGTGGGTTGTTAAAAACGATTTTGCGAAAGTGCCTAGCGGGCAATCTCTCCATAGTAATTCTTTCTCCACTCCTGCGCGTCTCTTACATAACCTGAAGTCGTTCTCTTTTCAAGGCCCACACATCCACACTCATTGCCGTGTACACAATGGCTGCTAATTATGATTGATACCGGCGAAACATTCGGTGAGACTCGGGACCCATTCATGGATTGAATGCCAATGAGTTTCTGGCATCTCTGGCGTTGCGAAATTAAAAGACAAATGTGCAAACGAAGAGTCGATATTCGGATAAAACAAGGTCAAACCGGTAATTTGGTTGGATGTCGAACATTCTAAAAAGATCATCCTATGTAACTAAAATCTGTGAATTAGCGCTGGATAATAAGCAAAACGGACGGGAAAAGACCATGCGGTCCAAGAGCATCCATCCGCTGGATTGACTGGCGACGGCAGCCACGAGGTAAGACGAAGACGGAAGCACGTAAAAAGTCGAAAAATACGACGAAGAATTCAGTATAATATATGTTTCTTATCATTTCAGAATGCAGACTATCCACTATCAAAATACACATTTAGAAATGTAATTACAACATACGTTCAATAGTAGATAAATAAACAAGAATGCGTAAACATCGTTTGTTTAATATGATTTAATCATTTTCAATTGTACACGAGTCCCCCGCGTACGTTATAGATTACAATTTTGAGTCAAAGAAATTTCGCTAGCCTCACAAAAATCGCTTCAAGTAAATCTATGTACCTCCGTTTGCTGTATTCCATTTGCAAAATGTGAGCCCAAGTATCGACATCGATCTGCAGAGGGTTGCTCTTGTAGTATGGCATTCGATGTTAAAATATTTTCACTGGTCAAACACACTTTAGTCAAAACTCACAGATATGGATACCATGCGCTTAGAAAATATTTTTATACAAAATGCACTTTGATATATTTATATCACGTTCTATGCACACGAAATATGTGAAATTTTCACCATTCCAACACAGTAGATTATGGAACAACACACTGTTTTATAGTAAAATTAATTCACTGCGTATGCCACTGGATATTTTTTTTATTATATGTGGTGTCTATCACGTTACACAAGGAGATTGTGCAGGTAGAGAGCAGGTTGCGAGTATGCCGAGACACGAGCGAGGGACGTGCAACTGACGACGATACTTGGCCGTACGCCGAACGAGACTAGACACAGAAACAGTGGGCCACTTTTGTGAAGGGAACTTCACCAACCAAACCCAAGCACAAAAGGGCGGCAGCAGGCTTGCCTGCCTGTTCCGAGCGTATGTGTCACACATGCTCCACACACCCCAGACTATATTATACGAGTTCCCCACTTATATATATAAAAAAAAAATATATTTTAAATAACACATGTCGAAATAATTTAAATAATTAGCGTTAATATTCAGAAACACAATCTAAATGATATTGGAGCAACGTGCAATTAATTTAATAAACATCGTATTGTGGTTTACTAGCATTCGTATTAACTTACATTAATATAAATGTGTTAAACTGATATTCAATATTTTAATATAACAAACAGCCTTGGTCTAAATAAGAATTTTTCATATGATCAATGTATATATTATATCATTTCGCAGATAAGAGATTTTAATAAAATGATAAAACATCTGACAGTCTCCCGCTAGGCAAGTTCAAAGCATGGTGTCGACTGGATATATTTATTATTAGAGTTATTTTTGTAGATACGAATGGTCTCCCAGCACGAGTAACAAATGTGTATAACACGCTTTACGATATCCACAAAGGAGCTGTGTCCAAAATAAATTATACAAAAATTTGACTTCGAAATTTGCGTTGATTGAACTGGAATGAAATCGCACAGATAAAGGCGCGGAATGAACGAATGCAAAAAAATAGAATCGAAGTAAACAACAGATTGAAAGAAGTGAAGCGTTTAATATCACAATTTTCCATACGGAGTAGATAGCGCTTGCATTGTGCAACGTATACGGGATGCGACGGAATCAAATACAAAGTAATAATCTGAATTTAAAAAAAATATAAAAGTTTTTAGAATGGCTGATTTTGATAGTGGAAGACTATAGATAAAACGCGACATAAGGTATCTCGTGTACAAAAAAAATCTATTTACCTTTTTGGATACCCAGAAAAGGTAGAAAACTGTATAATGCTTCTGTATAAAAATTTTTGTTCGAAAAACCTTGAAAGGAACCTTGCAGGAAGGAAAAGGGCATTGATGATCCCTGCAACCTTTATATTCATTTTATACGCTTTTGTTATCGAAGAACTACAGAGGCTTCCAAACACACAATGGCATCCGCGGCTGATATAATGTTGTAATGGTATATCGGAGCAGCGAAGGTCGGTAAGGACGACTTTTTGCAGAATTCAATCTTGAAGCTGGTATACGATGCCGAGATGTCGGAATTAAAAATGGTAATATGCAAAGAATGCGATCGAAAAGTCGAAGAGCAAAACTGCGTGGACGTTGGAATCGCTCACTAGATAACTAAATACAATCGTCCGGAGTGGGACGATACGTACAATATTAAATTATAGATTAAACTTATCTAGGACAAGCGATGCATATGCGCTTGGATAGCGTGAAAATTCAGATCTGGGCTGAGATGCTGATGGCGGGATAAGGAATATTGCCCGGATGATGGAATCGTGTTCAATGTCGAAATATGACGTTATAATTTTATTTTTGAGTGCGCGTGTTTATGAATTTTGAGAAACTCTGATTTGCGGCTCTGCGTTGAAAGGCCCTTTGGAAACGCAGGTAGAAAAATCCTGCGCCAGTCCCAGTGCATTCACCCTAGGTTGCTTGTGCGTTCAGTGTCAACGTCGACCAAAAACTTTCAAATTTACAGATATGCACAATACATTAATATTTCTTATATTAATAAAAATAGTTTTTTTTATTAAAAATATTATTAAAGAATTGTTTCTTATCTAACACGATTAAATAAAAACATCAGAGATTTTGTACTGATTTTAAGGATGTTAAATTTTTAAATTTTAATTAATTTCAATTTAGTAAACAAGTAGGTTGTTTATCTCAAATACTGCTCCCACCGATATTCAGTAAATCTGTTATAAAAAAGGAATATTCTTCCATATGGCCTACGCTCGGGGAGAATTGGTGTTGTTAGCTCTAAATATAGAAGACCAATGCATTCTATTTTATAGTATAACATTATGTTCAAAATAAAATTTTATTAAAAGCAGTAATATTAACCTTTTCCACTATGTGTGCCAGACGTATTGGCCTAAAGGATTTTTTAGCAAACAACTTAAACCAAGTTTTTATCAGATCAAACCCTACATATGCTTTTTTTCATTTTTCCAATAAATATCTCTTATAATAAATTTGTAAAAAAATATAATGAGAATAACTCATAGATTTAACTAAAAGTGGACAGAGTGGAAAGGGTCCATATGGATAAAACCAACTAAGTAGGTTATGGCTCAACCCTGAAGTGTAATAATATCGACATTCCGTGATTCATTTACCTTTGCTAGAGAGCAATCCTAGAAAAGCAAATCAAAAGGCATAAAAAATATGAGTTACATTTCGTAATTATTAACAAAATATCATGTTATTTTACAGCATAGTAAAGCACAGCAGCCGTATTGATTTTATATAAACATGCATGTTTTGAAATTCTTTATTAATGTAATACGTGGGTTATCTTTTGTCCAAACAGTCCAATTAATAAAGGTCGTACCAAGAACAATTGACCTGGATAACGAAGACATTCGATTGTCGTGGAATATAAAGAACCAATCTTCAATAGCGGCCATCAAATTGCTACAAATAGAATAAATTTGCCGAGGATTATGGATTTATATTTCAAAATGCTATATGACTACAAATCCAAAATTATAAACCGTGTCAAAGCAATTGATTTGGGTACATGGAGAGATTCTACACACGCAGCACTTATTGCAGTGGCTAAATACCAACAACCGTAATCCGAACGAAACAAAGAGGGTATAGATATTTCTTATTTATGGTTGCTTGCATTGTTGCATTTTTCCACATTATTATTAGATCCTCTGGTTTACGGAATGGATATGGTTGAAACGGTACACATGGTTCGTTGAAAGCTGCAAGCGTCAAGTTATAGGTTTGGACGTGAGGTTTGTATCTGACGACAGCTGTTGAAGAATAAAGATATTCTGATCGAAATTGATGGAAGTTCAATTTGGCGATCGATGCCGAAACCGCAGCAAATAGTCCGACACTCACTCGCCTGCAAGTTTATTAACTCGAGGGCGAGTGCATCGACCATAAACATGTCGGTGGTCAGTCGACATGCGCTACGATGAGTTAGCGCAGGCCCTGCATGCGCAATGCAATAATGATGTATTTTAAAATGCACTCGAAAGATAATTGACGTGCTCGCAAAAGCCAACAAGTAAACTACAACGATCACGGTGGCCCAATACATATAATTATTCACACAGTGACACATTTCATTGCTCATGTAATCAGAATTTGACAACAAATTGTAAATATGAGACTAACGCGAATCTAATCAAAACCGCATTGTATTATTTCAGCGATATTCTAAATTATTTAGATTAAGCTAGTCATGTCGGACTATTTGGGACCCCAAGTTTTTATTTTTCCACAATAACTCTTTTAATATAAATTCTATTTGTCTTACATTGTCCTAAATCTTACATGTCACAATCATTTTTTTAATCAAGTCAAAAGAATAAATAATCATTGATCTTTGTTGTCCGCAATTGCGAAAAAAAAACAACAATACTCTTTTCTATAGACATGGGCGCGATGTTTTTTCTCGCTTGCATCCGGTACGATGTGCAAGTGCGAGTGAAACCGTACTCGTGCGGCGAGAACTCTGAGACAGCGGCCTCCGTCTGCAGCCTCCGAGTTCGCGCGTCACTTACGCGTCATATTGATTATTAAAAAATCCAAAATATCGATCAGATTATAAAGCATATCATGAATAACTATATTTATTCTTAGCATAATCCATTTTATGGAATGATAAAAAATGGTATTTTGAAAAATTCATCAATTGTAAATAGACCCCCTTCGGGCGACCGCGTTGGTTTCAAGCCGCTGTGACGGATCGGTTAATATATATACTGGAAAGTTTCATATAATTCAAAATTAATAAAAAATCTTCATAGACCGTCAAATATATTATTTATTATTATACAGTTACCTAATTATCACTAATTGTTGAAAATGGTACTACAATTTGAATGGCCTTACATAACTTTCAGAATTTATTTTTCATAAGAGTAAAAAAATGTGATCTTGATGGGGACGAGTGGAATCTAACGTCTTTATTTTATTTAAATATTTAAATTGCAATCCTCAATTTTTACCGAAGACGGATCTATTATCAAAATATTACCGCGTCAAAGATCCACTTGGTTATTAGCAGGCAAATGAATCTGTGAGCGACTATAGGCGTTGTTGAACAAAAATATTTACCTGTCGACCCTATGTTTCATAAGAATATTCGGAATCATGTGCAAATTTTTCTCCCAAAAGCCTTAGCAGCATTATCGTTCGAAATGAGTATTATTTACTTTACAATATAAATGCGCTCTACGTAAGCTGCTATTGCAAGTACGTGTTCAGTTCGTTTAACAAGGACAAAATATCTCCCAGGTATGCAGCTTGGCTAGCCAATTATCGTTGAACAGGAAATCTTGGAACTTTAGATCATTTTGTTACCGAAAGAACAACTTGGAGAGATCGAACAATCGAGATAATACTCCTCAACAACTATCACGTTGCGTGGAGAATATGATAAGCACTCATGTCTCCACTAAATGGTAAGTTACCTCTAAAAATATTTTGAAGCAAATCTGAAGATATGTATTTCGCTGCAAGATGCTAACGATGATAATACAATTAGTAAACAAAATGTTTTGGTGTCTCAACATCTTTCATTTTTGAAACATTCCTGAACGATCCTCGGTATTTTTGCGGCATTGTGCATATTACAACACATTTCTTCAATTCAATACCGTGTCTCGGGAAATAACCATAGAGTGTATAGAAAATCTCAAAGATAGTTGTTTTATCTAGCAAGGTAAGCCGACAGAAAAGCTCTTCTTTTAAATCCTCTCACCATTCAAATTCCACAAAACAAGTTAGTTATGTTTGTTGATGCTTCGAGTTGTATTGAATAAATCGTATATTTTTTCTCAATTTCAATAATTTAGTTTTCGACATCTTGCAAATAATATATATTTTTTCTATAACTACCGATAGTCTCCAACTCAACGAACGATTCAGTAATCGCTGCTATATTACATATTAAGTATATTCATATATTTTAGACTAGTTTATTTTAGGATCTACAAGCCGTGCGCGTCTAGTCTAATAGAAAATCATAGTAAACAAGATGACTGCTATTTGAGACGCGTTGACGGATGGACAAAAAATGGACTCGAAATTTTATCATAGTAACATTTTTTAAAGCACAAACATTTATTTACGTTATGACGTAAATAAATGAGATTTTAAAAGTCACCTCCGAGCTGATGGAGTTATTATGTGAGAACTTGCACAAAGTTATGAACGTTTCTTTGTGGGGCTTAATTGAATTTGGCATTGTTAACGAAATGTCTCATTGTGTCGAATCTGTATATTCGGCATCTTGATAATTGTGTCGTTATTCTTGTGTGTTATTATATAGTTCAGATAGAAAGCAAAATGAGAGACATTCAACAGAGAAAGCGTAATGTTCGAAAGGAAGGAAATTAGGTGGGAAGTGTTTAATGGAACAAATGTTTATTCTAACGTCCGAACATGCGATAGTAACATTAAAAAGTGTTTACAAGACCGAATCATGAGTGCGTACTACGTTTCGGCTCGAATTATGAATGGCCATCTTTAGGAATCACGTTTCAGCATTGATAAAAATCCTCAAAAATTTTAACCTTTTTCACTCATATATATTTTGGGTCGAATCTACGTTCTACTCTCCTTAATTGTACTTTACAAATATATAAAAAAAAGATTTTCATTGGTAAAATGAATAAGAAACATTTATAGGGTTTGATCTAATATCCTATTCAATAAAAGACATATTTTTTCATAAATAAATAGAAAAAAAACGCGGTTCAATTTTTTTGCCAAAAAACCTTTTGGGCAATAGGCCTGGCCCACAGAGTAGAAAATGTTAAGAACACACGTATATGTAAAGAGATCTAGTGATATATAATAATCTAACTATATTATCGATATTTTTGTATGACTATAAAATCGGATGGTGCGTGAACGTGGAGATTGAAGGTCGAAGCCACCTTTCTACGTACGAAGATCTGTAGATAACTCAAGGTGATTGATCCATCTTGTGTAAATACATATATCTATTTAAAAAATATATATTGTTAATTTTGGAGTTATATGTGGAATATTTAAATTTTAAAGAGGTTGCAGATTAATTAGTACATTTTAAGAAACAGGGTATTGAGGCTAAGGTAATTCAAAGTACAACGATGCAAGGCCAAACTACGATAATGTAAGATAACGGTTAGTAGATAAAGAATGAACGAGAATTTGCTTTGGTGTACAGAGAAGGGCTGTCGCACAGAGGGAACAAACAGCTGAGCCGGGGTGACTGGCCTGACCCCTTTATAGAGACCCCCAAATATGACCCCGCCAAATACGGCGAACGTGTGAAGCATGTGATACTTTTGCACAGTGACAACGCGTATTGTTAACGGCGTATTGTGTGCATGCAAGTTTTGAATAAACTAGGGGCTCTACGAGTTGGATGGCTTTGTAAAAATAAATGAGATAAAACAATGTAAATCTGCTAATCATTCAATAAAATTCGCAAACGTCTAAACAGATATGGCAGAGGTGAACCAGTTTGCAAAAACAACGTAAGCGCTACTAACGGAATACATCCAGCATAATAATCCGAGATCACCGATTCGCAACAGCAGAAGCATTCCGATCTGCGAGCAGTTGGTTAATGTGTTAATTTAGCCGCGTTAAGTAGTATTGCTGTCAAGGAAGGCGAGTGGGTGTAGTACGATCGGCAAGAGCAAAATGGTCCGTAGGTGATTTAACTGTGTATTAGGAAACCTGCTCAATCCGTCTTGTCGCAACCACGTGCAGTGGAATACGGGAGATATTAAATCTTCACACATCGACGATGGCACGCCATATCGCGCATTTATTACAATAGATAAACAGCGGTCGAGTGGCTAATCACTAGGAAGCAACACAATGTAGCTCAAAGAATCGACGACCGTGAATAGCTTCTGAATAAATCAGTCGGGATGCGGCCAGAAGTCTCGTTGATAATTGGTTCGTTCGACGCATAGAAGAAAAAATGCAAACCTCGACACCTTCCGTCGCGTTGCACTTTCGTTCCGGTAACCATCGTCAACGCCTCGAAATGATGATGCATACCTACGGAAACAAAAACGAAAAAAGTAAACATTTAGCAATCGTCGAAACGGAGAAAACAACACTAAAATATTATATATATATTAAAACGTATGTCGGGGAAAAAATTAGTGTCTTCGTTACAAAACTCGGCCGCACGCGAGTTTCATGAAGAGCAGTGAGGTAAACAGTGATGTAATGTCCCTGTATGCGGTTTTCTTGCACAATCATTGTGTCGATGCTATTTATACATTCGAGTGAGCACAATTCAAACGTAATGTTGGGTAACGCAGCCTTAACATTGACACCGTTCGCGCCATCTCAGTTGCTGGCCGACAGGATCTCGGTGAGATCTGCAAGTCAACCGAGGCGGCCGGACTGGCAGTTTGATTCCTGCGTGCGGTGCCAAATATTAACAACAAATACGATTTTAATTATTGGGAATGAACAAAGACTCGGATGGCGGTACGACGGAGATAATGCGAAGTCGACGCTTTGCCGCCTACATACGAACTATCGCTTCGTAACAAAGAATATTAAAACGACAATTATTAAGATATATCTTCCTAAACAGAGATAAGAAAATGGAAGCGAGGGATGGGCTCATAACGAAGGAAGTGACGAGATTGCGAGGAAAGTGTATAAGGTCGCACTTTACCAGGGCGTCGGACAATGGAGCCCTCGAAGGCCTTCGCCGCCTGTCAAATTCGCTTCTACATTTTGTAATTAGTAAGAACGCTGTATTAATTGAATACAAAGCGGGAGCGTTTTGTAAGTAGATGATGGATGCGTGTTAATAGGCTTCAATTTGTTAGTGCCTATAGTTGAACGGAAAAAAATAATAGATGGAAACGTTGAACTGATGCTGGAAAGTTCATCGCAGGTCGAGGAGTAAAATGTACTTGTCGGTGACGGTGTCGTAGAAACTTTGAATATGAATCATCGTGTCAGAATTGCAGGACAAAACGCAACAATTAAAACAAACAACAGATTAATTGCAAAAAATGTGAATGGGGATAAAAAAATAATTAAATATATTAATAATATTTCGAAACTGTAGCGTACGGAGCGATATACGAATACTCGTCTCGATTGTCCACACGGATGGACCGAGATCAAAATTGACATAATTATATCCAATTGAATAACTACAGTTGGCATGCACCAAAAACCACAATGAATTGGTCGCAATTGACAACCACAGCGGTGGTATACACATCAGACGAATGCGATAAGGCATCGAAAGACATAACATGATAACTCTCGATCGAATCTGGGCAGTGTGCACAGTTTACAATCATTAACACCTGTATAAGTACATAAATCATTAATATTATGCATACGTCTCGAGTGATTCACGAGTATCCCAAAATATTTTATATTTGAATACCTAACGACAATAAGATTCTAATCCCATCGAATTCTATTCTCTGCAATGGTTAATATTACAAAAACGCTAACATTTTTTTCTTTGATGACATTTGAATTGAATGATGATTTTTTACTAGTGTGTAAACAATTCGTAAGGCAAGTGAACGGTGAAGGGCATTATTGCACAATGAGCAAGACACGATGTCGCTTTCTCACAAAAAAAATGTATAAACGTAACTATGTGCAAGGTCTCGAAATCCGAAAGTTACGTCCGAGTGAGGTTACGGTTTTTCTAATTTGAAAAACAATATCGCAAACTTTCCACCGGGTATATGGCTTTCATTGGCGGCGTTGAGGTTGCCAACAGATGGTCAGAATTGAGTTTCGGTCGCAGCTTCGATTAAAAATTGCAAAAATTTATGAGGCCATCCGCGCAAAAGACAACGGTGACATTTAACATAATAAAAAAGAACCGCCGTTAAATGCCAAAAGACCATTTCGGCAAGTGCGATTTAACGAGATACAGGACTTGCATCACGGTGCAATAAAAATGAGCAATGGTGACTTTTGTGGGTAGACGAGCGAGGGCCAAAAAATAAATGTCAAAATTATAAAATATGCGAAAAACTGTGACCACCAAGGTTGGAGAAACTTGAAAAGGTCTTACCCAACGCAACGCCAAAATTGACATCACTCAATTTTCGTCTGGTCAGATTGTAAACATTATCACCTACCCAACTTTTTCAATTCCATTTCTAGGAGGGATTAAATTAATTGAATCTTAATAAGAACCGATATAAAATCATTGGAAAAAAGTGATTATCTACCAATTTCAGATATGGCGATTACCATTCGGTTAATTTTTTCAAAAGTAAGTTTACAAATTGGGTTTATTGTCAACAGTCTCGACATTATTAGAATTTATTATGCCTATTTAACATACAATCGTATTTTTTATACAACAAACCAATAAATGTAGTCAAGGTTAATTACGACAAGGCAATAACGCATAACATATTAACAAATTCAATTTTTACAACGCGTGGGCCGCAAAATGTGCTCATACCCGATTCGTTAATTGAATACATATTTAAATATCGTATAGTTGTCAAATTTTCCATTTTATCATTAACGCAATACAGGAAATGCTGATTGAACGATCGTAAAGTTGAATAGAAAAATTTAAGAAAAAACGATTGCGATTTAAATAAACGAACTCCTTATACAATTAAACATATCTGATGTATAGTGCATTTAATAAATATTGAGTTATAAAAAATGCGTTTTTTATATTTGAGATTATACATAATATAAACCACACAAACTTCAGAATGTTATATCAACGTCAGGTACACAAGGTTAATAGTATGATTATGACTATAATTATATGGTATGTAGTGATTTAAGGTTGTACAATAATTAAGTAATTATAGTGAATTAATGTTAATTTTAATAAAGAATTTTACAAACCCGACACACTGAGGTACAAGACAATTGATACTGAGGGAATCGCGTTTTATTCGAGTTGCTTTGCAACATCTGCATATTAAATAAATGGCAGTCGAAATTTTACTTGCAACGAAGGACACAATATTGAATTTAAACAATGCAACTGGTATCAAAGTCAAGGTACCCCGTCTCATGAATACCCAATCGCTTAGACGAGTCAGTATGCGCGGTCTTCAAACTGCATTTAATGACCGATATACATATAGAGGTCATGGACTGATAAAGTGAAGGTCGAGCTTAATTGATAAATAAGATGAATACAAAAAAAATGTAAGACCACGCGGAGGGGCACCGATTTTTGGTTCAAAATGTTCATAATGCCTCAATGTTGCGAGAAATATATATTTTTTCGAATCTGGTAATCTTCATAAAAAAAAGGAATGGACACGTTTACGCGTTTACCTTGAACAACCGCGAATCCTACGTGCATATAAACGTGTGCGTATTTATTCGTGTCAATACAAATGAGCGGAATAACTAATTAATGGAAAATATAAATTTTGCAGAATAAACACAAGGATATTTGTTCCAAAATAGACGAACGTAATGAAAACTGACATTCGCAATACTCTCGAGATATTATCGCCTACGCCAGCCTGCGTTCAGCTGGCTTTTTGAGTAATTGCCCAATGCATTGTCTGGTAATACCGACGTAAAGTTTAAAGGTTTTAAAATTAAATACTTCGGTGAGAATATAAAATTCGCATTTAACGCAATGATTGTATATTCGACAAAAGGATATTTTAGGCATGCATTCATGTGAGTATGCTAAATTGCATTATTTTTGTATCGTAATTCTATATATTTTAATGAGAAAAACCATCGTTGGCACAAAAGTAAGCAAACACATACTCGGTCATACAATCAACGCCAACGAGCAGTGAATACGAATTAATTTATATAGCATCAAATCATCAGACTTCTGCGAAGGACTGCAACAAGATGAGCGGCGCGGGGAATGCGTCTGGTAGACGGTTCCAGACACAGATTCAAAACAGGAGTTGATATAAAAAAAGGTATGAAAGCAACAGCTGCGCAGACCAGCTTTATACCGTAGGGACAGAAGGAGCGAGAGGTTCGAAACACGGGGAACAAATTCAAGTTAACATCGGACAATTTTAAATTGATCCTAAAATCAATAACCGACATTATAAATATTGTATTTATATAAAATATATTTTGAAATATTATCGCTCGCTGCCTCTAATCAATGAAACATTCATAAGTTTGAATAGGCAAAATTCATAGAACACAATCTAAAAGAAGCGCTAGCCCCATTTCCGTATTCGATCTCGAATATAACTGTATATACCAGGTAGACTCTATGTAGGTCAAGGCTGAACGTTACATCTTATCAAATATTATACCTCGACTTTCTTCCTACGTCGATAATTGCAAAACATACTAATAACACCTGCGGCGATAGCATATTTATTTAACTCGCGCGAGCGACACATTTAGTTTAGGCTGCGAAACGCGTAAACTTCATCGACGAGGCAATGGATAAACGAAATATTACAGTTTTTCGAAGAATCAGAGGAATGATCGTTTTGACCGCTCAACGATGCCCATATCGCCAGCGATTTGAACAAAAACATATGCATATACACATATACGGGCGCATTGAGTAACCGAAGTTCAAAAGGAAGTCTACTAGCCACCGTGTGAATAATAAACAACGACGTGCACTATCCTTCCCCTCTACAATCTTCATGCATTTACAATGAACGTCTGGCTCTTTTAACTCGCGACTGCGTAAACGCGACTAAAGCCCAAAAACAATGAAAACCAATTTAACATTGGAGCGTCAGCAGCGGCGGAGATCGAGTTTATTTTTTAAATTTACCCATTAAACGCGTCATTTCTTCCGCATGCATATGCGAGATCGGACGCTGAAACGTATCATACCATCAACGGGAATAATGAAAACGCCGCAAAGCGAAACGGTTCCAATATTGACGTTCTGAAATTTCTTTGTTCCTTTATGACCGCGAGCACATCAAATTCATATGGCGCGTGAAACGCAGGTCTCATGGCCGAACCGTCTGCATCGGAGCACAGGCTAAAAAAAAGAAGTTATAACCACACAGTCTGGGCACGAACGTAAAAAAAATACATCAAGGAATCCGGTTTACCAAGGGCCAAGGGAAAGAGGGAATGGGGTCGGGGAGTGGGAGCGAACGAATTCAACGACGACGTCGGTTTGCTCTCGAGTGCTACGAAATCTGCTCCGCTTCGGACGATACGGTCGAATCGTCTCACTATTTTAAATGCCGATGCACATAGAATACGTATAAGCAGGCATGCGAACAAAACTTCTAACGCTATGACGAATCGAAGCTGTCGATCGGAATTCCTAGATAATTGGGTAAACGGGGTAAGTTTTCAAAGCTAGGACGGATTCGAAAGATTAGCGACCGCAACCGCAATCGGCGGTGACAACGCGGTACCAAGAAAAGATAGCTCCGCGTAGATTTTCCAGAACGAACGACCGCGAGGACGATCGCGTCATTGTCGCAAATGACTTTGCCGAGGCAAACTTTGGCAAATTCGCTGACGCAATAGGCACCGCGGCCTGATCGCCGGATGAGATAACACCGGCGTCGCGCTCAGAAACTGGAAGCGGACGATAAGAAGTAAGTGTGGTCAGGTCGACTTAATTTTTTCAATCACCACACATTTTAAGAGCAACGAGCGGCGGCGATAGGTTTTTTCTTTATCACACCTCCGTGGACGCCCACGCGCGCCGTATCAATGAAGCTATTCCGTCCGAGAAAAGAGGTGATTGGACCTTACCGCCGCGGAATTTCACGGTTCAGCGTCGACGGTGGGATCTCGACGATAATTCTTCATTTTTCGCGTGCTAGTCATTCTTATTTGGAGTTGCCTCCGCTCTTTTGAACACATCGAGAACAACAGCACTCGGCCGCACAGTCCGAGCCCGAAGGACGGGATCACACTTAGGGCCGACCGGCCAACGTCGAAGAACAAGAGACAGGCGTCGAGTTGTGGCATTGCTTCCACCCGAACGAGTTTCCTCGTCGCTACTACGGTCTGGGATATACGATAATATGTAAGAAATAGTATCGAGGAGACGCTATTTTAACCTTAGAATAACTACTGGGGAGCCGCGTCGACCCAGTCGCATTCCCGAACGGGCGTAAAAGTTGTTTCGCACTCACAATAAGAGCCACCGCGGCTTAGACACAAGTCACAAGGGTGAGCAGGTGTTTTGAGGAACCCTAGCGTCTGCTTTTAGAGGGTCTGTCTGACCCAAATCTCCGAAAACGCGGCGCGGTTCAACACACACTCGCATTCCATCGTTGAAGATTCACTCGCAAAGCGAAAAACGCCATCAAACGAAACAATGCGAAATTAGGTAAGTCATCATAGAGCATACACGATGAATAATTAAGTGTTGCACAACGCTAACGAGCGCAAGTTTACGTCACGACTATCATTTAACGGTCATGACCACCGGTGTCTGCATTTAATTGGGTTCCATCATTGTTTCCGATATCGCCCGTAGGGCGCAGAGCATAATTTTTCAATTTTCAACGCGCAGCGATTAATATTTTTAAAATTCTCCGACACAATAGACGACGTTCGACGTCGCGATAATTTTTTCGCATATAAATTAACGGCGGGGACGTCCAGTATTTATTTTCTAGTTCCCGAGTATGTGTACATTACATATGGTGCATAATGTAGAATAATGCAGACGGGCCCCATATCCAAAACTGGGTTCATCCGGGGCATGGGAAAGAAGAGGGGAAGTTTTCAAAATTTAACATTCAACAAAACTAATAGTTTCGTCACTGCGAACGTTTCTGAGGGGCACACAGTCGCGGATTTTAAATTTTTCCATCGGCGTAAGTCAAAAAGGAGACAAAATCACTGGCGCTATCGACCAAAATAAGCTTTTAAGTGGAAGACCCGCAACTCGTTCTACATCCGGTGTCGACGAACGTCATTTACACACCAGATGGCAATTTTTGAATCCCTCTACGTTTCGAGGGGAGAAATTCTTCGTAATATTATTAATTTGAGACGCGGACATTTTTGTTGCAAATTTATTTGCAATATTGTCATTTGGAGAGAAAAATGAGCCAATCCTGGCGATTATACGAAGTTTATCGAGATAATATGGCAAAAACGCACATATATTTCGACGTCATCCATAGTTAGAGGTCGAAAGAGGCCGCATATTTTGCAAATTGGCGCCCAGACAAATTTAAAGCTGCGATTTTTACAGAAAAAAGCCGAATCAACGAAGTGGAAAGCTCAAAGTCTTCGAACGCGGGGGAAGCGAAAACAAAACACGAATAAACAATACGGCGGAAGTCCGCGCGCACAAAGTTCAGCGGGACGGAATGTTATTCTCAAACCCATCAAAGCGCATTATAACTATTTATATATTATATAAAATAGCGGACAACGGACGGGTCAGCTTCGCCGACGACTCCGCAAAGGCTCGGTCGAAGAACAACATTTTGAGACGAATTCGAGAGCCGCTCACATTTTTCCCGACCCCGAGGACGACCGAGGCGTTCGCACACGAATCCGCCGGTCGTCGGACGTCTTCATCTCGGTAGACGACGACCGAGGCGACTTTCAAGGTCGGTCATGCTCCGCGACGCTCGAATTGGGCAATATTTATTTAGCAATACGCGCGTACTCGCCGATATCGCAACGCAGAAACGGGCGCCTCGCAACCATAATTGCAGAATTCGCGAAGAACTTGGAAATTAAAACGCGACGAGTCAAAACGCGACGATCGAACGAGAACGCTTCGTTCGCGTTCGCCACGAACCGGAAAAATCCGGGGACGGCCGACGACGGTCGGGCGGCCCCGCGAACCGACATTTTTTTTCAAATCGGAATTTAAAAATAAACAAAAGAACGACGAAAAAAAATCGAACGATATTTTTTTTCGAGATAATTAACCGCGCTCATTAGAGGGCTACTATAATTACGAAATATAGCGCGACGTCGATTTCGGTCAATTTTTTGGTCGCAGCCGACGTTCGGTCGGATTAGGGAACACCTCAAAACGGCACTGAACACACTTCGATCGACCGTCGAACGTTATTGTTGCAATATTTACATTTAATCGACACGCGCGTTTGACGTTTCCCAATCTCGCCTCCGTCAATTCGACGGGCGGTCGCGCGACATCGGGTCCGCGGCGCGCCTCCTCCGGGACGGGAGCGATCCTGGCGGGCGGCGGCGACTATGGACGCCGGCCTGGAGGCCGACAAAGAGCACGAGGCAGACACGAGGCAGACACGAGGCAGACACGGCGCGGACACGGCGCGGACACTGGCGCAGACACTGGCGACCGCTACCTGGTTTCCATGACGAGGGGGTAGAGCGGGCGCGGTCCGCAGAACAGCACATAGGGCTCCGGCGGGTACAGCACGCTAGGCAGCCATACGACGTTCAGCTGCGGCGCCGCGAGCATAGCTGCCGCCGCCCCGCCTCGCCCCGCCCCACCCCGCACCTCCCCGCCAAGCCCCACCGCCGCCAGGCGCGCGCAACCAGCCCTCAATACGCTCGTTGAAGATAATACTTTTATCCGATTCACAATTTTGTAAATATTTTCGAAAATTAAACGAAACGAAAAAAAAATACGACAGAAAACCTAATAAAAAATAATAAACACCCGCGAAATTATTTTTTTCATCGAAGAATCTTTATTTGTCCGTCGTTCGATCGATTGTATCCATTATAAAAGCGGTTCCCGTATATTTCACGGGGACATTATACCCTTGTTTCTGCGTTTAGCGTATCGACGATTTTGTCCATATCGCCTCATCGTTGTCAAAACGTCACCCATTCATAGGTTTTATCATTATAGAGAAAAGGAAGTTATAATAAATATTAATCCTCTCTATATTAGCATATAACGAAAGATCTTCCCGAATAAACTTTGTGAATTTCATTACGCATAAGATGAAATATTTTAAAACGTCCCGTTCTCATATTATTTCATTGCTTAACTTTATAAATACAAAAGTGGAATACTAACCGATCCGTTGCGGCGGCTCGAAATGAATGTATGAATGAATAAAAATAATCATTCGCGATATATATTAGAGAAAAAAACCAAATATCGACCAAAGTTTGA
Organism: Philopotamus ludificatus; assembly: GCA_022495035.1. Taxonomy (NCBI): domain Eukaryota; kingdom Metazoa; phylum Arthropoda; class Insecta; order Trichoptera; family Philopotamidae; genus Philopotamus; species Philopotamus ludificatus. The sequence goes on along the minus strand of JAGXCT010037212.1, from coordinate 131,728 downwards.
ATTTTTCTACTTATTGCGAACAATAAAGGTCGTCGATTAATTATAATTTTTATTCTTTAGACTTTTTGAGACAAATACAAACTGTTTGTGACATATAGGATTTATATTAAAATAGTTATTCGAGAATAATCAAACACTCGAGGTCCCAAATAGACCCCATCGGCACGGCTAGGTTAAAGTAAATTCGTCGTTATTGACCGCTAAACGACGACAATTGTGTCTGGATATATAGATCCAAAAACGAATAAATAGAATATTTTTTTATGAATATTTAACTAAATTTGTAATCATGCGAGTATTTATATATATATCAGCATACGATTAAAGTGTAATTATCGAGATAATTATTTACTCTTATTTAAGTATATAATATATTACATATTTTTTTCATTATATGACAAAGATTGTTGGATGTCGAACAAATGTCATATCGATAGTAATTTTCAACTATTTCGGAGTTAAAATATATTAATATCTTAATATCGTTCGTGTTGACATTTTGGACATTATAATTAAATCACGTCATTTATTCAAATTTGCTAATTATCCTTATGTAACGATAATTTCAATTATATAATGATAATATTAATCCAGTATTGCCGGTCTGTATTATTTAATGTGCATATCGATTGACGACGAAAACGCCCAGAGCTTGTTATGATAACCCTGCAAAATCGTGAATCTATCTTTAAAATTGATATATTAATAATTTTAAAAATAGTAATTTACAAACTTTTTTTACTCTGTTCACTTTTAGTCGAATCTATGAGTTACTCTTGTTATATTTTTTTACAAACAAATTTATTAAAAAAGATTTTCATTTGTAAAATAAATAAGAAGCATCTAAAGGATTTGATATCCGATTAAAAAATGAAATTATTTGATAAATAAAATAACTTTGGCTTGCTGTTTGCTATAAAATCTATGGGCCAATACATCTGGACCGCGGATTGGAAAAGCTAAATTTGGTGTAAAATCATTTTTTTTATAATAATGTGAAAATCGTAAATTGTCAAATCGACGTTTTTTGTCAAATAACATGTTACACGAATTCGGTATGAATCGAATAGAAATCGGTATTTTTTAAATATTATTCGCTACGACGCCGACGGTTTGCGTCGACCTCCCACCCGTCTCTCAATGTTTCGAAGAGCGCGCGCAGTCAAAGAGATTACTCACGATTGCCAACACAAATTTTTCAATGAAAATTTAGTGAATAATGAAAATGGACTCCGGATCGTTACTATTACGCATAGCTTGTTATTGATAAAAAAAAATGACAATCATTTTAACATAATAAAAAAAACCGACTACGATTTATTCGACGCACCGTTGCATCCGACGGTGCATTGCCTCGAACGCGCGTGGACACATTTGCTAAAATTGGTTTCCAGCTGAAGCCGGCGCGGTCCGCGAGGACAGTCGTCGAGCCCGCGGGGTCCAATGCACCCGCATCCCGAATGTTCCGACAAAGGAGACTGGCAACACTCGACGAGGGTGCACCAACCCTCGGTCGAGGATTCTCGGTTGTACACTTTAAACCGGGACGCCGCAAGTATTAAATTTCTTTGCGGTGTCTGTCCCGTGCAATTCGCGCGGGGGCTTCTGTGTCCCCAGTTGCGTCTCGGGGAAAACCAGATTCGAACCCTAGTGCGAAGGGCTCCAAGTGTCAATTTCGTGCGGCGCTTCCGAGTACAGTTTCTAAAAGAAGAGCGGCCGTTTCGTCAAACGTTTTAGGGGTTTATTCGCAGCCGAGTTAGGGGCGAGTTTCGCATGGCGGGGCGGAGTACTTTTGGGGCGCCGTATTGATCGCGGCGGTGGCGGAGGGATGAGAGGATACCGGATCGAGATAATGCGAAAACGAGAGACGATAAGGGACATCTCCACTTTCCATTTTTCGGGTCAGCCGTTGCAATACGGGCGTGTTGACCATGGACGCGAGTTAATCGATTCTTAACATATTAAAGATACCAATTTTTTTTAAATATGCAAACGCAAAACTATGTCTAGCTTTTAACATAGCAATAATTTCGTTCGCAGTACTACGTACACAGCAAATGCTGCTAAAATTACTTTATATTTATATTATAATAAATAAAGAACGACTTAATACACGAAATAAACACGAAAAATTCGTAATAAATCCCTTGCTTCAGAAAAAAATATTGAAAAGTGTAATAATTGAATATTCATTCGGACGATATATAATATTTTAGCAATATATACATACATTTTTCTCTGAAATATTGCATTATTTATGAATAATAATACTGAGATCGAGGTAAATACATAAGTTTGACCTTCACTCGCAACCCTCACGTAGCGGTAAGGTATCGCCCTAAGGAATTTTCCAACGTTGCGCCATTTCCTTTAGACTTGGACTAGGGGACCTTTCTTCTCCCTTGTGGTATGGTATAGAAAAGCTAGAGTAAAGTGGAAAGAGGAAAGCGACCCTCTATCGCCATATTTGTGGCTGTAAGCCATTCTCGAAAAGCTCCTCGAGTCCGTTTATGATGTCAATTCTATACCTAGAAATTGTAATACCGTTTTTAGGCAATTTTATATCGCCTCAAACTGGGGTAAAGGGGTGAATAGTCGACGTCATAATATTTTTACGAAATGTCACACCAAAAAATCAAATACCACCCCGATTATAAATAAGAAAGTCCCGCGTAGACTGTGACAGTTTATTTTTAATTATGATAAAAACGTTGGAGTCGCCCCAAAAATTTTCATAAATACGTATATGGATGACATAATAAATAGACACACCCAACAGTTAGGGTAAAATCCATTAGAATTACCACGGCGCTGGTGAATTTGCATTAACATCAATCAATGCGTAATTGGACAGCGCATGTGTCAACTGTGTGGCAGAGCTGGTCAATCTCATTCCGCAGATGGGCCACAATGTATACTTGTCTGTTTACGCAACTATTTTCCGGCTTTTGTTGCTTCAATGACATTTTTATTTTATCATTTAACGAAAATCGTATTGGAATCTATTTAATTACATATGTTTATTATAAAATCAAAAAATCATCTGAATCGCGGTTTATATAAGTCCAATTGTCCCATGTTTTAGCCTGTGTAAGGACACTTAACTTTTTTAACACGGTTATGAAATAACAGTCCACTAACAAATTCTATATTTTAATAATATACATGTTTAACAACTCGATTCCCGGAAACAAAATATTTATAGATTTATTTTCAATTTTGCGCGTTCTTACATCCTGGTGTTCATTGGTGGACATAAGGAAAAAAGTAAACAAAGTGGTGAAATTTATCAACCAACAGCTGCTTTAATTTACGAGGGCTTGCAATTTGTTAGGAGTATGGAACATCACTTTCTCATTTATAATCCCGATCTAGAAGAAGCTTTTAAAAATCCAACGGGATCTGCAGAATTGGATAGCTGGATATCAAGATGTTGACAACTTGTGAAACAATAAACACAGGAGTGGACAACAGTTTTTATAATAATAAGAAATTCAACAGCACACTAGAGCAATCAAAAAGCTTCATTTAATTGTAGCACATTATGTGTCGTTAATATTTTTTTTCTTAATTAAAATACTTATGTATTAATAAAATAACATTTTATTTACAATAATGTTGCTATTTTTTTTTAAATAATACGGTTTATTAAATTTAAGGAACAAAACTTCCATTTTTGTATAAATTCTACCACTCTTTACACGATTTTTGGTGGAACGTATCTACCGTGTTTAAAAGAGTTGTATGAGTGTGTATACTTGTCCATGACATATGATAACATTGCTAGTCATACAGAATGCTTATGTTAAGTGTTATCTGTGATTAGTGGCGGATCGTGGGTAAAATATTTGGGGGTGTTGCGGAAGGTTAAAAATTGAAAAAAGTATATAACTCAGTATGAACGGTGCGGGACTGCTCCAAGTCGCAGCCCAACACAATGCTTAGCGACGAGACACCCCACCCCGCTGCGGCCCCGCATCCGTCCAATTGGTAACGCAGACGAGTAGACAGCGCTCTTACTCTACGAATTTACGATTTTTTGACTGAAAACAATATTGCAATGATGCTTCAACCTCCGTATTTGCCGGACCTGATCGCCTGCGACCTATTCCCGAATTAGATAAATATAACAATGGACGATGTTTTACCGACATTGAATGTAAAAATACGGTAAATGAACTCAATGCAATACTAAAAATTGCGTTCCAATGTTCTTAATGAAGTATCTGATAGGGACTTATTAAAGATGGTCAAAATTAATATTAATAAATATTTTATTTTGGGAAAAACGCAAATTTCGCTTATTTTTCGGAGTCATCCAATCTCGCATATCTAGTACAATACAAATTGAATAGCTAGGAGATCAAATTTAGAATGAAACTCGATTTGGCAAACCGGTCGTGTTGAAAAATGAAATAAAACATACATATGCACGGAACGAGTTCGATTTATAACTACTATTGTGATTGCATCATTGTTTTTATATTATCGTGAAAATATTACGGAAATTCCTAAGGGAAATAATTCAAAATGCATTTTCAAATTTTGAACTGTAATAATGTCGGATTCAATTAAGTTTAATAATAAAATGGATGTTTATAATATAAATCTCGGATATGTTCATATTTAAGTAAATAATTAAAAAATATACCTATTGCGAATTCAAATGTTTAATACCTATTGTCATTAAGTCTTGCAATTCTTAGTGCTTTAAGGACTGCGATTAATACATTGTAATATGGTTTAATGTTTAATAGATATATATGACATATTTTAAGATGACTGATGGATATTGCGTATTTAATCAATTACATACATTTTTAATAAATTCGGTCCATAAACTATAGATCGAACGATCAATTTTATTATGTCCGTATAAGGGTCCGTGAAAATCTGAATTTTTTGAAAGAGTACATATCACGATTGCGCATTTCAAGGTGTTAATATTTTATAAGTATACATTTCTTAAATTTTGATAGGGCCATTCGTTTGGCACGCGACACAAACCGGTCGATACAGCTTGCCCATTTTATTTGATCACGCCAACATGGAACGGGGCACGTTTCCAGCCCACGATAACCACCAAACAAAAATGTGAAAAAAGGGGGAGAACCGTTGTATTAAAAAATAATACATATGAGTACATACAATTTAAAAAGTCTATTTTTGTACAACAGTACGAGAGCCCCGGGTATAATAAAAAGACACAAACAGCGGAGGAGATTGAAAGTCAACCGAGCAAAACATACATTCTTGAAAATCTCGCAAAATTATGAAAAATCTAATTGAAACCAAAAATTATTTTTTTCTTACATGCTACAATCTCCTCGCTCGGCCCTCTTCTCCCGTTGCAATTATATAATATCACATCATTACTTGCCCCCAACGAAAATACAAAATCTTTTTTAGAAGGAGACCATTAAAAACATAAACTCAGCGAAACATTAACATATGCGATTCATGAAAATAAATATTAAGGGCACGAACCACATATATGGCATCTGATGCATATCAAATTTGGCCTTTGAAGGGCTTACACATCGCTTCTCAAACTGTAAACTTTGCATAGACAAACGCGCGACTGTAAGCCAGCGGCGATGTAATATTAGCATCCAGGAAAATCTACAAGTATAATCAGGTTACGTTCACGAGAGAAATAAGTGTGGGAATTTCTTTGGATTTTTGCGTCCTAATAATTTAGGAATGAAGTAACATGTTTCAAAATTAAATTGCCATTAAAGTCTCTACATTATATATACACTGATATTTTTTACGCAATCATTTTTAAAAAAAATAGAAATTTCGAAATTATGTTAAACGCATGTCGGATGAATTAAAAATGTAATATCTTTCATAGATTACTAATTTTTCGGATATAAATAATTTGATATATTCCGTAAATATTGATGGATTTGAAAATTATGCGTAAACATATTGACGAAATCGTTGAAGATTTCGTTAATATATGAAGAAGACTGTAAATTCTCTTCATCAAACATCGAGTAAAATTATAGCAGCAACGATGAAGTTTACTAACTAGCATTTTGAGCTGATATTAATATAGAAGTGATTAGTATTAACTGATCCCTCACGGCGGCTCGAAACCAACCGCGTCGTCCGAAAAGGGTCTATTTATAATGGAAAATATACTCCAAACATTTAAACTAAAGATATTGATAAAATCTTCATTAATATCTTGATTTTTTTTTAAAAAAATAGTTATTCATGACATGCTTCAAAATTTTGGCGATATTTTGGATTTTTGATGACACGCACACCCGGCGCAGACTGAGGACACGCCGCCGGTAGACCGACCGCCAAATTCTCGCGGCACGTGTAACGGATGTGAGCGAGAAAACACATCGCGCCCCTGGTTACAGAAGCGAGTATAGTTATTTTTATTTTAGTTATAATGTTGTTTTACAATAAAGTTCAATGATTATTTATAATATTTATTCTTTAGACTTTTTTAGACAAAATACAAAAGTTTGTGACATGTAGGATTTATATTGAAAGAGCTATTCGAGAAAAATCAAAAACTTGGTGTCTCAAAAAGCACCGGCACACAGGTTTATAAATCAAAATCGTATTATCGTTTTGTTTTTTTTTTGAAAAAATAAACTATTTCTAATCTGAACAACATGACTAATTCAAGGTAAAAATAATTGAGGAGCTAGAGCGGGATTTAAATTAGAGCGAGATTCGTGAAAATATAATTGGCTCCAAATAATTTCGGCGTCGATATTGTAAAAGTAGCGATTGAGTCAAAAATGAAATAAATTTTTCTTAATGTAAATACGTTTCACGATTTTTTCAGTTTTGGTATTTTATGATTGATACATATTTTAACCGATTTTATTTCACCCATCCATCTATTGGGGTATTGATAAATAAAATATATATTGAGTTCATCAAAATATCTTAGTAATCATTGTATATTATAATAACTAATGTGAAATAGTTAATAAAAATGCATGTTATACAAATTATTTAAATTAAGCCAACGCGAACCAAATGTTGTTTGCCTCTATTTTGGAGGGAGGGAGCGATGGTCGTATGCAAATTAAAATGGGTGAAAAATTTATGACCGGCATATAAAAAAAATATCATAATTTATGTCCGAAATAATTTTTCGAGTTAGAATTTTTAGCGAAACGATTTGCACCAATATTGGAAAACTCTCCGACAAATTTGCAAATATCGATACGAGCGTACGTGTGTGCGATTACATTTCGGTTTAAGGTCAACGATATAATTTACCTGTATGTAAATTCAATTAAAAACCATACCAAGTGATTTATATCGATTATAATTCACAATTTGCAAATGTGGCCTTAATGATTATTGGAGTCGTACAAAAAAATGAATTACCGTGACATGAAAATATATCGACAGCCCTGGTAATGATAATGAATATTTTGATTGATTTCAGATATATGTAGGTATGTATGTGCGATATTGCTATACATATGTATATGTGTGATTGAATATCGACATTATTTTTGGTTTTCAGATAACACGGCCGGCAGTTTTCGCAATCGCCGATACAATAAAGGGACTGCAATAACCCGGACGAAGTATTAAAGGGGATAAATTCTCCCAGTATGAAATTACAGCAATAATAGTTTCAGGTAATGGTTCAGAATGGCAATATCCCATTTAACGGTTGTTCCCGTGACCGTTGATACGAGCAATTGACCGTTGGTTAGCAGACCAAGACCAAGGAAACCTGTTTCAATTCTAAAGGCCAATCCCTGGACACTATAAGGACACGAAATATCCTTTGTGATGGCCATGTTGATTTGAATATGTATGAGAGGGCATTAATTAATTTTGAAATTTCAAACAAAGCCAGAGACCCTTATTTTTAAATATACACATAATAACGAATGTATGTACCATTGAACTTGAAATTAGTAGAAGCTGGGGTCAAATTACAGTTTTAAATATTTCAGCAATATGCAAAAAAATAAACAATGATACATATGGACAATAAGATGAACAATCTGAAAAAGAATCGAATAAATACTACTTATATATCGACTATTCTAGTAGTTAAAACTATAGAAAAAATATTTTTAGTTTTAAAATAGTTTCAGACTTTTTGAAAAACTCACTAGTGACAATTGGGAAATACATGTGCGATATGTATGTGCGGAATCGTACATAAGGTGCAGGGTATATTGAAATTATGCGCATTTCAAGACGGGTCAAGTTGCGGTCAGGTGGCGAAGAAAGGAAACTGTATCAATAAAATGCAAATGTGACAACACAAAGGGCTTCCTGAGGGTTAATAAAATCGGACGTCGAATACACCACGTATATATTATATTATTTTCCGTGTATTCACTATGTACAGAAATGTATAATATTAAATATAATTTATGTACGTACACATTCACTTATAATAAACATTTCACCCATATTATCTCATTCATAATAAAAATATTAACAATATTTTTTCAATAAATACAATGTATTTATTTATATTTTCCAAATTTTTGTGTGTCTAAAAATCTTTAAAGAATAAATATAATAAAGAATCATTGTGTGAAATAGCTGAACTACAATATTCACCTCTGTTGCCACGGGCGCGATGTTTTTTCTCGGTCGCATCCGGTACGATCTGCTAAGTGCGAGTGAAACGTACTAGTCACGCGTGCCATGAGAACTCAGTCTGCGGCGACACATTGCCAGGTCTTTTACGTATCATATGGATTAGTTCAAATCAAAAATATTGATCAAAATTTTAAGCCTATCATGAATAACTATTTTATTCTTAGAATAATACATGTTTATAAAAAATTGTCACGATATTGATTAAAAATTTATCAATATTTTGACTTGAAATCCTTAGGGTCTCTGATATCTATCTACTATTGGGAAAAAAGCAATCTTGTAGATATTAGGCTTAATAATTTATGAATGTTTAAATAATATTCTATAGCTTATGACTAAATCCAATTAAGAATGTGAAATTTCATAAAAGGATCGAAATTTTCGATTTTCTAAAAAAAATCTTTACTAGTACATAATTATTAATTTTGACCTCTTTAAATTAGTCTCCATTTTAGACTAGTGCCAGCGCTTTTTTCAATCTTCGAATCACTTCTGGAACGCAATTCTTAATTTGATGTTCAGCTTCTGCATCTATTGTCTTTATCTCCTCAACACACAACGTTGACAACGTCTACCTTTCATGGTTTTTTTCATCTTCGATAACAGGAAAAACTCTAAAGTAGCTGTATCCGCTGAACTTTTTACAATATTTTCCTGTTATTCAAGTAAAAAATCGCCTAGCACACTCGCCTAAAAACACGTGAAACCTTTTGAGAGCTAATAATAAAATAAGCATCTAAATTAGCTACTAATGCCAGGAAGCGTCAGGGATAATTATACCAATACAAACAATAATATATCATTGGATTTATACAGTCCGTAAATTAAAAAAGAAATGCATATTAATATTACTTAACGATGATTTTGTTAAAAAAATATTAATAAACATATATTGATATATTGTTAATTGAGAAAAATCAATATTTTTTTTTCTATAATATATTATCGTGGTAAAATTGTTGAATGATAATAATTTAATTTAATATGACTCGGTCACTGTTATCAATGATTGTTAAAAAAATCAAGAGTAATTGCAGTACATAATAATTGTTTAATTAAAAAATATATTCAAGTATTCACTTTGGATCAGTAACCTTGTTTTCGCACAGCCAATATTTACAAACCGGCTATGCGAATTATGACAATGAATTTCAATATCGATATTAGACGAGTCATTCTTACCAAAATTCGTGTTTTATTAAATTCTAAAATATCGTCACGTCAACGTGCTTCTACGATATCTGTACAAGAATCTGACTGATGTAAAAAAGCTAAAAAAAAACCCCGACCATTTCATTGTTTAACGCTGTGTTGTAACTTTGTAACTATTTCGCAATGAACGCTATCATCGCAATGCTTGGAGGTGGTTCACTTCCTCTTTTGTTCTGGCCAAGGACGAGGTCAAAATTATGAGTTCAGTGGTTAATTATGTATACACAAGTAAATGGGCGGAATTACACCAAATATTGGCAATATAAAAATGTAGGAAAACGCACAAGATAGCTGAACATCGCGTGACGAAACCTAATGTAGCGCTGATCAACACTTCAGAATGGTGCCAACGGCTTTATACATGTTGATGAAGAACTCTTTATTCAGTATAACCTTTGACCCAGATAAAGATTTTTTTAGCATCAAATTAGTAAAGCAGTGACCTTATTCATGAATGGACATTCTACGACATGAGTAATTGAGCCTAAGAAATCAATCAGTGTTAGTAATAATAGGATTAAAACATAGTAATTCCCATTATTAGTGTCTGAACTCACGGGGGAAAGGCAAGGCCAAGGTGACGCCATCGTCACGATCCGAGCACGGTATCATTAGTCTTTGTTGTCTATCTGGCGCAGAAGAATACGCTGAACTGTACCGACAGTGACAAAATTTGGCGAAAACAAACACTGTTATATTGGGGAAAAAATGATTTGCACACGCAGAGTGTATTAATAAATTTGAAACCAGAACAGCTGGTACGACCACACGGAGTGCGACAGACTGTGAAACAGTGTAGGGGGACACTAATAATATTATGTATCATGAATGTACCGCCTGTTATCGAACTTATGTGGCAGTGGTTTCACTTAAGGTGCTATAAAGCGTGGAATTCACACCCAACAATCAGATATCTGTTGTTTTCTTAATATTATTACCCTGGAATATAATGTGAAATGAACGAAAATTATGTATCCACAGTCTATAGTCGGGATTTTATACCTATGATGGTAGTTTTATTTGAGTTGATAACTGTACGATCTAGAATTTTAATGTCACAGAGATTTGTTTATGCTCGAAACCTTCCTTCGTCTCGCTGAAACAGATCATATATATACGGTATAAGGTATATCCCAATAACAATGCTTTTAGAATATTCTGTGATTTTTTTAAAAAAAATTGTAAGCGTATAAATTAAATTTGATAGACTGTATCTTAAAATGCTGCCGCCAAGGGACTGAATTTTAACCCTTACCATTCCGAGACCCATGACTCCTGGCCCAAAAGATTTGATAGGCAGCTCCGAGTCATGGCCCAATGACGGGTTTATATATATATGTATATACCGATTTCAAAAGGGCGCAGGTTAATTTTACGAAATATTTTTGCTTCTAAGTGTAGAGAAATATTGTAACATAATGCGGAATAACAAGTGGCGGCTCGTGGGTAAAATATTAGGGGGTGCAGTAGAATATTAAAAATTAAAAAATGTATATTGCGCTCGTATTATATTTAAAATATAAAAAAATAAGGTGAGCTAGATAAAAACTAAATAGTATTAACAATAATAAAATAAGTGACAAGCGGCACGTGGCTCAAAGAGGCTGCGAGTCAGTATGACTGCACTGAGTCGCAGCGCGACACGGCGCTTAGCGGTGAGTCCCCCCCTAGCTACCGGCCCGTATCCATAGCGCTCTTGTTCGATATCGCAAGGAGTAACACTGTCCGTGAAGGCACCGATCAGATTAATAAATTATATTTATATTTTCGTATACATAACACATATTTATAAATATATATTTGTTCTCAATTTTCTTGGGGATGCTGTAGATTTACAGTATATATGAACCGCCTTTGGGAATAATCCAATATTTAATTTATTTAAATTTATCGTTACCTCTAATGAGTTATATTTTGTATGCCATGTAAGTATGTTTTGCGCCATTGCGGTCCGAAAATTGTATTCCAGAAATGCTTTGAAGATTAGAAAAAGCGCTGGTATTAGATGTATCTGACGATGACTACTTTGGAATGGACAAAACTAATATTGATGTATAAATAAAATTTAAAAAAAAAACAAAATTCCAAGTATTTTCTTTTTATCTTCATAATCTATAGTGTCCTTCTGCCAACACGCTTTGTATTCTCTTATAGTAATGTTCAGACTAAACTGTAAAGCTGTAATCACAAATGCACGACTCATTTCACTTATTCATCGGAGATAAATCCTCATGCATGTGATCCCACTTTCAAGGTAAAATCTGTAGGAGTTATTCAGACTTTTTACTGAAGAATTGCCACAGCTTGTCGATAGATATATTCAAAATAATATTGAAATTGCAGCCAAAATTCGGATAATATTTATTTCGCCCTAGTTCTTCATTCGGACAAGCCACAATACGTATAAAGAATGTCAACAGTGGAAAATAATGATCCTAATGACAGTAATTCGAGACGATGTGTGTCTGCACTACTAGCCAGTCACAACGAGCACCACGAATTATCCATTCGGAGGCAGCGCCAGGTGATGTAATGCACTTACAATAATCAAATGTAATAAGTGTGACATAAAGGGACACCTGTTCTTTGGAAACGGCTCCCAGAGCCAAGTACGAAGGTCAAACATTTGATTCGCGATAATTACATGTGTTTTATACAAAAATGGCCGCCGAGACAATGGAATCGTGTTTGCCACTACGTCGGCACAGTTACAATCAAATTATTAAGACAATACATCACACACAGGTAACCGAGAGGTAATTACCGGCAAAGGTTTGACCTTCGTATCTACTGTCGTAGCAACGAGGAGATAATGACGGAGACACAGGGACTACTGGCCTTGACATTTTCCGGATACTTATCACAAATTTTACATAGAAAATCAAAAAAGTATAAAACAAAATTATTTTTTTAATATATTTATATAAATTCATATAATTCATATTAAAATATATATTTTATTTAAAAAAATATGCAAATACTGTATATAATTTTTAGACAGACTTAATTAATCAATTAAAAAGTGCGTATTTTTTGAGAAGCACTGATTTTTAATTACACCTACACAATCGATCGATTACCAGCCTATGACTAATATTACCATTGTGTTTAATTTTTCTCACGGTAGTTATGTAAATTTTTTCAAGGAATATTTTTTTTAATAAAGGTCACATTAACAGTATACCCACTCAGTAATGACCTGAACCAATTTTACTAGTCGCTAAGGAGGTGAATGGTTAACCGATCGATGATTGATTATCTTTCGATGAAAATCATGCGGAAAATTATCCGCGGATATATTATATTTATATATATATATATACATAGCATAATTCAATATTGTGTAATACTTAATATATACCTTGACATGTCTCTATGTTGCCATAAATTGTAACAATAAATACATGGTAGTCGAACAATATAATAAATGTTAAAATCAACGTGAGATTGAAATGTTAAAACAAAACCACGCCCCGATCGTTCCACATACATATATAAAAAAAATGCAAATCATACCGTTTTCTTAATACCCTCATTAAAACGAATCTCAGAAGGTCAAGGTGTCATAAATATACATAGTTTTGACTATTTGTTTTATTCGATTTTAGATTGGCTTTTAACGATATCAAAAAATCGAAATGTAACGACTTTGAGTACGTCACAGAAGGTCGAACGTATATATGTAAGGACACTCGGGTCACAAAGTATATACTGCGTTAATTGAGTAATTAATTAATGTATTAAATAACGCGACTGGCAGTTCTGTGCAAATATAATATGTTACCAAATTGCATAAAATGTATTATTATTTAAACAAGTAAATGTAACATATGTTACGCTAAGTAAAAAAATAGTGAATAAAATTTCCATTCATCATTTAAAGTTAGATCATCAGAATTTAGAAAAAAACAATGGTGGTCCCAACAATTAAAAATTTATGTTTGTGGTCACGATTTTAATCATTAATAATACAGATCGGAATTGCGAGATGACGAATCAGATCGATTCAAATAAAAAAAAATCCGATTTTAGATAGTATATACATAGTGATTCAAAAAATGTGGGAAGCTAATTTTGACTCAATGGGTCAATAGACTCGGTCAAATGCGGATATGAACTCTGCGCAGAGCATGATAAGTGGAAACAGTTGACGAAACGTTTCATAATTCTAATACCGAGTTGATCCATGGAGTTTTGCAATATCGAATGTGCAGCGAGAGAAATTAAATCATTATGAACAAACAATACAAATAAAATGAATCTTTATCACCATTTTTAGAAATATTTTATTAAATTATGTGAAATATTTGTCCGTATGTTGTGGACTTTTTTGGGCATCCAGTATCCATTGATAAATACGTCAATAATTCTTCAGGGAATAGTTGTTTTAATTAAATAAGTAGCTGGTCACGCTTGCTCCTTGGTCCCGGTCCTGATTTTTGACCGACCTTCACCTTGTTTGCGGCACAATTCGCATGCGGATGAAAAAATTGCATATTTAATTTCTTGCCAAGCCAGTGTGTTGTATAACTTTTTGTTTGCTGCTAATGCTGGAACTGTGTAATCGCACATTGGATAATAATATTTAAAAAAAAAATGTATACACGTAATTATCCCATTAGTTAATTACGAATTTTAAAAATACTACAAAACACAAATTATAAAATTCATGTGTACAAGGTTTGATAAAAAAAATATGCGGAGATTTTGAATATCGCAGGCTTTATATTTAATTTTCTTTTTTTGGACAATTGACACTGATATGTCTTGACATTGGTAGTTACATTAGATGCTCACTTCAGTATTCTTTATTGATTAGGTTTCACGTGTTTTAATGCTCTCGGCGATGTCTTAATTAGGAAATTGTAGAAAGAATGATGTAAATTATGATGCCCCGGGCTCTATATTCGCCATATAAGACATTTGCGATTTCTACCTATTCCCGATGAATAAAACAAATACAAAAAGTAGGCATTTTTATAACACTCAGAAAACAAAGACTGTAGTATCAAATATTCTATATTATATTTGTTTGAAATAAAATAGAAAATATACATATACACGTCTGTATGTGTGTCTGTTTATACTAAAGCGAAACGCGGTTAAATATCATGAAAGTTCCAGTTGGAGTTCCAGACCGCAAACCAACGTATCTCATCAACCAAAATCCGAAATGGAATTACCAAAATATAATACACGGAGCGAGATGTTTTAGTCAAATTATTCAAAACATTGCGAAAAAAAAACTCATTTTGGTCTAATCCCTTGACGTACATTTTTATTACGGTTTAAACATAAATTCGCCCCACGGCCTTTCTGAGCTGAGCCATTATGATTTTCCGTAGGATATTCTTAAAAAATGCATTTTTTTTTATAAAATAATGATGACTTTTGTATATATTTGTGCACATGCCTGGACTGATCTCAAATATCAACCCCTCGGGCACACAAGATAGCTGTCTAATCAACAACAGTTAAATTGCAATAACTGTATCGACACTACTCATCACCATGGGAAAGAGAAAGGTACTCGAATCTGATAATGTATGACGTGTTCCAGACACCGGAAGGAGGTTGTGGTCTCAGAAATATTTTAGCTTTTGTAACACACAACAGGATATGAGTGACAGGATCATATCGTATGACCAGAAAAACGTTTTGGATCCGATTACATTAAATAACAACGAGCAGTTCAGCAAAATGTATCAGTGTTTTAAATCTAATATTTTTTTAATCAAAGTAACTCCGATCGATTTCCCTGGATAATGTGGCAAATCTATAACAATTTCGCTCTGCAATGGTACAAGTGGTTGCGAGGGCCGCATGGACGGACTGTCCGACGAGGCAAGTTCAAGGCGAAGCCGATACAAATAGCTCGTCGAGCAGCAAAGCAACGCTTGTATGCCACGGTCAATGGTCTGCAAATATCATTTTTTTATTATTATTTATTATCTTCACGCCTCATGATCGCCTCGACCAATTGCGGCACGTGGATCCAGAACGGCGAACTTGTCCCGCTGGCGGTGGTCAGTTGTCGGCGGTCGCATTGCGGCGACACCAGATTGACAACCTATTTCGTTGCGCAGGCTTAATGTCATTAATGGATTAAAAATGCGATAATTTTGCAATGTTGATCCGAAATTATTTTGTAAAGTTCACGCAAGAACGACCGTGCCATTATTGCATTGCCCAAAATATGACATAACATAACGTTTTAGTAGAAAGTGGGACAAATTCCGTAACTCAAGTACACTATTGAGTGTATATATATATATTAATTTATGGAAAAGTGTAGTTTTTAGATCAAGGACACGCTACCATTGGCGAAAATATGATTAAATTTCTCAATACACGCGGACGATGTCAATTTTAAGTGCACTTTACACATCGGCGTGACCGTGAACCGTTGATTTTGAATAATTTATTCGACGGCGAGAATAAAAATCAAAACAACGACGGGACACGGCATACGAATCGAACTGACACATATGCTGAGGAAATTGTTGTCCCAATATATATAAGTATGTACGACTTCAGTACAACTGAGAAAATGTAGAAACTTGACCAAGGATAGCGGCCTCTCGTTTTTACGTTCACTTGCGCATTTGACCGTAAGGTCCACTACATCGAGTACAAGATGTGTGTACGAATGTACGTACACACAATTAAAGTCGGTTCCCAAGCGAAATAGTCTTATGGATAGATTTTCAAGGTCGCCGAATGATGTCATGGATGTATCCCCTGTCTGAGTTCTTTGAACCGAGCATACGTCGACGTGATCGTGAACGATCGAGAAAGTCCTCGGCGAGGACCGAGCAGCACGACGTGTATGATTGCCGCGGGCATCGAAAAAGTTGTAAGAATTTCCTAGAAGGCTTAGCGGCGGCGGTAACAGCAGTGGAAGCTGGGGTCCTGAAGAGGAAAACAACCGGATTCGGTGCGAGGACCTGAACTACGGATACAGGTAAGGTGGTGTGAAAGGGGCCGATCAACTTTGTGTGAATGGCCGTCAACTTTTGCTCCATCCTATACACAACAACAAGAAGCCATTAAAATATATTTATATGAGTTATTTTCTGAATGAAACTTGGGATACCACGAAATATCGCATTTATTCTTCATAAAATAGTGAGATACATATCGGTACGATCCTGGATTGAATCCAGCCGCGGTATCATCGAGTGCTAATAATATAAAAATATGAAATCTATGAAGTGGACGTCGATTGTTGTGTAGTGTACGACGTGCCTTATGCGATAGGTTGGGTACAGTCAGCGGCCAGTGGCGAGAGTCAAGGACTCCGGCTGCCAATCATTTCCATCGCTAAATACTTCGTGCCAAATCGCGATTATGTAACTGCCGCTGATGCAAAATCACTCGCAAAAGGTGATTGCCGTGTGCCATTTCATACCATTGCGACTGTTGACGTTTGTCTGCACCTCGGGGACAAAAGTCAACAATCTTTGCCACGGACGCGGTTGTGTTGGTGATGAGGAACTGAAATCGATCGAAAAATGTTTCGTTGCCGCGACGAATCGAAGCGAGTTCGTCCGTTTCGGATTCACTTTCACTGTTTGCCAAACTCATCCAATACGGTAACCAAGTGTGCTAGAATTTGTAGTGAATACTAATGTTTTGATGAACAGATGTGAGCCGGGGCGTAAGAGTGGATCAGGGCACTGGGCAGGATGCGGATGGAAGAAGGAAGCTGTTGAGCCAGTCCATGACGTCGTTTGAAGATATTGTCAAGGTGCCGGCGCGCGGGGCCGTAATTTAGCATTATACAATTTTAGAGTGGGACGACGGTCCTTTCATATTTTTAATCATTACATCATACGACAGAATATTTGATGCCATTGTAATATCATACGATAATTTTACTACGGTATGATGCTTTATGCATAATTCAAGTCTCATCTGAAACCATTAAACGAAGAAGTGGTCGTTGCAATACGCAGAGTCCAGGACAGAAAGTGGGCATGTTATTAGAGTCGGAGCCAATAGTCTTCCGGTTGGACAGGCCTGGTTCTCGCTCGGTGGGTGGAAGAGGCAGAAGGCAGACGGGCGAGACGGCTCTCGGAGACGTGGTTGACCGCTCCCAAGGTCCATAGCCGCCACACTGCCCCGCTACACTGTACCAGAGCCAAGTGCGCAACCTTTGCCAACCAAGGAGCGAGCAGCCAACCAGCGAGCTCGGCTTGTCGGTCGACACCATCTCAGATCAATGCGGACGATTGGATCGTCGTATGCTAAATCGTAGAAAAAAATGATTTCAGGAATATCATTGTCCGCACTAAAGTGGTTCGCATCTGTAATTATCCGATCCAAATTGTAGCTTGCGGGCAATAAATGATTAATACGTATTATTATCAGTGACTTTTTTTTAAATAACGAGCTACGAGATGGATATTTCTTCGGTTTAAAGCTGATCTAATGTCAATAAATAATTTTATAAGACAGCGGGAAACTTTTGGTTATCAGAGATAATCATCTGCTTTAAATCTATAAAAAAATGACAAAATAAGACAGTGTTCTAGAAACTTATGCCCATAGAAATTTGTAAAACGAATCGGATGAACCACAAATATTCACATGCTTTTTAACCTTTTCCACTCTGAATATTTTTGGTCGAATCTACGTCTACTCTCATAAATTGTATTTTACGAATACATAAAAAAGATTTCCATTGCTAAAATGAACAAGAAACATCTATAGGGTTTGATCTGATATCGTATTAAATAAAAGACATATTTTTCAATTCAATTTTTTGCTAAAAAAATCTTTGGGCCAATACGTCTGGCCCACAGAGTGGAAAAGGTTAAAATATTATTTGTAATAAAATATATTGGAGCAAATCATCGATTCTAAAAAAAATGATTACATACTAAAACCGGATTGATAGTCAACGTTACAAGATCAGCAGCTAATTCGCTTTTGACGCCATGTACGAACAAGTGTTCGATAATTTTGTTTGTAAATTTAATAATAAAAAAAGTACAGGTGGTTGAACCAACGACCTCCAATTCCTAATACTGAAAATCCCCGAAATTACACATTATATACGAAAAAATGTTACGGGGTACTCGAATCATTTTTCACCATTAAAATAAATTACGATAGATTTACAAAATCAGTATTCTGTATTGACTTGACCTCGATTTCCGCGGCACCATCTGTCGAAGACCTTCAGTCGTCGAAGAATATTGAATAACTCAGGTTGACGAAGACGGGGGGATATGTGCAAATGTTCATAAACCACTCAATGTCAGTGTGCGGGAACAAAGGAATTAACAGATATACGACACACGGACCCGCGGAACACAATAAATATAAATATATATATATATATATATATATATATATATATATATATATATATATATATATTAATATTCGAAATGAAAAAAGTTTTGGGATATCGAAGTTTTGCAAAAAAAAAGGGTCGCGCACTGTTTTGATACTTTAACATAATATTTTTTTTTGTGATGTCTTCACACATATTATATTACAAAATACAATAGCTGAGGTATTCTTAAGAGCAGGTGGAAAAAAGTAATTGTAGTGAAGGGTCTTTAGCATGGTGCACGGTGTCGAAGAAATTTTTATATATAAACTTTTATTAAAGTTCAGGGATAAACAACAATTTGTATAAGAAAATGTTGCATAAATTTAATATACGATATGAAATATACAAAAATGAATAGTTTTTAGTGAGATAGTTTGCGTTTAGCACATGCGATAGTTTTTCATTGAAATTCCCGCAATTCACAAGGATGATAAATTTATTTTAATATAATAAAAGCTCCGTTATGATAAAAGCCGTCTGATGAGGACAGCCCAAAAAAGTGGATATACAGAATAGGGACCGCGGGGATTGCTTTGTTTGGACGCGGACCATGTTCCATTCCACCTATACCTAAAAGGGTCGGCTATAAAGCGTTAAAAACCCCGACAGCTAAAACGCGCACGGCAGCCAAAATAATAAAAAAAAGGAATTCGTTGATTTTTATTTTTCTGTTCAAAGTGGTGAAAAAATATATAATTGACGAGCCCTGGTAGTTAGAATTGTGTTTTAAAACACAACGAGCAATATAATTTTATTTCAGCCATTTTGTTTTTGATCTTTTTTGCGAGATTATTATTGTGCGGGGTTGTTTTTATGGTATTTCTTAGTGATAAGGCGAACCCACTCTTTGTGCTTTGTGCCTATCAAGGAATTACAACCGGGCGAATCTTTTTCAGCTCAAATATTGTTGATTTTATAGGCCCTATTAATAAAAACAATTTGCAATGCATATCGGATAACACTACTGGCAAGATAAAATTGAATTTAAAACTATTAGAAATAAAAGCCATTGTTTAAAATATTACAACATATACTACGCGAATACTTTGGAACTTAGAATCAAAGTTGATAAGATCGAGGCATCAAGTCTTCCAGTATACTCCGGTACGAATATTCCTGTAACGAGTCCTATGTGGGTTAACGACATCCTTCCACAGCATTAAAACCGAGTCGAGATTAAATTTGTTTTATGTCTCGCAGATAGTGGGTTTTAAAACTAAACGTTGCAGTTTATAGTGTCTGAGTACAGGGGTTGATAATGGTAGCCAGGGGTACCGATCATTGGGGTGCATTTTATTCGGCGCACCGCCTAAGTACAGGCTTTGAGACGTACATTCTAAATCAGTGGGACGCGATCGATCCCACATAAATTCAGCAATCGTTCCGAATAACTTCGATGCAAACTTTGGAATATGCACATTTATACGATTCGGTTATAGCGATGAATAAATCGAAAGTTATTTAAAATATGGCGGAAAAAGCTGGCATAATTTCGTAATGCTTCGTCTGGGGCGAAGCATTGGGGGCCACTGGATTGGGGTTGATGGTTGGTATGGGGTAGGATAGAGGTCAACGACCCTCATTTCTAGGCGGGGATGAGACTCACTAGGCTTCCCTATAACACCATTCGTTTTATGAATCCAATTCGAATAAAATATTGCAATTAATTATTCAAAATAATTCGAATAATCCTCAAAAACGTTTCAAATAATAGCACAGCTATATACTTCGATAAAAATATTAATCGACATGAGATATTTTTTGATTTTACTAAGGGCTAAGAGCTTCCTGAAAATTTTGTGCATATTTATTGATTTAAATTTCATACATTTGTATCCAGACTGAGTCATCCGTGCATATGTCATGGGGAGTCCATCCGGGGTCACGAGGAACCCCGGGGTGATGTCGAACCCGTGTCATGTGCATAGCCCCAGAGCAGTCACGCAACATCGTTACAAATTCCATATCGTCATTAAAATTAAAAATAAAGCACATAGGATAAGGCTGCCGAAGACATGTGTATCGGCCATTCTCGGAACGGACATAAAACCATTGAAACCTTTACACCACACCGATTGTTCTTGTTTGTCTCCAGCCAAATCGCAGACGGCCATAGTCACAACGCCCTTGACATTCAAAATTTTATATTTCTGAAGGTTATCAGCGGTGATTCATATGTCAAAAATACAATCGTTTAACGGGCCTTCCAAAAAAAATGTGTCATTGAATGATTTCTCTTAAATAAATTTAAATATGTTACAATCTATTGCGTATATACACAGAATTTTATTTCTTCTCTTTATATTATCAACAAATATTTGTTTATTCGTTAAAATTAATTTTGTTCTCATCAGATACAAAATACCTGTATGCCAGCTCTTTTTCCAACCTTCATAGTATTTTAGAAACGCGATTTTCTTTTAGTTCGTTCGGTGTTGAGCTCCTCTTTTCAGTGATTCTTTATTTATCTCCTCAATTTGTGGAAAATTGCTTCAAGAAGTTGTTTTTGGTCAAAAATGACAGCCGACGATAATCTAAGCATTTAATATGACTACTACCAATGTCAAAATACGCAGGGAGCAGTGTGCCAACACAACAACAAATGTGAAAATTGGACTTATAGGGTTGGCGAAATAAAATCAATCCATATTTTTTGCTCAGACAATGTATGTAAAATAAATTCTTATTTTACACGATTTTCATATAACACGGCCCACTAAAATGAAGGTTAATTTGTAATAACACGCTTCCCGAAACAATATATTTATTATCAATTTTGTGCGATGTTGCGTTCCGGTGTTAATTGGCGCAAAAGGGCATACTTTTAAAACAATGACCAATGAGTAAATGAGTAAAAAAGCAAACAAAATGGTGAAATTTATCAACAAGCAGCTGCTTGGGATTCACAAGGGCTTGACATTTAAAAATCTTTTGGGCCAATACGTCTGGCCTAGGTTAAAGTTTCAAAGGTATTTGTATGGCTGGACTTAAAAAAATTTTAAACAACTCGCGAAACAAAAAATACAGAAGTGTTTATCTGTCTTGTGTTGTTGAATTTCCCGATAATAAGAAATTCAACAACACAGATACTGCCCTGTGTTGTTGATTTTCTGTAACATGACAAAGAAAATGCTTCATTAGACTCCAGCACGTTAAACATGTCGTCAATATTTTTTTTTAATTAAAATACATATGACTGAATAATATTAATCAATTTAATAATCTACTAGTTGGTTTTTTTATATTTTTTGCACGTTTTTCTATACCGCAATGTTGTTGTTTTTAAAATAACGCAGTTTATTAATTTTCGTATGAATTTTATTACTTTTTTACAGGGTTTTTGGTGGAACGTATTTGTTATGTAAAAAAAAAAATGATTGTAGTAATATTATTAGATATATATATATCATAGAAAACAGCGAATTCGAATCGGGCCAAGTTCGTGACTAAAACAAAATGTTGCATAGATACGTAGTGCACATGTCGTATACAATGATATCGTATCGATTTTTTTACATAAAAAGTGAAAGATAAAAGAGCTGAATATTATTGGGGATGAAGCATGCAGACATGTGCTAAACGCAGCGCTGCCAATCTCCTAGGGAGACAAACATTGGGGCCAGATATCGGGAGGGTTCCGATCAAAAGGCAATTGTTGTCATGTTCCACTGCGAATCGCACACCAGACAGTTCGTTAAAGACGAAGCAGTGAATAATGCAATCGCGTTCTTTCACAAATAAATAAATAAATAAAATAAAAGTAATGCAGAACACTGTAAAGGTTGTTATATATGTATAATAAGAAATACTTGTTAATTAAGGAAGCTCTGCAGAAAATGAACACGGAGGCATGTAAGTCCGCTAAATTACACCCGAGCATGGCGTGCCAATGTAACATTACGGCTTGAGCAAATGAGTTTAATACTCATTTAATTTTGGACCAGGTAATAGATTTCAACCCAGAAAAAATCAGAAAAAAATACGATTCAGCTGATGCGAATTTGCATTCGCACTCATTGCCGATTGGCGTGCCACGGCGAAACAGGTTGCCGAAGATGTGAGATTTCTATAATCAAAATATCACGTGCATTGTTTGTACAGGGGGTCGTCGAACAGTTGGTTGTTGTTTGCAAGAAGCAGCTGGTAACCAGGTGATTCGGATTTGTTACCCTCCGATGCGTGGTGAGTAGCCGATCGCGATACGTTCTTAGTGACTAATATTATTTTCCATTAGATCGCTGAGAGCGGAACAGTTTCGTATTCCATTTTGGTGACTTGCGCAATGTTTCAAAGGGCGGGTCAAAATACACCCATAAATCAAACATGCACACAAATTAAATAACTACACCATGGCGAAATTAATTATATTTGCCCGACATTGCCCGAATCCTATGGAAGTTATAAAGTTTTTCGGCTCTGGTGGAAAATTTCCTCCAGAAGTTTGGCATAGGAATTCGCGGGCTTTTTCATTATATTCCGAGCGCTGAAAGTTATTACACCGTAGTTAAATAATTTCTGAAGATGCAAAAGCAATGAGGATGGTAATTAAATCGCTTTTCGAACTTTAACTTTATCATCGACCCGAGGGATGGAGACGCTCACATAAAAATGTCTATTGCACATTAAAAAGTTCATGGTTATTTCATTTATTTGGCATAATATGATGAAACATAAGACCGCTGGTAAATGCGTTGATATCATCATCACCATCGCCATTATCATCATCATTTGCAAACCACTCCATGGACAAAGAGCTATGCGGAAATCTAACATACTACACATTATCATATATTTTAAAGTATTCCGTACGATACAAGGTCAAATCCACTGAAAATTTCAAAATATAAATTTTATATATATTATCCAGTGTTAAAAAAGGAATTAAATTAACCCCCACCATTATAAAAAATATGTAAAACGTTGGAAAAAAATGAGCAACAGGAAAACTCCATTTTGTTGGAAACAATGGTGTAATGAGAAGTTTTCCTTTGTTAATTAGCCTCGAAGCCGAGCGAGGTGCGAGGAACAAAGAAATCCCGTCGAGCGGAAATGCCTAAAACGTTTCGTAAGCCGCCCAAAAAAATACGATTTCCGGTTATTTCTGACGGGAGAAAAAATAAATTTAAGCGAACCTACTGCCATCTAGCGTTAAAAATTGAAAAACGATTGACGGCAATGCAGCATACTATTTTATCGACATGTCACATTAAATTAGCAAATATTTGAACCTCTCAATTACTTTTTTTAAAAATAAAATACATACATTAACAATATTGGATTTTGTGTACAAATACAGTTTAATATGTTTCAAAATACTATAAACTATGATTCATCAAATTAAAATTTATATAAATATCATACATTTTTTTTTAATTTTGTGTTCTACAAATTCCATAGATTAATATCCCTTTAAAGCGAAGCGTGATAAAGAAATATCCCAACAAATAACAATTATTTCAATAACTTATTCTAAATCAAAGATGTTTTACGTTAATAAGTAAACATAAATGTATGAAGATATATTTGATTGTTCTAACCAATAAAATCCAAAATGTATTAGCGTTGATTATTAGAATAATTCAAATATCAATTGCAAATAAGTTAATATTGAATTAAAATAGAATCTCAATTATAGAATGCAATATTAAAATCATAATATCAAATCTATTATTCGTCGTCGATTTATAATACTTTTATTCGCTTATTCATACTATCGCTTGATTTATTGTGTTATATGAATTATTATATATCTTAATGATATAAATTAAGTATATAAAAATAATAATTCACATCACTATTGTACATGTGATCATTGTTACATTGTTCGATATGACTTTATCTTATATCGTACCAAGCTTAAACATATTACTATTTAATACTCATACTATTCTTAGATTTATAAATATTCTGAAACACAAACGCCAAACAAAGCAAACAATACAACTGAATATTAACAAGATTTGCATGAAATATGTGTAAATTATATCAATACGATTGTGAAACCGATGCAAATTTTCCATGACAGTGAGGCCGAACTCGAAGAATACATTTAATATAAACATTCTATGAACGAACGCTGAAATATGTATATGTTTAAAAGATCATTGAGGCTGTTGTAAACATAAATTTCAATTTGGCATATATAACAGTAATGTAATTAATCGCAATTGAATTTTATATCAGAAAATATTAAAGTATATGGATGATTTGTATGAAATTATTGTCTTCATACATCTTATTATTTTATTAGATGAAATACGTTTGTTTTAAATTGAATTTTAATACGTATAATTAGATATTGGCTAAAATGTTCGTATAATAGTACTTTTTAATATATTATAATTTAGAATGATATTTTGATTGAATACTTTTCAGCATAAGAATGCCAGATCGCGTGTCCAAATATGTTCGAAAGCATTTCATGCTGTACAATAAACACATGACCCATTTTATATTCAAAATGCTAATCATTCCAAATATTTTTTGCGGCTGATTGCCTTTTGCAATAAGACCATCGTCGGATGGTGAAGTCATAGTTTCATCATCGCACTTATTCGCGAACTCGTTCAAGTGATATTGTGCAAAAACAATGCCAAAAAAATCACTCAATGCACACACAATATCGATATAGTATATTAATATCAACAATTCGTACTGAATAATAATTAGAAACCGATTCGGGCGAAGTTTAGCTGTTTCCACAGTTCATTAAATCCAAAAACAACGACCATAATAAACTAATTTAATAATATTTCCTCGTTCCAAGAGATCGATTGATCAAAATGTTATTAAAACGTCTTGTAAGGTCATTGTCACATACCTTGGACATTCAGGAAACGCGAATTGCCGCAAAACGTCTTACGGAATATTGATTTTCTATGATCCATCCATACGTCGAATATAAATGAAGTACCTGGAACGAAATGATCATATTAAAATTTTGCGGTCGCAAGTACTATTGAATAACATTTTTATGCAGTGCTAACAGCCTTGCATTTTTTTTTACATATTTTCAGACATGGTTTATGATACTGTAGCTAAACTAAATAAATATAAAAAATAATCGTGGGTAGACAATTTTAGTGTTCAACAGACGTCGAATGCTTCCGTATTCCACCGAAAAGTCAAGAATATTGACTAAACTCCTTTCTCTAAAAACAAAAGCGATTTTGTCAAGTGTAACTATGCGTGCCCAAAAAATAATTGTATTTTTTATTGGCAAAAAAATCAGCTGTTATTTGTGGCGGACAAAAGAAAATAATATTTCGATATGTCTGACCTTCCAATTCGATAATGTTCTTTTCCGTGTTAAGCGAACGATCACACAATTTAACCCCCTCGAGGCTTTGCATATGTTTTTCATTGTCATTGCTGTTAGTTACTAAAAAATACACTGTTGCAAATTATTCTATATATATATATTTATCAAAGCAAATATTTTGTTTTATAATATATACTCTGTTTGAGTCGACAGATTGTCGATTGAATAATTAAACTCTTAATTAAAGTTTTGAATATATTATCAAAGAATCGTACATTAAATAATCGAAAAAAAATGCTGATAAAATATATATAAAAATGATTTATCGATATTATTGCTAGATATTTCTTAATAATACGTCTATTGATTTTACAGTAATATTAATAAACAAACAACATGATTATTTATAAGAATACAAACATATATTAAATCCAGTTAGAACACTATTCGTCAATTTATTATATATGGTAACAGTTGACATACGTTTTTCCAGAATCAGATCGATAAACAAAATATATGTGCTAAAAAAACGTACAATATCGTGTTTGAATTTAATATTGTAAATATATAATATTGACAACACATACATAGATAAATTTATAATATAAATAATTTCTAGCTCATTATTTTGGTTCATGGACGGTGGGTTGTCGACATTTGATGTCGAATAAAATCGCGGGGGTATCAATATAGCGCTTGCAAAATATTAAGCGAGATTCAATAAATAAGTCTTATCGTGCGAAAAATATTGAGGTGTCATTGAGTTTATCGTGTCTCAATGATACGGTTGTTATGTGACCGGATCGGTACGAAATCATGGTCAACGCAATTCACTGAACCCGTTCATGGCCGAGCGCCGTACCGCGCCGCTGAACTCGGTTTTAATTCCAAACGCGGTGTTACGGTTACAGATGTGCTGTACTAGTATCGTAACCCTCGTATAACGCGGTCATTAGCTTAATAAAAATCCGTATAATACGAAACTATGGAGTAAAGCGAGTTCTCGACTTTTGACGGTGTTCCGTCAGCTAAAAAAATAGGAAATATATTGATTGTACACAATATGTTTATGTATTACAATTATTTTCATCATTTGTGCTCGTGGGGGCTCAGGGGTAAAATATTTGGGGGTGCTGCGGAATATTAATAATTAAAAAAGTATATTGCGCTCGTATTTTATTAGATTAGATTTGATTTTATTAGATAAAAACTAAATTGTATTAACAATAATAAATAAGTGACATGCGGCACGTGGCTCAAAGAAGTTGTGAGGCAGTATGACTGCACCGAGTCGCAGTGCGACACGACGCTTAGCGGTGAGACCCCCCTGGCCTCCGCTATCGGCCCGTATCCAACCAATACACGACGCCGACAGAGCTGACAAGCAGGCAGCGCTCTTGTTCGACATCGCGATATTTATATGTTTGTATACATAATACATAATTAATACACAAATACATATTAATTTTAAATATATATTTTTCCTCAATTTGCTTGGTGGTGTTGTAGCTCTGCAGTGCATATGGACGAGCCGTCCCTTCTTATTTTTCATATTAGCCACTGTGATTTTTCAGTGATGAGGTATTGTTTTAGATATAAACCCAATTAGTTGTTTCTTTTCTTTATAAATTTCATACAGTGACGGTCATTGAAGTCCATTTAGGCAAAAAAAGATTATTTCTTAGTTTTCAAGTAAAATTCGCGATCAGAGGGAAGGGTTATATTTTTTTTAAATATACAGTGTGGTTTTAATTCACTACTTTACCAGAAGTTGTTGTTGTATATTGTGATAAAGTGTTGAAAATAGTTAAAAACAAAAGAGAACATTCAATATGAAGAAAATGAACTCGAGTGACAAAACGTATGCTGCCACCTTATATAAAGTAAATACAAATACACGCAAAATTGCAGCATTGGTGGGGCTTAGCCATTCTACAGTGATTAAATTTATAAAGAAATTCCAAAAAACTAGGTCTGTAGTCCGCAGAAAAGGAACAGAACCAAAGCAGAAGATAACCGCTCCAGAAGATTGTCTTTTAAAAAGGTTCTGCTCAACAAACTGATTTAAAACTGCAATAGATATAAGAACAGAATCCATCAGAGGTAGAGGAACCAAAGTCAGTGTTCAAACGGCTCAGTAAAGATCGTTGATGGCAAGATCACCGGTGAAAAAATACTTCCCCATGAAACAAATACATTCCAAAAGACCCAAATGGGCAAAAGTTTATCGGACCTGGTAGACCGAAAGAAAATGGGATGTAAGCAAATTTAACTTATTTGGCTCGGATGGCATTCGGTATGTAAAAAAGAAAATAGGAGAAAGTTTGACGCAAAATGCATCAGGCCAACTTTGAAGCATCCAGTAGGGAAAATGGTTTGAGGATGCTTTTCTTACTATGGATTTGGAGATTTAGTGTTCGTCGATGGAACCATCAATGCAGAAGTTTATAAAATAATCATTAATGAGAACTTGTTCCATCCATAGAACAACCCCTATCTTATATAAACGACTGCATCTTCAAGGACCATTCTGCACAACGCAATCGGGTTAAAACGGTAATTGTTTTTTTTGTTTAACCATTTACTTTAGTTTAGGGAAAAATATCTAACTTATCTCTTATTTTCACTGGTCAAAGATTTAATAGAAGAACTCGTTATTTCAACATTGTGATGGCCAGGTTTTAGTCTAGATTTAAACCACATCGAAAATTTATGGCACATTATGAAAACAAAAATCAAGAGAAAAGCCTGCCAATTGAAAATAACTAATAACAAAGGTCTAGTATGAAGAGATAAGGGCAGAAACAATAAAGAACTTAGTGGATTCAATGTCGGCCAGTATTCAAATCTTGTTATTTTTTTTGGAATATTGATAAAATCATGTAATCCAACTGTACTTGAGTGTCGACTTTTTTAATTTATAAATACAGGATAACTTGAATTATTAGAAAATATCTAAATATCAACACAGCTGCAATACTTGGAAATATTCTAAGGATTTACTTAAATACTTAAACTGAGTGGATTTAAATGACCGTTACTCTAATAGCAGGCAAGTGTTTGTAGAATAAAGTGGCGAACCTTCGAAGTTCTATTGATTGATGTCCATATTTTTAATTTCATTTTTAATTTGAATAAAAATTGCAACCATATATTTTAGCACATTTTAAAAATAGTTATAGATTATAGTCAAAGATGAGGCAATCGACTGAAAATCATCGTATTTGTTTCATATTCTGACGCATTTCGGGAAATAGCTGAAAAAAGTTATTTTTTTAATTTTCTCTTCGTCGTAAGTGTGAATGATTGTAAGTTATCAAACAGTTATCTACAGGAATATACAATTCTCAGATTATTCCTCTAACACTGTTCCTCGAATTTTGTTCAAATCACTACGGATATTTTTTCATTGTTCGAAATCCTTCTGTTAATAAATCAGGACATTTTCTGGAATGAAAAACAATTGATTTAAATAGTTCATCATTTTTCTATAAATAAATATGGTTATTACGTTGAAAAATTATTACAGATTGTGGCTTATTTTTTTTTAACTGATGAAATTAACTAATAGAAATCTTACACTATATTCAATTATTTTTTTCATAATAAAAACCATGTAACTGTTTTACAGAAAATTCTAGAACATTCTGAACTTTAAATATTTTCTGATTCACTATTAGGTAGGTTCTTAGAATTGAATTCTCAAGAAAAACATGTACTTATAGTTTATTTTAAATAAATATTGTCATCTAAGCTGACTTCGGCAGCCATTTGAATTTTGATTATATTATTATTATTACTTATTACTATGTAGTACTAAGTACTAATTGAAAATATAGTGTTTCTAAATTTAGTATCTTCTCAGTAGAATAATTTTAATTTAGAAAATATAATTGTAATTTCAACCATTCGAGGTTTAATTAAAAAATATGCATAATTTTCTATTTACGCGGATTGTATAAGTTCATATGTCCAATTTTTTATTACAGTTATTCCTGGTGTATCTCGACATGAGTAACCACATTGAAAACTCACTTTATTATTTGTTGTCGAAAAGGTTTCTTATGTTTTGGTGTGCTGGGCGATTATTTTATTTATACAAAATTTGAAAATTAATCATTGGCTAAGAAGAACACCGTTATGATCGTCCACCTCACTATTCGCCATGGCCTCTGCGACACCTTCATATTCTTGAAAATGAGGAAACAAAGATAGAATCCCTGAAGGAGCCAAACACCACAATATAGTAGAAATGCTTCGAAGATTGGAAAAAGCAAAATACTTTTATCAAAGCCCGTGTAGTAATGAATATTCTCGAATCGAAACTTTAATAAAATTATAAAAGCGATTTATCAATAATATTATAGCGAAACCGTGTTGTAATAAGGATAAGTTTGAAAAAAAATATAAGTGGGTTTTTGACACACTTATTAAGAAGCGAACAGAATATTTTGCTGTTATAAATTCTAATAAAATCATCCATATTTATGTATATATTGAATTAAAGCGGTTTTCTGCAAATGATAATTTGTACATATAAAAAAATATAAGTAATTAATTAATATACATAAGTGCAATATATCCTTCAAAATAAAATGATAAGCCATAAATGATTAATCATCAATTCAACCACAAAAAGGCGATACGATAGTTGGCAGTAATTATTTTACATTCATAGTGTTTACATGAATGTGTGAAAGAATTATTACAAATAATAAATACATACATTTATATGAATATATTATCTATGAATGATACATATTAATATATGCATGAATATATAATAATAACAAAAATCTGATAAAACTACATTTCATTGGAAAAAGATATTTATAATATTTTATTCAGGAATAGTCGTTTGTACACCTGATCTATTTATATGATTTTATTAAATTAGTAACATTTCAATATTCTCCAAAACATATAATGGCTAATTCATTTTAAAAAAGTAGATCGTTATTCATTTTTGACATCGATATTATATTTTATGCTGAATTCATGAAATTATTTACATTCAAAATGATATATTTTGTACGTCACGATTCCTTTGAGGAGACTATTGAAACACTCTCATGACTTTTGTATTAAGAAAATCATAGCAATGTGGCACAAACATACACACACACATACACACACAACATAATTACATCTTGTTGCAATGTTGCATAATAAATACACAAGGTAAGCCGGTCCATGTAAGTATAACACCGCAGTAAAACGATACACAGACACGTGACCAAGAAACTGAATACCTGAAAAAATATCAATAGCACAATCGAGCTGCATATATTTATTCTTAAGTTAATTAAACTAAAAAGATGAGAACATTATAAAATAATATTTCTATTTAATTTTTAGCAAACATTCGATATAAATGAAAAAAAATGCGGGTATTGCTGATTCGAATAACGGACATGGTAGGAATGTTTTATTATTATTTCATAAATAAATAAATACTTTCGATATTTTGTTCAAGGTCGCGAACGGGTAAAACAACTATCACCCGCGAAGAGATTAAGGTTTGGTCACAAATCGCACGAACTTGTTTTTGATGTGGTGGTGAACGATGATAGAACGTTTGGTCCAATCAGCGTGGGATCACATTTTATTTAAAATAAAGACTAAGGACAAATTAAGAGAATATTGATATAATGAGAAATGAAAGTATTATTCACTAAAAATTAGGAAAACAGTGAAGAGTTTTTTCAGTAATTATTTAAAACTAATTGTCCTGTGTAGATAAGGAACTACGATCTCCCATATGTTCCCGTCCAGCTTTAAATGGGTTAAAAGTAGGAGAGCGCTCTTGGCGACAACGCGACTAGAATGTCATGCTTTATGATAAAAATATCTGTAATACTTGAGAGATCATCTGTCGACATAACAATGAAAACTCAGTTCCAACACTTTCAATTAAGGCATGAGTAATATAATATAAACCTAAAACCGTGTACAGGCGGCCCACGACTCTGGCGCAATTCGCTATTTCGCACATATTTAAAAATTCAACATCTTTTAGATTTTAGTCGATCATGCAATAATTGTTCGCTACCATGCAAACGAAAGATCTTTGTCATCGTGGATTAATACTCACCATCAAAACATTTTTCCTGTGAATTTTGCAATTATTCAAGCTAAGGCTTTTAGTTTTCATGAAGATTGGCACTCTTGGGAGATTAAAAAATATTCTAATTCGGTGTTTCAAGCAAGTAATGGCTGTTTCTACTAATTTAAAATTAGAGATTTTAAATATATTATTAAATTGACTGAAGAATTGGCTGATGCAAATAAATATTCCCCATGCCAAATATTCAATGTAGACGAGACGAGTTTATTTTGGAAAAAATGCCTAATCGTACATTCCTATTCGAAGGAAGAATCAGTTGTCCCTGAATATAAACCTTCTAATAATTGATTGATATTGCTTTTTGGTGAAAATCTAGTTAGTGATGAAAAATGAAAACAATGTTAGTTTATCTACCAGAAAATTCCAGAGTGCTGAAGTGTAAAGATAAAGAATTGCCTTCAGTCATTTGTAAATAAAAAAGCCTGGATTACTGCGATTTTTTTAAAGATTTGTTCACTTCAATTGCGTGACGGTAGTTAAGAAGTATTTTAAAGATAAACATGTATAATTTTAAGCATTATTAATTTCAGACAATGCTCCAGGACAACTAAAATCTATATTAGCTCAAGAACAACTAAAATAATATATTAATTTAAAATATTTTTTTTTATATTTTTTACATTCCTTTATTTTCGAGCATTCAACATTCGCACACATTTTTAAGAACCAACAATGTGCCAAGGTCGAGAGTCGCCTATATTTATAAAATTAACAGTAGGCTTAAAAATATCTATAAAATAGAAAGAAATATATACTCAAGAATTACACAATTAATACAATTTAGGCCGTGCAGATGGGGTCCATTTGAGACCCCAGATTTTTGTTTTTTCTCGAATAACTAACGTCACAAACGTGTAATGTCACAAACTTTTTGTATTTGTCTAAAAAAAGTCCAAAGAATAAATATTATAAAATAATTATTGACCTTTATTGTCCACAATTGGGAAAAGAAAATTAAAAAAATTCGCTTCCGTTGCCACGGGCATGATGTTTTATCTCGCTCGCATCCGGTACACTTGCCGCGAGAATTTGGCGGTCGGTCTACCGGTGGCGTGTCCCCAGTTTGCGGGACATCACCGAGTGCGCCAGTCATTTACGCGTCGTATTGATTAGTAGAAATAATTGATCAATAGACTTGCTTAGGCTCTATTTTTCATTATTAATAGACTCCCTTCGGACGATGCGGTAGGTTTCGTGCGGCTAGATTGGTTAAAAATAGCAATTTTATTCTACCATTTTTTATAATAATTATTCTGGTTCTTTGATAATGTTCGGCAGGATTTGCGAATTAGTATGAAATAACATTCAATAATGAAAAATAAGTTTATTTAAGGTTTTGAGAATACAATCAATGAATAAACACTGCGATGATAAATGCAGATATTCAATTTGCAATTTGAAAGCTCGTTCATAATTTGGGTCACTTACAAGAATATGATGTTCCAATTGATTGCAATGTTGAAACTTTCTTAAATTATATTTGCAGTTAGGACAGGTTTTTCTTATGCTTCATTATTATTTATCGATTTTTTAACTATAAAGTGCACTGTATTATAATGAAACTGAATAAAAAAATGACTGTGTAATGCTATGTAGATTACACAGTCAATTTTGTAGAATAGAATGTGGACATGTTTAATTTATGAATTATTAATAGTCGGTTCAATCAATGATTTAGATCAGCGATTAATATTTACTTCAGTAATAACTAGAAAGTGCATATTATGTATGTCGCGTTATCTCACTGATTCACGATATATAAGTACATATTAAATATATATATATCGTGATGATGTTGTTCGCAAGCAACCAGCTTAAAATTAATATGGATATCATTACATTTTGGAATCAATATGATATGAATCAATGTAATGGTCTAATTAACGAATTGCTGTCGACATTTAATTACGTCTTCCGGTAACCACCCCGATCGTACGGAAGTATTAATTACACAGAACGGCGGAAAGACACCGTGAGATTGCATATCGGTTAAGGTCGTCACTCCGTGTGGTTAAGAATGCATCTGATTTAAAAATTGGCACATATTTTGTTTTGCTAAACAGTTTTTAATCGTGTAGTCTATGATATGCGATTAGCGGAGTGGATGTCTCGTTTCCGCTTCGAAGAGGAACAGGAAGGCGAAGAGGACATTGAGTCAAGGGCGTATTGCTAATAAATATTTTAAATATATACATTATTAATAGTGGATTTAAACAAAACTATTTAAAATAAGTGTTTTCAAGTAGTATAATAATACTACTAATAATTTATTTTATTGTTTATAATCTAGTGTGGCACAATATATAAATTAGGAAACATTAATTCATGTCGATTAATATTTTCAAATAAAATGGTACATTAATTTCAAGTATTTTATGATTTCCTCAAATATTTATTACTATAATGACAGGAAAAATTGATCGTATATTTTTTTTATACTTCGAGGTTAGAAACATAAAATTGCAAAAAAAATCTAATAAATCTATCCCTTGATTTCAAGAAATTTCGTGTAAATTTGGAGTCATATGAAAGCGGTAGGTTTCTGAAAAATCAAATTAAAATTTATATAAAATAGCTACATGTGTTCCAAAAAAGGTACATACTCACAATTGTGTCATCAGCATAAAATTTAAAAATAGAGTTTTGTAAAAATATTTTTTTTATTATGCAAATAACTTTTACATTTCAGATTCTATTCAAAAATAAGTCGCAGGCTGATAGTCAAGTTAGATAATCAATTGAACGCCTTCTTTATTGTTGGCTGTCAAAAAGGTTTCAAGTGTATTGGGGTTCTCGGCCATTTTTTACTTTTAGAATAATAGAAATGTGGAACGGTTTTTTGTCCCACACACGCTTAACTATTTATCTCTAAATTAAAATTTAGATATTTTAAAGACCAAAGAATATTGAACTTTTTCTAAAAGTAATAGAACTTTGAATGGAAGGATTTTATCCTTTAAATACTGCAGTCATTCATTCTGTTTTATCATCGGCCATCAAGTGTACCGGAAGATTCTCTATTTTTATAATTTTAATTGTTCTAGTTTTGATTGGTTCGATTAGTTGATAAAGTTTTAAAATGCAATCTCCTGAATATACCGACTAAATATCAGATTTTCACAAAATATGTTCTATTAGTTTTATTAAAATTCTAAAGCCCAGTATCATAAGAGTTAAAAAAATGAAGTAGAAATAAAACTTTTTGAGAAAAAATTGGTTTAGTGGAAAAGAGAAAAATATGTTTCATACCTTGCAAATTTCAAGCTCTCGTGAATTAAAGCAGATGTTATATGATATATCTCACAATTTTGTTTACTTTTTAATCCATTGATCATTGGATTTTGTGACATAAAATGGTGTCCTTTTGCCCCGATTAACATCGGGACGCAATAACGCGCGAAATTGAAAACACCGCAAATATTTTGTTTCTGAGAACAGAGATATTTCATATAAAAATAAAGTATTTGTTTCTTTAAGTAGACTGTGATATTCCAAAACCGTGTATAAAAAGAGTTGAGTGCATTTGTAAATTTACTTATTATTACGTAAATATTTTTTATGTGCATATGGTAGCCCTGATAAAATCCACTCACCAAACGAGAAATTTACCATTTATCGACATCAACTGAATATTTTTATAAAATTTGTCTTACAATTAACAAGTCCTTGAATGTTTAACTAAATTAATTGTGATAATAATTGTCTCTGGCCGTTATTATTTTAATTACAAGTAATTTTTGTATGAATACATTACGTGTATCGTTGCCGTTGAAGGCTTGTCAAGCACTTTGCGAAAAACCGATGTCGGACAAGAGTAATTTCACCACCGTCAGCTGACGATGGCCAGTCTAAGATGACAAACTTGGCCAAGGTCACTGCTCGTTTGATTCTTTTTGACGCAACCACCGAACAAATCCATTGTGAGTTGAAAAAATTGAGCAAACGTTGGCTGACTGGTTGGCCAACCGGCACTGGGTGCTATATGACGCCGTCCTCAATGCATTAATTTTTCAAAGGTTTCACATTAGCCTGTCGTCAATAATATGGCGCAATCATAGCAAATACATTTTCATTCAACGAGCATATTATAATCGGAAATTTTATCTGCGCAACGGTTGCAAAGGGCAGGGTCAGGAGAAAATATTAATATTTTCGGAAGTGCATACAAACATCGCTTCAACAGACTGAATTTACGATAAAATCGTTTCTGATATGCAAAAGATAAGAAATAATATGAAAGACGTCCAAGAAAATGGGAGGTCTTAGAGGTAGATACGAGGAAAATCTGAGAGTTACATATAAATGTATATTGGCTCGGCTGCGCAATTTGTATTATTCGAATGGATAACTTCCCAAAGAGTAAGGACTTTAAATTAAATTCAAATATGAGGATTTAAGCCATTGTGCTCACCTCTATATACAAATATAATTTACATACACAAATGGAAACATTTTTTTTTCTAATCAATATTATGTAAACAGTATAAAGACATTGTATATACTTATAATAATATAAATATTTGCAATATTCTATTTAAAAA
Source organism: Philopotamus ludificatus (assembly GCA_022495035.1). Classification (NCBI taxonomy): domain Eukaryota; kingdom Metazoa; phylum Arthropoda; class Insecta; order Trichoptera; family Philopotamidae; genus Philopotamus; species Philopotamus ludificatus. The sequence goes on along the minus strand of JAGXCT010037212.1, from coordinate 94,622 downwards.
TAATAAATCATCGAAAAATATTATAGAATATTTGTACATAGCTATGGAAAAATATGTTTTAAAATACACGTACACATTTATGTACATATAGACACGAGAGTGATAATTAGTTATGTAAATATTGTTGCAGAATTTACGATGATAAGTAAATCATTGCAATATGGAGCGCGGTTTTAAATTAATATATTTTTATTAGTATTAATAAAAGTACGGTGGGTCATACTTTTGAATATAATCATGTAACGTAAACATATGTATGTATATAGAATTAGTACCTAAGACCTTGACAATTTTATTGGCTCGGATTTCGGTATTTGTGTATTTTAACCTTATTATTCAATATGTATTGAGCAATTTTATTCGATTTGCGTCATCTACAACGCGATACCAGCCTCGTGGAGAAATACATATCAGACTAATAATTTATTACCACCAGTAATGCTGTCCGTGTTCTCATCCATTATTATAAATATAAATAAGTAATATGCACTACAATATATGAACAAATATTGAGTACAAATATTCATGTTCACGTACCACGAGAACTCGGCGTGCGGCTCAGTCTGCGACGGAACGAAGACGTGTGCTCGTCATTTACGCGTCACATTAATTAGAAAAAAATAAAATTTGGTCTATATTTTAGATTTTTCTCTTAATATATATCATGAATAACTAATTTTATTCTTAGAATATTTTTTTAAAAAAAAGTCAAGATATTGATGAAGAATTCATATATTTTCATATATTTATTTTTTATTAAGGGGAGTTTTCCTTTTGGGCAACTTTCACAAAAACAAAATCTAATTTATCACCAAAATATTTTTTTTAAAACGCTCATGTTCGCCAAATAATCTGCGATTTTCACATTTCGATGTTATTGTACAATTTATATATATTACATTTTAATATCAATTCTTACAATAGATTTTTATTTATAAGATTTTGTTTTATATATTCAACGTGTTCTTCGGAGTATTTAGAGACAATAATGTATGATTTATGACGGGATGATAGAACAACATAATAACATAATTAACTAAATAAGCAACACAAGACATTTTCTGCGTTGCACAAAATCGCGAAATTTAATGGCGGTGACTGTACCTTCTCTTAAATGAAATATTATGCGATATTTTGCTGGAATAAATAATATTATATTATTCCCTATATATTTATTTCTCTTAAGAGTCTCTAAGGAACATTAAATTATTCAACTACTTATTAAAATTGTCCGATTTCAAGATTCGTGATTTTAATTAAATTTTGCCTCGAACATAATCTCAATACATATCGTGAATATTGCATCAATATTTATGAAATTTGCATTGGCGGGTATAAATTTATATTTTTAAATAATAAGAAATAGGTAGCTTTCATCACGGATACAGGTTTTTAATGTAGTGCCTACAAAGTTTCTACACCATTTATCATTAAAGCTGTTTCCACGGGGATAGTGTGAGAGTGCACTAGATACAGCGACAGTCAGCAAAAGTGGGTGAACAGGCAACGAGTTTTTTCTTAAAACCTGACTTGTACAGATATTTTTTCTAAAACTTTTCGAGATGATGAGGTTTGTGGTATAACAACGCTGAATAATCCTTGGACAAAGCGTGAATTTAGATACTTTCATCTAAGAATCGATTAAAATCATGACCATTGCGGAAATCGGAGAGTTTATACAAAAAGTGAAAGCATTCCATGTCTATAAAGTGAGAGGTCTTTTTTTTCGGTAAACACAAATTATTCATAGCATCTAATAACTTTGACATTTTATTACGATATAACGGCGAAACAAAACGTGGATATTTAATCAAAGATGAGTTACATTACATTGTCAAAATTTTCGTAATATTATACGTTTAATAATACCAATGAATAATGAGACTGTATTCATACATTAATAAATTATATTATGGATTCTGTATAATTTTATATTGTCTCACAACAATGATACTTTTCATATATTAGCGCCGCGCTTATAATCGAAAGTGGAATCACCAAGGACATGACCCAAAATTTTTACCGCAACTGTTATTGTAAGCCATCTTCGCGAGTTTCATATAAGAAAAAATTAAAGAACCTTCTTAAATTATAATAATGCATAAAAAAAATGCTTTTTAATGTTCATCGGATAATTATATGATATTATTTTTAATATATTGCAGTATCGCACATTAGAAACTGTAAAGTAAAAGTGTTGTAACGAGTGCAGAAAATTATCAGTTCTCACGCTGACTTCCATCATATGGTAATGCATTCGTTCAAGATAAATGAAATATATTGGCCATATGGCACGCAAGAGGTTATAAAATCGAATGATAATAATTTCATAGATAATTTAGATGATTTTCTAATATCTCGATAAAATTATTAATGACAGGAAACACACCGATTTAATATTACATAAATAATTAAAACTAAATCTATTCTAATAGTCGATGTATTAATATTAATTACGAAACACATAACTTTAGTAAATTATTTAAATAGTCAAAAAACTAAACTCAATAAAATAAATAAATAAAAAAATAATCATGATTGTGTCATTCGTTTTTAGTATAATAATTTTCGTGTATTAAAAAAATATCTAAAAAAAATATGCGACGATGTAAATTAAATCTAAATTATTAGTGTATGTATGTAATTCAGCGGTTTCATTCGTACTATAACGATTACTTAATCTTGTCACAAATAAATATTTTGGGAACGCTGGTATAGCAGTATTGCATTAGAGTGCAGTGTAAAGTTGAACGAACGAAACTGGGTCAAAAATTGAACGGTTCTTATGGCATGGGTTCAGCACCACCTGCGCAACTCGCTGAGATAACCAAGTACGTAACTCGCTGCCTTATGCTATAACGACCCACGCCACTGTGCCGCCAGTAAAGCCTCCGTGCCACGTTATGGCCATCGTCGCCGAATCCTCGTGACGTTTTAAAATTCTCATCTGGCCACTCGTAACGAAATAAGACACAACCAGTCACGATTAGTCAACAAGGACGACAGAACGACCGGATCGGACGAGCAAGAATACGTTGTATGTTGTGACCTCTGCCAGTTTTAATCGGCTTTGTCTTCGCAGGAATAAAAGTTTGATAGCGTTGTCGTGGATTAATGATCTTCTTTCGAATGTGACAATATAAAAGGTCAATTGAAGTCTGAATAATTTCCGGATACCGTACGAGCAATGCGGAAGTCCTTGATCGTAGAAAAAAATGTGGTATTACACGATTTGGCGATTGTAGCCAGATGGCCAGACACGTTTGTTGATGATCTCGTCGGCCGACGTTACTATGTCAGAGTTTTTCAGAAAAATTCATCCACCTCACGAGGTGGAACAATACAAACGTCCGGGGGGAAAACAAGGCAATTTATCATTTCGCAACAAAAGGTTGGGAAAATCACAAAATGGCGTATCGTCCATCAACCACGCGATATGGCGTGTCTTCAGCTGCGACCTCAACCCAATGGGCCCCCCACACTACCCTGAAACGAGCGTTGATCGTATTAATAATATATAACAGGTGTCAGATCAATTGCGCTCGTAAACAGAATCATGCAAATATCGCCATGGCAATGGTTACCATGGGGGAAATGATTCGCCGAGAAAATTGGAAAACACAAACACCATATGAAATATATTTATAAAATAACGAAAATAAAATATATTTCTCATTTAAACGTGCATATAATTTATTTTTAAAAATGTTTCCGAAGCACGCGGTGCTTCAGCTTAGGTCTAAATTGGAACCACTTAACTATTGAGACACCTAATACAATGGGCAATTGAAGGTCAATCAATATCTATAATTCCAACGAATACAAGCAATACATTTGACGAGGAGTTGAATTGTCGATGCTCGATTATACGACACAGTGATTTTTTTTAAATCAAACACGAATATATATTTTACATCTCAAAAATGTAAACTTTTAGAATGAGATTCGTTGTACACTGTACATAGTCTTTGTAATTTTATTAAGGGAATGCTAAGCAGGAAGCACTATACTACTTTGCACGCTATTCATGAAACAGCCAAGTGCAACATTTCCGTAAGTTTTATGTATCCGTTGTTAAAGTTCAGTACGAGGGATCAAACCTGCGAGATTGGAGAGTGTTAAAAAATTGTATGTATTTATATATATTATAAATAAATTCTATAATTTCCTAATAAAATGCTCGAAAATTAGTTTTCAAGAGAAATATCATCGCTATTTATGATATATAAAGTTAGGCATAATCGTGAACTAGTGCGAAATTACTTTCATCATTAGGTGAGATCGTTAGTGTATCAGATATACACCTAAAGGCAATGTTTTTTTTAAGTTAACTGCACATTTGCTCTGTATTGATTTTCTTACTTATATTCAATTTTTTAATGCAGATATTAAATTCTTCACTTCTCATCATGTGCTGTGAGATCATATTTTGTTTATATGTCGCCATCATTTTCCAGATCTTCGACAATGTTTGACGATGATGAATTAATTTGAAATATATATATCTTGGTTATAACAAGGTATTTTAAAAAAATATTTTCACAAGAAATATTTTTTTATTCATCAGATCATACAACAGTGACAGCCCTTTTTCAATCCTCGAAGCACTTTTAGAACCCAATTTACGGTGTGGCGTAGCTTTTTCAGCGATTCTGTCTTTAGCTCTGCAATGATGGCAAAACGTCATCTGTTCATGTTTCTTTTTATTTCCAGATATCTGGTGAATATAGAATCTGAGACATCACAACGATATTTTTTTCACACATTTTTCTATAAAGTAAAAAAATCTCGTGAAACCTTTTGGTTAATCATCATTTAAATAAGCATTGAATATGACTACCTATGGTAGGTAACATCAGAGACATATTATATATACCAACACAATACAAAAAATTGTGACAATTGGATCTGCACATAATTTTTTATCAAACTTTGTATCTGTTAATATTATATATTAGTCATTATTTTAGACATTAATAAAAAAACTCTGTTATACTTTATTAATTATAGCTTTGTGGTTTTGGTTTAGACTCTGACATTAAACACAATATGAACATGAACCACAAAAGATAAAAAAATAAATAAAAGCGCTATACAACGAGTATGCGAATTTGACATGAGCATAAAACAATTAAAAATTTAAGTTGTATTATTAAAGATTTCTAAAGGAAATGATCAAAAATACAAATGAAGGTGAAAGTATTTAAATATCATTCAAATTAGTAAAATCTACATGACCCACACGCGCTTAAATAAACATTTTAATGAAATTTTCTAGTTCCGGTATTTACCGGTTTATCGCCTTTGATAAAAATTTTAGTGACATTGACCCGCCGTGATTGTTGCCAAAAAATCGTCAAAATGGTTTCTTAGTTAAAAAAAAATGTAAATAGTGCATATTCGTATTCAATGACACGTACATATTTAATGAATTTGAATGAAAAACATACGTGGGAACAAAGAAAAACTTGAACAATAACCGACAGGTCAAATTGATTAATCTGCAATTTTGTGATAAATTTCACTAGCAACAATAATAAAACATATTTTTTTTTATAAAAATTAATAAATTAATAAAACTAATGAAAGTCGTTATCACTTATAATTTAAAACGAAACCAGATCTATTGCAACGGAGATAAGCAATTTGAAATTAACTCAGGTGTACGATTAAATGCATTCCGTGCACTTTATATATGATACGATGTAAAAATAAAATATACAACGTTTATATAATATCTCACTGTACGTTTCGGCCTAGTAAACGGGGAATGCAATGTGAGCCAATGGGTCAGCGGCGACTGCAACCATATCGTTAAAATTAAAATTAAAAAAACGACAATACAAAAAAAAAATTCGCAAATTTTAAGTATTTCCATAGAGATTGGGGACGTGTTATTGTTTTTGTATAAATAAATTAATCATTAAAATAATATAATAAATTTAAACTGTGACCATTTGCTAAAATTATATCGTATATCAAACGTTGCAACCTCTGCCCTAACATGTATGCCAATGTTGATAAGGATAACGTACGTTAATAATTATTTTTCCCCATTAGAAATATGCATCAATATTATTTTTTCAGCTTATTGGCAGAACTCACAGTACAGATGGTCGAAAATTTAATTAATAATCAATGTAATAAGCACTTTATAATTTGTACATTTTTTTCAACGTTGATAATCACACATACTCGGCATGAGAACACCATATGTCTAAAAGGATTATAACCCCTGGGTAACCAGATGGCAGTTAGATATCTATTTAAAGTATCAGTATACTGCCTAAAACGACATGAATTGTCAGTTGTGTCTTTACTGGTAGCAATGGTATTTGTTATTCAAGTTATTTCTGCAATCGACGCATGCGACATAGGAGTTACGACTGAAATTTACACAGATGGACTTGAATTCCATCCTATAATTACAGCATGTAATGAATCGAAATCACCTGTATAATTCAAATCACCCACATTTTTGTTTAATCCATTGAAACCATCAACAAAATTGATATTACGCCCGTATCGCTACTATTAGGTCATGTATGTGTGAAATGTTTTACATTAACAGTGTAAATATTTTTAATGAAAAACCAATCTATTTATATTATTAAGAAATGTTTAATTATTGATAATGAAATTTAAAAAATAATTAAAGCACGTATTTCTAAATATCAGAAATGATATGTTGGTGGTGAAAAATATAATTAGTTTTATTTATACACACTTTTATTATAAAATTTATCAATTATATTTAATATTATAACAAAAATTAAGAATATTAAAAGAATACTATAATATATTTATTTTATCTTAGTTCAAAGTAGATTTGTTAGTAAATTGATTACCTATTGAATAATAGCAAGTGCCGATAATATACATATATAAGTATATTAATATCAAAAAGTAATCAATATTCACCTATCGACTATATTGACGTCATTCATAAATTAGTTATATTATTTAAGAAATGTGCGACATTTTTTATTAATAATAAAATGTAATAAAGTAACATATATGATGATTAATTATCATGACAAATGATTAAATGTACTTTATTTTAAAATTTAATGTAGTACGTATAAAATTATTCAGTTGCTGTCTGAATAAAACGTATCCTGGTGATGTTTCGTTTACATTTTTTATTAATTGTATAGATTTTTTGTAACCGGGTAAAAACAAACAATACTTGTAATAAATAATTTAATATTCTCTGCAATGATTATATTAATATATTTATATTGATTTCAGTAATGGAACCACTGTGCCAATATAATCTTCAACCACATTGTGCAAGAGGTAATATCATCTTTTGCTCGAAGCCAGTAATCAGCACAACTATTAATCAAGAATTTTGCAACAGTTGCATATCTCTTTATTGATGCAACGTGAAGAGATGTATAATTAATTTGTATTAGTAAATATGGTGGAATTTTTAGCAGAAAATTTGTTACCGGGCTAAATTATTTAGCATAATTAACGATACGTTTGATTGTCTGAATGTATAGAGCTAACGTTATTTTTGAGCATCCATTGTTAAATATAAGAACGGAATTTGCATTAATTCAATGGATAATTGGGGGTAATGTGCATAGTATTATTATACGTTTCAATTAGTCATTTGTAAAGTCTATTTGCATACTATTTTTTAATATTTATTTTATCTGCAAAGTTTAATGACTCGATGTATGAGGAATAATTTCTCAGACTGTATTATCCCAAGGCGCAATTGTCACATTTTTTATTGTTGTATTAGTACATTTATCCCTGACGTGTCTTGACTAGGATAGAAATGTTAGATGCATACTGTAGAATTATCCTACTTGTAAAAAAAGTGAAAAATTTGGATTGAATCGCCTCAGTATTCCCATGCGACTTCTTTCAATCCTCGAAAGAATCGCTTAAGGAGCTTAATGCAATAACGAAAATTACGTTCGAGAAGTCTTAGCATAAGTGTATGATGCATTTACTGAAGACAAACAAATATTTTATGAGAAAAACTAAAAGTCTCCTTTTTTATTATGAAAACATGTCACATATCAAGTCTAATTATTGCACGGCAGCTGTTTAACAGCCGGAGAATAACAATACGACCTCGTCCTTATATTTTGCAAATCGGTAAAAGGATATGCGAGGACGCTTTGCAAGTGTGGTTTCGATGAAGTCACTGTTTCATCTAAATGCGTTTCTATGATACATTTCACCAAACTGTACAATACTAGTATTGTGTATCCGGTCCATGAGTAATGTTTACTTTACCATTCAAAGTGGTACAAGATAACCGTACGATTTATTTAAAAAAAAAAGGCAAACCGTAAAAGAGCACGTCTTCTTATCAGCGTCCAGACCGTTAAATGCAAATATAGAGAGGATTGATAAAGAGAGCACTCACGGCCCTACCTCTAGCAGAAGCGAACGGTTGGAACGTGTCGAAGAAACGTAGATGCTCCTCTCGGCACCAGGTCGGAAGCGTTCATTGCTCCCAGCACTAAAACCTTAGCTGAATAGCGAGCTATGAAGCATCCGACCTGTACCGCGTGCTCGCTGGCTAATGCATGCACGTATCCAAAATGGAACTGCAGATTAAAATGTGTAAGCATCGGTCCTTTGTTGGCGATACAAATCGCGGGAGATATACACGTCACCGAATACAGTTGCGCTCATCACCATTTCGGGTATATCAGGTTAAGATGCTTGGGCAAGCAATATTTATTCTGTAGAAATAACGTAAAAATAACAGCTATCCAAATATTTTGTCTCTTACCGTATTTTAAAAAATCCTTTGGTATTTGTGTTGATTCAATTGATGTTATCCTTGTGAATGAAGCACTAACGCACAATGCTCTTTTTAATTTTACACATCTTTCAATATTGATTTCACTTTGGTTTATAGCGATCGTTACTGACAAGCCTAATAGCCTATAATTAGTTTATTGCTGAAAAAAAGTGCAACAATAATCCTATATTAATACATCAAAATAAAAATGGTAAACTGTTGTTTTTTTGTAAAAAATAATCGTATAATCTATAAAACCGCACTGCAACGAAATTTTATCAGTAAAATGTTCAACTAAAGCTATTTTGTTTATATGGGACTTGTGTCAGATAATATTTTTTTTAAATTATAATTATACTATTTCGTAAAGCGTATGATTGTAATTGCATTTTTATAACGTGAACATATTTTAATTTTATTTACTAACGTGTTGCACAAGTAATTATTGTGTATCTGGGTCATATTGACCCGTCAATGGTAAGTATGTAACGTAATATGCGATAAAATGCATATAATATATTTAAATAAAATTATTCATTTATCGGAAATATATTTTTTTGTATTGATTGTAAGAGTCCACGTTATTAATGTACTTTTCCGTGATCGATGGGTGCTTATTTCGAAACGAGAAAATATGCGCAATTTTCGTGACCGCACTGTCACTTGAATGAGAGGACTCGTATAGTCCGGTGTGAGGTTTGCGAACGACAAGGAGGACGCGAACCGTGTTAACTGAAGACAGCGAGGGCCGCCCGCGCCGACCGGCTGTCCTCTCAGTACTGACGTCGCGCTGTAAAACACCGCTGCTCGAGACCCGTTACTCAGATTCGCACTGGCCAGCTGACGGGCTGACAGAAACACTGATTTCACTTTCAAAATGATATTGCCGACTGCAGAGCTAAATTAACTACAATAAATAATAATAAAAAAATACAAAAAAACAATGATTAAATGATGTTTAAGAAGAAAACGTTACTTGAATGCGCATCGTCAGTTTTTGCCATTGGTACTGAGTATCAAACGTCTACTGTTACGAAGGCACAGTAAAAGAACATTTTTTCATTATAATGTTTGATTTCGTACATTAAATTTAATAATATCCATATATATGTATATCCAATAGATATATAGCCCGATCAAATGTCAAAGATCGAGGTTCCATTTGGGTGTCGAATTGATAATGATGGTAGGAAAGTAATTGTCAATATAAAATTATTTTATTACCCAATTTTAATTTTGTCTCCTTTAACCTATCCATGCCGATAGGGTCAAATTATTTTTCTCGAATATCTTTTTTAATATAAATCCTACATGTCACAAACATTTTATATTTGTCTAAAAGTCTAAAGAGTAAAAATTATAAATAATGATCGACTTTTATTGTCCGTAATTGCGAAAAAAACCCAACTATATTTACGGGAGCGATGTTTTATCTCGCTTGCATTCGGTACGATGTGCCAAGTGCGAGTGAAACGTATACTAGTGACACGTGCCGCGAGAATTTAGCGGTTGAGCTACCGGCGGCGTGTCCGAGTGTGTGTGTCATTTACACATCATATTGATTAGTTAATCCAAAATATCGACCAAATTATGAAGCATGTCACGAATAACTATTTTCATACTTAGAATCATCCATTTTTGATTATTCAAGTCAAGATATTTATAAAGAATTCATCAACATCTTGACTTAAATGCTTGGGTTCTATTTTCTATTATAAATATACCCCTTCGGACGACGCGGTTGTTATCAAGCCGCCGCAACAGATTAGTTAAAGTAGTTCCCGCCTGACTTTTTCCAATATTTGAAACACTTCTGGAATGCAACATTCAGTATATTAGTTTTTAGCTCCTTTAGCAATTCTGTCTTTATTTTATCAGTGTTGGTAGAATATCGTCCTTTCACTTTTTATCTTCGGAAATAAGAAGAAATCGCAAGAGACTATGCTCGGCTAATACAGAGGCAGAGGCATCGTAACGGAAACAATTCTTTCTACATTTTTAATTTTCTTTCATAAATAAAGCTCGCCATGCACACCAAAACACGTGAAACCTTTTTAACAGTCAACAATAAAATGAGTATTCAATATGGCTGCCAATGTCAAAATACGTCAAGGACAACTGTACCAACAAAACAAAAATAATAACATAAATAATTCTCGGAAAATTGAATCGATACTCTGCTCGGAAATACTATTCATTGCATACCGCCACACGGAAGGGCATCGCCTACATTGTTACCGATAAAAATGTAAATAAAATTATCATAGCAATCATTTTATCATAGCATTGAATATATTTTTAATTTTATAAATTTTAATTTAGCTACGATTTAGACATTCAGACACGAGAGAACAGAGGCTAGAGAAGCTGTCTATGATCGAAGACGCGGACAAGGATATTGAAGTGGACTAGGAAGTATCAAACCATGTACACTGTTCAAGAAAAAAAAATATAGTAGAGTTGAATTAAACATGGCAGAAAAGAGTTGAGTTGAAATTCGCATTGCATACTATATTACGTTAGATGGATTCATATCATTTCTATTAATGCAGCAAATTTCGTTTCAAATGTTATTCTTCATAATCAATGCGCTAATTTCAGCGAAGCAATTGGTCAAAAATTCTAAAAAGCAAAATCAAAATTATATTTTATAAACAACATTATTTTTTTATATATTAATATTCGGCAATTTTCGCTCTTAAACGTTGTCCTACTTTCAGGGGAATATCTTCACGAACAAAAATAACTAACTGCTTCGAGGGGGTTTTATGCTATTCAGAGGAAAATGTTTAATATTATCGTATCTATTGTCTTGAAAAATGCGTATTATTGAAAATTAGTGTTATATGTTGTTTGATTGTATCTTTACTAAAAATTGATTAAAATTATTTCCACCCCCAAATGCGGAAAATGGATTAACTCTCGCATCTTATTCACTAATTTTACTTTAAAACTCAACGAGTATGTAATAAACGGCGTATCTTAAAAAAATATATATATTTTATTTCCATCATGGTGTAAAAATCGAACGCCAACAGCCGATAAGATCCCAATTAGTTCACGCGAGCTACCGCCAAGAGCACTCTCCGGCCTCAGCCAGAAAACGTACAAAATATTTTCTTTTAAAGGAACAGGAAAAGGTCAGGAACCTGACGGTTAATATTAACATATTTTTAAACTTATTAAATAATAAATAAAAACACGACGGAGATGATCAAATGTGTTGATGACAGATGCAGGGGAACAGTTCAAAGTCTAGGGGTAAAAAAAATTTTTACAGAAAATTTTCATTGAAAAAATAATATTTTATAATAGTGATATGTTTTATTCCAGTGGCAGCTCCTGGTTAAAATATTTGAGAGTGCTGCGGATGATTAAAAATTAGGAAAAGTATATTTCGCTCATATTTCATTAAAAATATCAAAAATAAGGTAAGTTAAAATACTAGATAATATTAATAATATAATCCTAATGATACACAATATAAATATGCCACCTCTGATTATTTATGACATTGGATATCGAATAAAATTTACATGTAATTGAAATATTTTTATATATTATATCAAGTCATATATTATAGTCAGATTTTAGAATTGTTATAACTGTAAATATTAGTATTTAACAGTTATAATAATGATAATTTACGAATTAAAAAAATACCATATTTTTTTTACTTAATTTCATATACATCTAGTATATTTGATTCCTCCATAGCTTGATGGAAACAATAATCGAATTATGATTGTTTAGATAATCGCTACTGAGCACAGATAGTACTCGGATGGGTGACCATTCCAAAGAATTCTGGTCAACAGTGGGGTGGGGTGCAGGCTGACGACCTGCATTTCCCAAAAAAATGAATTGTCAAAATAAAAGCTGGAAACTGGGTTGCAGAAGGCAACGGGAAACCTATGCACTATTACTCCCATTAAAACCATGTCCATTTTCCTCCATAAGGGAATTGTGCACATGGTCACGTTCTTCAAATATAAGGGAAAGTGAATTAATAATTAAATCAAAACAATAATAATATTTAATCGCTCATTAGATTATTATAATAATTAGCATAATTTAAAAAGAGTACTACCACTCTGATACTTGGGTATATCAAAACAATGTTGTTATTGTTTTTATTTGATTTTCGACAAAATTAATTTATCGAACACATAGTTGTATGAACTGCAATAAATAGAGGAGGCTTAAAGAAGCCAAAGCGAAGCATGTTCACATCCTAAGTATGAAATATATTCCACGGAATAATTAACGATGCATCCGGGGTAAAGTGGCAAAGTTGGCGAAACTTCAAGGATGTAGTGTAGACGGCGGTGGTTAAGTGGTGCCGATAATGGCGTAACTTGTTAAGTATTTACACAACAAAAACATTTCCGAAACTAGGGTCAATTCGACGAAATATAATAATGAACAATACCATATAAGATGTTTAAAATTGCAATGCACAATTTATGGCATTAAGAAGAATAATATATTCATCGCTGGTATAAATATCATTCTTATCTCGTTCAATTATAGTTATTTCGTTCCAATTTGCCGAAGCCCTACGGCGCGTTGTTATCGTCGGTTTATATAATAGAATGGATGAGCTTGTTCAAAGTGGGGCCGTTTCCTTTGCCGATGCCCGATCTGGACGATGGACAAAGCGCACGGCGAATACTAAATAAATTCTTGTGACAAATCGTTTTGAACACGGCATTCGTGCTGATCGAAAGTGTACATGGAAGACGTGATCGAAATGGAAAAATGTGACAAAATGCAAGAGTAGAAAGTAAAACTGCGCAACGATACGCACTCGCTGAAGAGTAGAGTGCGCAATAATTAGAGGCACGGCTATATAGAAGCGAAGACTCGTTTCGAGCTCAGAGGGTTAACATTGTAATGCTCAGAATACTTGACAATGTTTCAATTCAATACAAGCCATTCATTTGCCAATTATGCCAAGACATCACAACTTTTTCCTAAATTTAATAAATATGCACACCTCGTTACGAAACGTATAATAAAATCTCCATTGCCATTACCATCTCTATAGACTGAACACTTTCTTAAATAATAGTAGAGATCATTAAATACATAATTACAAACCATTAGTAATGTATGCTAGATTGATGTAGTACAAAATAGATGTAACAAATTCTTCTAGATATGTAAACGTGTTATTAACCCTTTCAATGCGGCGGGTCTAAACACAATTCTGCATCTGAGTGCGGCGCCGTTTTGTACCAAATTATTTTTTTGGCGAGGTAAATTTGTATTCACCGTTTACCGCTATTTTAGACCATTTTCCTATGAGAGATTTATGCAAACATGTTGATTAGATATGCTCTTCATCTCGACTAAAAATAAACCTAATTCGATTTATTTTCGTAATAATAAATCGAAATCAAAATATCACCACTCAAATAGAGATTTCATAGAAAAATGGGAATGCGAATCAAAAAATCAAAATGCGAAATGCAATTTTCTTATACCATTACATCCGTACACGTGTATGTGGAACATACTGTACGTGGAACACCCTTAACAACCCCTGAGCCGAGATACGTCACCGATACTACTGCGGAGATTTGAATCTTTACTATTCATTTTTACATATTACATGGTTCCTATAAGTTTCTTGTGATTTGTTGTATATTTATTGATAGCTGTGTTTATTAGCTGATTTTTAAAACAAACACAATCACTTAACTCGGTCTAGTTTATATGTAACGACAAGTTAAAGTTTTAAAGAATCTCGCGCATGTACGACATGCGGCCGCACCCTGGACACGATTTGTATGCGCATGTACGTCATGCGCCCCGCACTGAAAGGGTTAAAGATATTTTTAATAATTTTCATAGATTTTTTAAAAATGTAGATGCATTTGAAATTATTTGGTTACTTTGACGATTAAGCTTTAGACATTGCAAAGAGGGCAAAGATGATTTCATAAATTTTCATTTTGTCAATAGACAGAATCGCCGGAAAGCAATCTTCCTGTATCTGGGAAATATACAATACGATATAAAGGATACCACGATATTTTTTTGTATTTAAGATTATTTTCCTCTAAATGTACGATAAATGCTATAAAAAGATTCTTTTATTTTAGGAGTTATTAATATTTTAAATGGTTTTCTGCCACATCTCACCACAAGTTTTATTTTTCGAATTTATTTTAAGGATTCAAATTTATTTTAATCATATATTTAGTATATAACGTAGTTGACAATTTACTACCTTAGCTAAAAGTCAAAATAAAAGTTATACAAATAAAGGTTTATGGTTGGCAACAAAATTATCTATGCTCGCAAGAATCATTTCAATAAAGCCTATACCCAAAGCTTGATCCATGGAGTGAAAGAAACAAGGTTACGACATCGAAAAAAATCAGTTGACGGGATTTGGGATCGAAGTAAAATAAAAATTGATAAAGAAAAATTCGTAAAATTCGTCAGGGACAGGATACGTCAACAGGACATGTTGTATTACAAACAAATCCATATTATGGGATGTAAAGCTAAGGATACAAAATATATTAAATTAGAAGCTCTGAAAAGTGTTTAAATTTAAAATAAATTATATCACAGACAATTCATTCTCGTAGATTTGTCATATCTCATTAAATTTGATATAAGATGCGTAATTTTCAGGTTTAAATATTAAAACACAATAAAGTAAAAGTTAAACGATTAACATTGGTCTTCATTGAAGATCGTTGAAGAACTAAAGTCCAAACTTCATATAAGTCGAAAAGTACGACAATTTTTTATTAGAAATGTGATCATATTATATATAAAGCAAACCTGGATTTCATTTAATTAATATTTAACAAAATTTCGAAAAAACTATAAATAATTTTATTAAATTTGAATAAAATCATTTATATGAAAATATTAATAATTAACAAATGTAATATTATGTAATAATATCTGCATGCAAAGCTAGGTATGATTATGTGTCAGACATCGAGCCATCGAGACGAGTTTACTACTAATTTCAATAATAGTATATAATTAAATTTTAAAAACTAAAATGTAATACTTTATCAATGACAAATTATTGCAGAGAAAGGATTCTGCAGTGACTTTGTCTCTTTAGAAAAGAGAGATTAACTGTACAATAATGTGCATGTATGTATGAATGAATGTACACACCATTAAATTTTTAGTAAGTGCATACACTACAATGATGGATCATTTGCAGAAGAATAACAACCAATTACTTTTCCTTGTCGACTTTAAAAAATAAGAGTTTTGACCTTAAAAGACGAGATGGTTTGTAATGCTCTTCATCGTTAGACCGTTTTATGTTTGTGCAGATTCAGTGACTTTGACTTGAATACAATTAGCATACAAAGATCTTGCGGGCATATTTGCACACGTCGTTTTGAATGTTGCCGTATTTGGTTGACACAGTTAAGACGCTAAGTGGTCTCCTTGTTGATAATACACGCAGACGAACTCTCCTTGGTCGGAATAACGTCCGATTGTTTCATTGTGACCCTGTAGCTGCGATACGGGCTACGGCCGATTTTCGATTAATGGCGGCAAAATTTTCTGTTTCAGCGGTCGGTAATAATTTATAACGTAAGTTTGGAGAGGCCGGGTTTAGAGGTCATCCAGGTAAATATGTAGCACAGCGTTCGGGTCACATTGGACCCGCACACATCTGAGAATGTGGTTGCCATAGTAAATTATTTATATTAAAACGGACCGAATAGTTTCACCGAATGATTTCAGTAAGAAGTTAATGGATAGACAACGAGAATAGATTAAAGCTGGCTAAACTTTAGTGATGGATGACTGTCAGACTTTGGCGCAATAACCGAAAACTACAGAAACTCTTGTAGCAATGGTTCTAGAATTGTTTTCATTGGATTTTATTAAAGAACTGTATTAATGCTCGATACATAAATTAATAATTTATCATGGAGGACGAGCTCGTAAGAATGCTCGATCGACAATAGTCAATGTTAATGTCGAATTGCATATAATAAAATCATAGTCCCAATTAAACTAATGGCATGTCCATAAATAATAAAATCGGGCCACACATAATTTATGGCCATTGCCAAAAGGTGCTTTCGTGGATCGGTCCGCGGCTTTTGTACATTTTCAGGGATACGAAATGCAAATTTTCAATTTAAATTACAAATAAAACTGATTTAATTTTAATCCATATATTTTTCTGGTGGATAAAATTTGAATATATTGTACCAACATTGCGATTTAAATTTCATGGAAAAGATGTATCAAACGTTTATGGAAAATTTCACTTTTTTGTGTTCAAGTTTCACTAACAACTTCCGTGTTTTATGTGATTTGTGGTATCGCCAACTGGTTCGGTCGGGCAAAGAATTTCAGTGGCCAAGGGCCAACAGATCTTATGCAATCAAAGGCATGGGAAATGGCTACAATGTGATCGATCACAAAGAAAAATTTCACAAAATTCCCTCGTTTTCTAATTACGCCTACAAGTATGCTTATGCATGGACATGGGATTAACTAATACATATTTACGAAATCGTGAAATGATTTAATAAAACGACAGATCATGTTTGCATTGTGTTATTATTGAGTGATATGCAACCAGATTAGATAAAATTACAAATTATTTCGTATCAAATTTAAAAAAAAACGGCTAAAAATCATCGCTTCACGCGGGTGAAAGTCGAGATGAAAGTATTGAATCCGGAAGTAATCGATATAAGTTTACAATGTACGAGAACACCATGAATAATGTAATATTATTACCGTGACAATGCAAAACATTCGATAATTGTACGTAATAATAAATTAAATTGTATGGCTAATATATGACCTTCATCGGCAATATCCGCCGTGCCGTGCAATATGAACGTGCGTACGAAATGCAGACAGAATATGCAAATATCACATACGAACTTATATAAAAAATAACGTTTAGTTATTTCCGTAGTGAAAGGGTTAATAGTTATATAATGATTTTTTTAAAACTGGTTTGAGAGTTATAATACATGTGTATGTACAAGGTTTGATCATAGTCCAATTGTATATTTTTTTGTTTTTGTGTCAGTACACTTGTCCATGTCGTATCTTGACATCGGTAGCCATTTTGGATGCTCACTTTATTGTTGACTTTCTAAAAGATTTCACGTGATTTTGACTGCCCAGACAATTTTTTTACCAAAAGCAATATGGTAATGATGCCGTAGCCTCTGTATTCGCTGGCTATAACCCCATACAATGTCTCTATTTCCAAAGATACAAAAATAACTTGAAAGAATAACGTCCTATCAAAATTCAGGAGATAATGGCGAAATCGCTGAAAGAGCTAAATGATACTGAAACATTTCAGAAATGATTCGAAGATTGGAAAGAGCGCTGGCACAATTGTAGGATGTACAACTTACGGGGTTTAAAAAAACATATTTTTAAATTTACCTGTCCATTGTTTCTTTGTACTTGTTTACAAAAATATTGTGTTAGTGTACAATGAAACTTATATTTATATTGGAAAAAATACCCGGATATACATATCATAACAAGAAGAATCTTTGCCAGGTTTTATGGTTGAAGGAAATGTTGCTGGAAATTGCAAAAACAAACCAATTATAATATTAATATAGCACAGCAAAATCCGAAGAGCCATAAAAATATTTATAAAACATTTTATTTTTCAGGTGCCTTGTCCGTTTTCGGACGTAGGCGATCAACATGTCCTCGTTATTTTTCCATATAATTGTCTGTTTTTGGCGAACTGGAACAATTCTGGAGCTACCAATTCGGCACAATTGCGAACATTGCGAAGCTACAATAACTTCTTTCTTCCCAACCACTGTATACCCTTTACTTTTCCCTCCATGATGGTCTGCAGAAGGTGATATTTTGGTTTACGAATGATGTGTCCAAAGTACTCAATTCTACGTGTTTTGACGGTGTTCATAAGCTCCCTCTCCGTTGAGAATGCACCGGATAACCCGCCTTGTGACTATATTGAAAATATAAAAATAATACTCCATGATGCTCATTCTTCAATTGATTGAGGATAGTAGTACACAAACTGATGAAGTTGATAGTTATTAGAGGTCTTGTCTAAATGACTAAAGAACTAAATTTAAATCTAGTGGAAGAGGATTTTGTGAGTTTAATTAACAGTATGGTATTGATGGAATTTGAAGGCGAGAAATTTGATCAACTACGAGGATTGGTGATTATTTAAATATTATCCGGAATGGCTTAGCTGGCCTCAAGGAGCAAGGTCACGTTCCTGAACAATTTGCGTAAGTTTCAAAAGCAGTGAATGATGATATTGCTTGCGAAACGAAAAGGGCTACGATACAAATAAAACTGGACCAGTACTTTAAATAGTACGTTAGTACGTAAAAATACGTATGTATCTACACATACATTTTTGTACAATATGTACGCAGAATTTACCGTGTAAAATTATTCAGTACCTGAAAAAATAATATTTTCTTTAATGTTTGTATGTTGTAAGTGTATGTATGTTGATCCATTTTGTTTCATCAATCCATTGAAACTAAGACATATTTAAAAAAAGATTGATTTTAAGTTTTCGTCGATTAAACTAATTCATCGCATAATTAGGTCGAGGATATGATGAGGACAAAATTAATATTCATGAATAAATAGAGAAAGATTTTTTTAATCACATCTCGCATTGTAATGACCCAATTATTAATTAATATTATAAAATTTAACATATCCATAGTTACATATCACATCGTAAATAATAAAATAAAGATTATTTATTGAAATGAGCTTTATGCAATTATAAAGGTCAACTTGCATAAATTTGAATTCATTATCATTGTTATTTTCTCAATGCAATATATATTTGTTTACAATAAAGAATGAAAATCGTATATTATTAATAAATAAATAAGCTGTTTTTAGTTATTTTTTTTTAATTTGTGTACGAATTATATAATATTATACGAAAATATGGTTATATTTAACGATTCAATAAATACATATTTTGTGAATGTCCGTTTAAAAGCGCACTGACAAAAACATTCGATTTCACAACGGATTATATAAGTCGTGGATCCAAACTAGGTCGTATAAATTTCATTCGTAGCTAATTCAAATTGTTATTGTTATCGCCAATTAATATTCATGACATATTCATAAAAAAATATCAGAGACGGGTACAAACTTTGAAGTTCCACTTATTATTTGCAATGCATTTCCCAAACGGCGTGCGATGCATTCGTACGTATATTTTGTATTATTGAAGAGAACACTCGGACGAAAGTCGTTTATCATCCACGCCAGTTTGTTTGCGACTAGCATCGAATTTTCTAGCAAACTTTTCTTCTCAACTCAACTCCCAGCTGAAAAGCCGACTGCCAGTTTCGCTGTTAGGAAACATGTTCGTGGGAAAGTTTCGGAATACGATGTAATTGAGCTGTAAAATTTTGCAAAGCATGCTCCTGATGTAATAAAATTGCTGTAAATGCAACAAAGCCCCCCGACAAAGTCGACAACGAGGTTAATTCACTGACATCAAACTGAGGCTAATGAACCAAATTGCTATATTGTTTGTTTGCTAAAAAAACATATTCCAATCAATTTAATTTTTATCGCAATGTAACGTTATGTTAATTACTTTTTAAATAAATACTCATATCAGATAGGGCAACGTACTGATGTAGGCTGAAGATGATAACGATAGTGACATTTGTGAAAAAATGACATTCAACCTTGACTTCTTCCATATCGTGGTTTGTTTATACTACAAAAGACGGCTAGACGTCAGTGTGCGGTTATTTTTGGACTTCCAAATAAGGTTAAGGTTAGCATTATTTAAAAGAAAAAAGAAATTTATCAGGTCAATGGCATTAAAATTGTTCTCTACTGAGATAACAATTTATTTATTCGCAATACAATTTAGATAGGGGGTTCAAGAAGAAATCAAATATCAGATTGGTTTTAATTGGTTTGACATTGAAAACATATATTTAATATGAAAATATTATTATTGGCAAATAAATAATCATTCGATACATATAACGAATACAAGGAAACATCGCATAATTGTATTCATTCATTATTGAAATGCATTATGTATGCATCACATACAAATTGAGATTAAACGGTTGTAGTAGTTACAACCATTGCCATGGCTTGCAGGTAACAAACAATATAAGTTAACCACGACTGATATAAATTAGTACTCGGATAGATTAACCTTCCGGCGATATCTACGAATTCTGGGAATTATTTCGGACGCTGGCAAGGGGACAATGCAAGTGTGAGAAACTCATTACCCTCCACATCCGAGTCTTTATCGAACATTTATATATCTTCAACGTTATTAAGATTATAGATTTTTGCGCCCCCTAACGAGTATTTCGTCGACCCGTAAAAGTAATTGTCGGAGTTAAATCTGGTGCATACAAAAAAAATCAAAGTTACCAAATTTCCAGTAAATTCATTTAACCCTTTCAATGCGGCGGGTCTAAACACGATTCTGCATCTGAGTGCGGC